>JBBCBC010000015.1:1974210-2329232 GCA_037126765.1 Stenogyne calaminthoides
TAGCCATTTGCCATTCTTTCATCGGTTTTCGATGATGCCCCTAAATAAATTAGGATAGGGATTTAGCCACGCCAGACCGATTTTTAGATGATTAAGCTAAGATTCTCCTTTGTCCCACCCCAACTGGGTCTGGGGTTGTATATAGTCACGATGTAAATATGGATGATGACTATGTGGGGAGGAAATCTTGGTGGTAGAATGTTATTGAGTCAAACGGAGGATTCGACGGTGACGTGAACGGAGCTCGACATCCACAGTGGTCTTCCCTATACCCCAACATACGAAAGTATAGTGCTTCCGTTATGATTTTGATTGGCACAACAACCTCGCTAGGACGGGGTTGAGAATGAATACCCCACGAGCAAAATTGCGGCGTGGATTGATGTTGATATACTCGACCAATTGTATAGAGATTATGAAACCCCCAAAGATGTGTTTTTTCGGGCTTCGTCCCTAGATGGCGGGTGATCAAATGCACCGAGGGTTGTGTTGCTTTGAATTTAGATACAATGGAAACGGGTCTTGATTCCCACTTATCCGCCATTACTGCTTTCGTAAAATAGAACATCACCATTACCACACCGAAGTCGAATGGGTGGCACATGATTATGAGTTTTTTAACTCTTATTTCAAAGAAAACGGCTCGCCCGATATTAACAGCGGCAAACAGAATCCCTCGATTAGTGCATTCGACCACCCCGAGAACACGGATGGTTGTTCACAGCAGCAAATGCGAATGCAGCGTCATTGAGGATGTGCCAACAAGATTACTGATTGGAAAGGAGAAGTTGGTCTGGCTTGGGTGATTGAAAAACCGGCTCGGATGAACTAAATGCCGCTTAGATATCCCCGATTTTGGATCTCTGCGGGCGTAAAGTACTTTTGTGTTTTGCTCTTCACCGTGAATCCCATTTTTAACTTATTTTCTCAATTTTAGGATTCAAGAAAGAATCGGACAAAGAGACAAACGCGGTTATTTGACAAGATCGGCAAATTGATCTTTGAGCCTTACTTGGAACGGTCATTAATTTGAATGAATACGACGGAGAAAAATGGAGGATCAGATGTATCTTCACCATTTTGTGGCCATCAATCCAAATGGTAAGTTGTTTTTGTATTTGAAAATGTATGTACCCTTTTGTTTCTCTTTCTTTTTTAATGAATTCTTTTTATACGCCTTTTTCACTCATTGTCATTATTCTTTTAAGCACCTCCGAAAGCATCTTGAAATGGCTCGAACTAAGAGACTCGAGCTTCGTCGAATTCAAGCGAGAGATGCCAAACAGCAAATAGGAGGGAGGCGAGAGGAGAAAGGTGAGCAGATGACAGCTGGCTTCGGCGAGTCGAGTCGACCAAAGAGGACAACTTCGCTCGTCGAGGGCGAGCGTAATTAAGACTCCCAAAGAAGAGATCCGGGGAGGGCACGGCCGAGCAAATCCGATGGCTGGGATGTGCATCAATTTCATTGAAACCCAACCCCCGCAGTAGGCGACGGTGTTTACCCTGCAATGAGTCGGATCGATCGCGCAATCGTCAATGGAGGTCGGTACATCTTCTCCACCTCTGGGGACCCCGAACACGGACCCCTATGAGTTCAGGTTAGTTCTCCAAGACAAATCATTTTGGGATGGGATTACCTTTCCGGGTGAGCAATTCGTTTTTCGCTTGTTGGAACGATTTCTTTATTCCACCTAATTTGGTCGCTTAATCCGTTTATTTGCTCGGTGGACATCTTGAGGTTGAGCAGTTAGGCGCCTCGTTACCGCAATTGAAGATTATTACTACTCTCCAGAATGCGCGCGTGTTCATGGCCTTCCGAGCATGTCGAGCGTGCGAGACCCCGTCCGACGCATGGACTCTTGAGCTTTCGTGACCAAGGGGTCCAACACCTTTGGAAACCATGTGACTTGGCCTGTGCACCACGCCATCTTTGGTTCTCCTTGAGAAAGCTTCTGGCGAGTCCCTAATCTTCATGCCAGCTACGTGGCTTTTTATTAAAAGTTTCAAAAAAAGGTGGTCGAGTGACCAAAACTCCAAGATGAAATGGTTGGCTTCGGGAAAAGTATCCTCCGACCCAACCGAGATGCTGCAAAAGCTCAAGAGGATGCTCGTCAAGCTCGGGAAGATGCTCGCCAGGCTAGAAGGAGCTAGGCCTTGCTTTCGGGAAACGCACATGATCGGGAAGAGGTGGCCGGCATTAGGAGGATTCGAGACGAAGCAAACGTTGAGCTCCGGAAACTCCAAACAGAACGTCGAGTAACAGTAGAATGCAAAAAAAACTTTTGCGTGACAACTTCTCGCTGCTTTGAAGAGACCAACACTAAATGCGGGTCTTGAAATTCAAAAATTGCTGCTTGAGGAGTATGTTGATTCCATATTTGAATTTCTCTTATGTATTTCTTGCGATGCCATCCGTTCTTCTAGACAAACACGTCTTTCTTGACGGTTACTTTTCGTAGCCCGTCTTGAGGAAGTACCTGGTGATAACCCCGGATGCAACCTTCAATATAGGGTTGGGTGATGCGTGCGATTTTTCTCACAATCTTCACGATGGGATCGAAATTGATGATCTATTTTTGGATGAGGAAAAGGTTGGATCTGGATATTGATGATCTTTGTCGACGAAGCTCGCAAGAAATGAGCACCCGGAGTTCGATAAAGTGCGAGAAGCGAACAAAGTGGTCCCCGAAGGCGAGTAGAATGTGCTACGGTGGCCGGGCGCGAGGCGATGATCTTTGGAAGGTTGCTCTGAAAGGGCTTGAGCCAGGCGGGGCTTGTTGGACATTGCTTCCGCCCACCCCAATAATGAATTTCTTAATTTT
Source organism: Stenogyne calaminthoides (assembly GCA_037126765.1). Lineage (NCBI taxonomy): Eukaryota > Viridiplantae > Streptophyta > Magnoliopsida > Lamiales > Lamiaceae > Stenogyne > Stenogyne calaminthoides. The sequence continues at coordinate 1,977,033 of JBBCBC010000015.1, forward strand.
GCTTTTTTGCTTCTTTGAACAATTTCTTGAACTGTCGTGTAATTTTTGTCTTCTTCTTTCTTGTTTGAACAATTTCTTTGCCGAATGGTTGAATTTGCTTGTTGAACAATTTCTTCTAACCCGATCGTGGAGGATGAATTTTGTTGCTAATATGAACGGTTGATGTTAGCTTACGCTCCTAGTTTATACCATCTTTTTCTTCTCAATGAATCCAACATGATATATGTCCTTGATCTTGTATGTTAGGTCATTAGCACTGTTTTTTAGATAAGAATTGAACAATCGATGTGTCCTGTATTTTAACTTAATTTCGGTTTATGATTGGCTTACGGTGGTGCAATCATGAAGGTTAAGCTTATTTACGTGCAACCCATCGTTCGCGATAAACTACGAATCGGCGATCATACTATTCGCTAGGTCGCCTTTATTTGGTGCGACCTATGTACTCAATGCGTGCTTTGTTTAGAGCATGGTAAGTACATGTTCTTTTGCCCAGCAAACACAAACTCTTCTCATCGATTCTTTCTTGTTGGATTTTGGTCGCCTTATTGCGACTGCAAAATGGGATTGGGCATATGGCCAAAACAAACTAGATAAATGAATAGACACCACGCAGATGTTTTTTAATCTTTGAGGCTCTTATCCACACTTGTTAAAACTCCTTTTTTTGTAGACAAGACTTGCTTACAAATTTACACTCGTGTAATAACCTTATTGATGCCTTGATGTCTTTGCCTTTGCCGGCCACAGAGGTTTTCGGTTATGTGTTAATTTGCCCCTTGCTCGGCTTTTTGTGGGTCTGGCCTTGTCTCTTGAGCGAGCGAAGGTTTTCGACCATGTACTCATGACTGCGAACACAAAGCTTGTGCTCAACCTTGGTTTTTCATTGCGCCACCACTTCTGCGATAATATTTTTCAAATTTGGCGCATTCATGAAATAGGAAAGCGGAGTTCCATCTATCGTCTCCAAATCGTATGCTCGGATTGCAAGCGCCTCAATATTCGGTATGGGCCTTCCCACGCTCGGTTGAACACACCACTTTAGGGGACCCGTTGCTCAAGCTTGAGGATGAGCTCACCGATTTTGAATCTGTGGATCCAACTTTGAAGTTATAAAAAATTTTACGACCTTTGTTTATACATGGGAATTCTTGAGGCCTACCTCTTTTTTTTTTTCCTCAACAAGTGCAGTCTTAAAGGTGAGCTTGGTCATTGGTATGTTAGCTAAAAACATATGGTTCGGTGGTCGATTTACGACTTACGACGGAATAATTAAGCCGTGCCAAAAAGCTAAAACGAATCAAATCTCACCCCGTGGATGTTCTCGAAGTGGTGCGATATGCCCAATAAAGTTTGGTGGTTCCTAAAGCCCATCCCCCTTAGAATCACCAAGTTTAGCCTTGAGGGTATGTTGATGATTTTATTGACGCTTGACTTGTCGGATTCGCTTGGGGATAGTATGGAGTGGAATAGTGTTTTTGATTCCCAGGCACAATTAAGTGAAACTCACTCGCGTTGTTTGCTTGCCATTGTCCGTCACTAGCGATTGGGGTGGCTAAAGCGACATATGATGTTTTTCCGCACAAAATTCCACATTTTTTTGTTCGTGGCTTTCCACAATGGCCGAACCTTGCCATTTTGTATAGTAATCGTGGCGACCATAGCAAAATCTTACATCATGTGCAAGGGGGGAAAGGACCCGATCGAAGCTCGATCCCACCGAAAATAACCCGTGGGTCAGATGGAAACAAGTTCTTCTGGCGGACTATGAATAAGCGGGGCATATACTGGCAATCATGACACACGCGAGCATAGGCGGCGAATCCTTTAAATATGTGGGTCAAAAATACCCGCTTACGACGCCTTGTAGGCTAGAGCATGTCATGCCTGTATGGTTCACCCACACCGGATGAATTTTGCATGAAAATTGTATGGCCTTGTTAAAAGTTACCCATTTTAAAAAAGGAAGAAGAAAAAACTCGCTTATCTGATGCGAGTCGAAAATGGTGTAGCGAGCAACTTGCAAACGAGGGCGAGTAGTTTGTTTGTTCTTCAGGAGGACCCCTTTGTAAATAATTAAACCCGGTCATCCATGTCTCTTTGTTCGACCTCTACTTGGGCGATCACAGCTCGGGATGGATGGCTAGTGCGTTGTGACGATCACAATATCCGTTAAATTAGATACATCTTGTGGTAGCCATTAGAGCTAAAGCATCCACAAATGAATTCTCCATCCCGGGAGTCTGTTTTATATCCCGCTCAAATTATTCGAACAATTCTTTTGGCCAATAATTGATATTGAGTCATCTGCTAGCGCCTCGAGCCTCATATTAACAGGAACACGATAGACGATTAATCCGGGAATCCGGCCGATCGAACCGTACTCGGCCTTCGTTGTTGGTGGTGGGAAGTTGAAACGAATGGCCATTGAAAAAAAGTTTGGGAGTTGGACTAACCTTTATGGCCGTTCAAGGTGCGTCGTGATCTTGCGAAGCCTTTTCTCTCTGTTCCACTTTAGTAATCTTCCTTTTTATCCGGTCCGATGAGAACTTAGGCGTAATGCGGAAAAGTGGTGAGCAATTCGACAGAATTGGTCAAGAAATAAGGCCGTAGTTTGCGAACACTCATAACAAGAGCGTATGCTCTGCTTTCGAATGGCACAACACCCATCGCGTGCTCGGGCGCTAAGTACAAATATAGATGTTCCGGCCCGGTATGGGTTTGACAAAACTTGTTCGGAGAAGATCATCCCGTCGGTTTTTGAACTTCTTCACATTTTTGGGAGCTTGCATGTCGAGCATAAGCTTGGATCTTTGATGGATTCGCCTCGATTCCTCGTTGGTGACCATATGTCCGGAATTTTCCCAAATGAACCCCGAGCACATTTCTTCGGGTTTAGCTTCATATTATATGCGGGAGAATATCAAACGCCTGTGTTAGGTGGGCGAGGTGGTGCTTTTTATGCTTTCGCTTTTGACCACAATGTCATCGATGTACACCTCGACCGTCCGCCCCATGTGGTTCGATGAACATCTTGTTCACCCACCTTTGATATTTTGCTCGGCATTCTTTTTACCGAAAGCCATCGCCTAACTATACATGTTTTTCCGTTCGTAAGCGAGGTGCTTTTCCGATCGTAGGGATGCGTAGATTTGATGTACCGGCAAAAGCATCCTTGAGCGTCATAGCTCCTACCCGCGGTTACTATCGACTAGATAATCGATGTAGTGTACGGAAAATTATCTTTAAAGCCGCTTGTTTAAATCGGAAGTCTATGCACAACCTCCGGATTCCGCTTTGGTTTTGAACGAGCACAGGGTTTGCTTGCCATTAGGCATTTGAATTCTGGATGAGCTTATTGTTGAGCAACTTTTAACTTTGCATCTAGAGCAGCGTACTTCTCCGGATCGAACTTTCTTCGTTTCGAATTATCGGATTTGTCTTTGAGTTGATATTGAGATGGTGGCGTGCATGCTTAGGATCGATTCCACCATGTCCTCATGTGACCAAAGAAACCATCCAAATTTGTTGGGAGATACGAGATCATTTGATGGCCTGAAGGCGGTTCAGGAGTTCTCGAGCCGATAAAAACTTCAAATCCTGCTGGCCAGTCGGGCCATGCCGGACTCTAGTTGCTCAACAACAAAAGTGTTGCTCGTCTTTTCTTTTGTTTCCACCGGGGATCATGTTACCCGGTTGCTCATCTTCGACCTCCATGGTGTAAATCCACGCGAGGTTCTAAGTCCCAGAACCCTACGATTATTCTTTTGGGTAGAATCTACTCATGGGATCGGGGACTTGTCGGGTCGCCCCGAACTCACGTGCTTTCCTGAGGGAGTTATGTCTACCCGAATCGATGTATTCGCTCGTTGGCTTAAATCTCCGACTTCCCATATTGTTTACCATCTTTTGTGATATTTTGTCTTTACGGTACCTGCGATAGTAAGCAATCTCGAGCTTTTTTCTCGATCGTCCTTTTATCTTTGCCGCTCCATCAAGAGTAGGAAATTTAAGACAATAGTAGTAAGTCGAACAAAATTTACCTTAAATTCTTTTTGGATGAGCAGGCGACCTTAAGAACCAAGAGGTAGATGGAGCATCGAATATTACAAAGTTCCCCAGATTCTAGTTAGCCGGATCTCCTGATTAAGATCAGAAGCTCGACTCCTAACCCGATCGTAACCATAGGGCCGGGTTATAGATTCCCCGAAACCCATGATGGTGATCACATGGTTCTATATACATACTTAGGTCCCCCACTCGCTTCTCCGTTTAGTGCAATGTTTTATCGAATAGAATGTTGCATATGCTCACGATTACCAGAGGCGAAGCGTCTTCAACCGAGAAGGCAGTCTTTGATAGTTAGAGAGCCATTGTGTGATTATGCAGTGAGATCATCTTCCGAGAACATGATTAAAATTGAAAGAGGGTGGCGTCTTTGGACATGTACTCGCCATATTCATTCGATGGATGTCTGCGTGGCGTATATCTCCATCTTAGCAGACTGCTTGATAGTGAAGGCGCAGATAGCAACCCCGCGGCCATGGTTCGGACGGATCATGTTAATTTTCTTGCCCTCCCTACCTTTGATGCGTGGTTGGGGCCTTTTCTTGGTAAAATCTAACCGCGTTTCCTCTTTGATGTTTGTCGGACATCTCTTATCCTACACTTTCTCTTCGATCAATTCTCATGCCAGTTTCGATTCCGCCTTCTTAATATATTGGGCAAGGCGATTTTCTCGTATAATTTCAGAGTTGTCGCATGAGGTTCACGACACTCGATACATATTATGCAGAATAAACTCATGGAACGAAAGGAGCTTGGAAGGATTTAGATGAGTTTTATCCCCTGAAAATCGTCGGGTTTTTTCAACATGTCGATCCTTGATCTCGATTATATCATCTCGTGCCGAACCCGAGAATACTCTGATGCGTGTTTGCGCCCCTTCAAATGGTTTGAAAGATCCCGGGGTTTGTACCATTCTTTGTTAGTTTCTTTTTGGCGATCACCTTCTGAGTCGCACCTCTTCCCTCGGCTTTTCGGATAAATGACGGGTGTCTTCGCATCGTATAATCTTGGTCGCCGCTCACCGGGTCGGCGTATGTGTTTGGCCATTCTTGATGCATGGCCTTCCACATGTCCGTGTTAGTCGAACCTCAAACCCCAAGTGAGGATCTTAGCGTCCTCTTGACGGGAGCCCCATCATACAATGATTTTATCCGAACCTTTCCGTGATAAAGTCGGCTCTCCGACTTCAGGTTGAGAAAATGTGTTAACTTAGATTTCTTGAGGGCTGGCCGAATAATATAGATGAGAAATAGGATAGGAATTACTCATTCCAACCGGGCGAAGAAGTGATGGGCATGGGGGCGGAGTAGAAACCACTTATGTGCTCGATTGCCCCGAGTTTTGGGGAATGAACGGCCTTGCATTCGTTAATTGTGCGCCATGGCGATCATATAACTGAATATTTGCCGAGTAAGGAACATGGGGTCAAAACTCATGATCGAACACTGTGGATTGGTGGTGGGTTTTAACACTTTTTCTTGTACTTCTGGGCTGCCATCTACTGGTAGTTAGTGGCGAGCACATTGTGCTACTTGGGGAATCACCGTGCTATGCGGAGTAAGCTCTCAATTGCTTTAGATTTCTACAAATTTCGCGGAACCCGGCAGGACTTGGATAAGTTGTGTCCCGTCATGAGACCCCGGGGGTCATGCTTTCCGGGCAGCCCCTTTCATCCAAGCCCAATATGACCCAATCGATGGATAGACAATTTTAGTTCCAAACGATTTTTTGTTTTTTTTCGTCTTTTTTCGATCGCGGGCGATCATGGGAGAGTGAAAAGCCGGGTGTTTAAGTATCGTTCCTTCCGGGGATCCCGACGCTTATGATCGCCGGATTTAGGTCTTCTTGAGAGAGCCTCAAACGTCGAAACACCGAATATGTCCGAGAACTTTGAGGCCGCTGCCGTCCCGACATATCAACAACCTTTTTGTCGGCCCGCTTCCGCGTAACTTTAAATCTTAACTTGCCTTATCAGTGTATGCGGCGTCGATCATCATCATCTTGAACTTTCAACTTGGCCAACTCCTTTTCGCCCTCTCTTCGTGTACCCCGCAAAGAAAAGTGATGGTTTTGTTGTCTTGCGGATCGTTAAGCGATATCTTCAAGATTGATGGTTTCTGCAGGTCCCCATTTTTTAAGTGGCCGGGATCTCGAGCCTCTTTTCTACGTGAGGTCGATCTGTCTCCGAAACCTCTCCGTCAAGTATTCCTAGATTGAGGCATTATATTTCTTTTTTCTACCGCTTTATCTCTTGGATTTTGTGTATGGTTTTGGTTTCTTCTACCCTCTTTCTAGCTAAATTGTTCTGAAGTCATTTTTATGGAGAATATTATGTGGCTAATTTGATAAATAACTCACAAACAAAATAAGTACGTGTGATATCATATACGTAAATAACAAGAATTTGTTGTTGACCGACCACAAGAAATGACTACTCTGTACAGGGGCATTCCAAGCGAGGATGTCATTTCTGAGGTTTACATACCTTACAATTCTTCTCCTTGGGAAAACTTACATGAAAGAAGATGATTTGGAGAGTAAGTGTGTAGTCTTGGGATTTTTCTCCAGCGTGTAGAGTACTTTGGAATTTTTTTCGAACCTAACCACTCTGGAAATTTTTGTAGACACGTCTCTTGTTCTTTTTTCTTCTATTTATAAATCTTGACAAGCATGAAAAATGGTTTTGGTTAACATGAGCCGGAGACTTTGTATCTTGCAGAGAACCCGTGTGATCTTTGCCACATTTTCAACCGTCTTCCGTTGACCTTTGCATTTACTTGTTTATAAGGCACTTTTTTGTCGTCCATATCAACATTTGCTCGATTGATTGCCTGTTAAGCCTTTCGACCATATCAATATTATCTTAGGAACACCGTCCTCATCGAGCATATCGAGCCTTGAGTTATCCGAGCTTCAGTGTCCCAGCCTTCAGTGCTCCCGAGCCTTGAGTTATCTAAGCCTTCTTCAAGGTTATATGAGCGTTCGTGGTTATCTCGAGCGCCCGGTTACTCGCATCGAGTTCACTTCTTCTCAATTCGGACATCGACCCTCGGTCACTTGACCAAAGATTTTTTTCTTGCGATCGTCGGCTCGGTGACCGGATCAATCATATCTTCGTGGATCATCTCGGGATAGCATCGAATTAAATGCCGACGGTTGAGTCGAGCATCTTTTACGCTTAGTCGTGATGGCGAGCATACTTCGGCTGGGTTAAACAAGATTGGCAGCAAACCGGTTTGGCTGGCGGTGGCGAAGTACACTTGTCCATCGGCATGGTTATTTTAATAGTTGATTAATACACATGTCCTCCGACGTATAAATTCAATCGACATAGTGTGCTCGAACACAACAATACTCCCCATTCTTTGGCATCAAAAGTTTTTCAACCGACTCTTCCCATTGTTGTGTATGAAACACTTACATTCCAAAAAACATGGAAGTAAGAAAACACGAGTTTTCTCGCCTTCCACGATTATAGGGTGTTTTGAAGTGAATCTTGGTTAGAGAACATTTGTTCTTACGTGGGCGTGGCGGTGTTGATTGCTTCGCCCGCAAAGCGGCTTTGAGTAACATGTTAAAATTTAACATAGTGGCGTCTGACTTCTTTAGAATGTTTTGTTCCTTCTTTGTGCTACGCCATTTTGTTGTGGTATTCTTGCGGTGATGTCTGTCTTCAGATACGATCATAGCAAAAATCGATATAAAGCTGTTAAGAATTAAGTACCTTTATGGATCTGATTTTCACTATCTTTGAGACCCTTCTCATTAAGAATTTTATTGAGCGACTCTGGTAGTTTGGTTGTAGCTTCACTTTTCTTGTACAAGAATATAAACCCATGTGAACTTGGAATAATCATCCACGACCACGAGTGTATTTAAGGCCCATGAAACTTAAAAGGTGTAAGCGGTCCAAACAAATCCATATGGGCGATTCTGATTTTCTCTTCCAGATGGAGAGAAGGTATCCCTTTAGATGAAACCTTGACTTGCTTTTCCTTCGACATCTTGAACATGTCTCGATCCTTAAAAAAACTTCATTCGGAGCCCTTCTACGAAGACATCCTTCTTGCTATCTTGTTAAAGTCTTAAAGTTCAGATGGCTCATCCTCTGTGCCGTGAGCAACCGGAGCTCTTGAACTCTTAACAATCAAATGCATTTCTTGGACAAGCGTCAATTCTAATCGCATGTATATCGTTCCTTTTCTTGAATCAATCAACAAGATACGTTGAGTAGCTCGATTTACGATCGCGTTTTTTCCCGTAGAGAACTCAACACTTAAACCATTGTCGCAGAATCAATTGTAAAAAACGATATGTGAGTTGTGCTTTAATCCATCAACATATGAAACTCCCCGCGATCATCGTCATCGTTCACTAAGGTTCCGACTCTGAGTATGACCAAACTTATCGTCACCAAAAGAGAACTCTTGGGCCTGGTCTTTCAACATAGTTCTTATGAGAAACCCTTCCTAATAATGTCTTGAGCATCCACTATCTATGTACCAGATAGTTTTTGTTCTCCACCCTTATTTACGAAATCCCAAGCGATTCTCGCAAACAATTGATTTTTAGGCACCCCAAAGAGAATCGGGTCTGGGGGTTAGAGGTACCTTTCGGGATCGAACATATCTAAGCCCTCTGTTAAAAATGAAGGCTTGATCTGGCTCTCCCATAAACATCTACATATTCATACGCTCTCTTCATATACAACTGGTTAATTATGATTATGAGTGTAAACGTTGGATAAATCGAAAGACTTGGATTTTTCATTGAGACTTGTCTTCTTTTAATCTAGTGAGGCTCCGGCAACAACCTAGGTTTGATTGTAAGGGTAGGTTCGATTGCTAACATTAAAAAGATTCATATCTTTACGCATAATTGGTCTTAGCGGTTTACTCTTAGCTTGCTTTGTTAGGCAGCTTAATTTTGGTCTGCATCACCGATTGTCCTTATACGAGATGGTCCACCGCCGATGCCCCCCGGCGATTTGGTTGTGGTCTCCTCGGAAGAACCGGTTCATCCGATGATACCTAGCCGATATGTCCGATTAGTTGGGGTTCATTTATGTTCCCTTTCTCGATCGACATTGACTTCCTTCGATCGGTGGTCATTTTCCTTACTGCATACATATTTGGCATTTCGTGTATCTTGGTCTAAACTCGTTTGGTTACACTTTTCCGATGTGTAACGGGACGGGTTTTGAGGATCGGAGGGATTTCATACTGATTCCTCGTATCGGTCGACATATTTTAAAATAGTTGTTCAAGTCTTGAACAATTTTAGAAGATTTCTTGAAAACCTCTATTTTCTTCGTGGGCAAGTCCTCAAGAACTTTCCGGGATTCTCATGCATCCGGAAGAGTTCATCAAACTTAGCCTTGAAGAGATTTGAGTTCACGCTTGTTGTAGGTTGAGAACAACTGTTTCTTAACCAAATTTCCTGATCGGGAGAATCGACCTTCGGAAACCCGATTCTGTCATCTTCTGACGATTCAAATGATTTAGTTCACCGCTCTTGCCTTCAATTTCTTTAACAAGCCCTGATGTTCTCGGCCTCGTTATCGTTCTCAACTTCAACTCGTGTATAAGTATCTATTGCATTGGAAAGATCATCAAACAATTGGTCATTGTAGACGCAAGTTGACCTCTCGTAGATGTGCTCTCGACATGTGGTGTGGAAGAAAAGAGGCATGTAGAGTTAGAAAGTAATTCTGTTTGATCGATTCTCCGCTATAGAGGCGATGTCGCCATCGATATATAAAGCTCGGATCATCGACATCATCGTTTATCGTTATCAAGCGAAGTCTTCGACGGATATGAGTAACCGTAATCATCTCGAGGGCATGTAAGAATCATCAATGCCGACGATCTGCAACCATAGCTTTCTGTCCCATGTATCTACATTCTCTTCGCTTTTTCCTCTCTTTCTTTGGGGTCGACAGACAACAAGATCAGTAATGGCTCGGTTTCGACAGTTATAGCACACTCTTGAATCCCATGAGCTTCTCTGCCTCGAGAATCGCGGTCTTACGTAATGCTGTCGCGAGACTTCCCCATTCGGCCGATAGTCAATCCTTCCTAACCGACGATCATCACGTCGCTTTTTTCCAGTCATCTTCGATCATCATTCCTTTCGTCGTAATGATCGCCCCGCTTTTCTTCTCTTCATTATCTCGATTGTCGATGAACGATACCTCTCTTGCGATCTGTCGATGAACAACTATCTCTTCCACTATTCCTTCGATAGTCATCATAAAACTTCCTCAGATTTGCCCATTTGAACATTTGTTCTTTCCAAATTTCTTGTCAATGGAGGGGCAATTTGTTCACTTTTTGACCGATGATGTTTCCATCCGGTTCCACAATTAAACCGAACTACTACTTGTTTGCAAAATGCAAATGATTTAGGATTGGGAGTAGTTTCACCGACATCATCGTATCCTTGTCCTCTCGATCAGTCGAACTCAGGAGCTTTCAAACCAAGATTAGATCATTTGGTTTCATTGTAGCAATATCTTGATATCCTAATCACGGTCACCTCTCATTATCTCATTTCTTAATCACGATCCGAGAATCTTGTAGTTGATATCCTTGTTTGACATTACTCGTCCGAGATCATGAAGTCGGTTGACTCCTCGTGTGATCCTTCCATCAAATTGATCAACTGTTTCATTTGGCAACATCTTGAGTTTCTCAAATACAACCCATTTCAAACAGATATCTTAGTCCTTGATCCGTTCATTTCTCTGCAGATTTAAAAGCGTGTCCTGACTTCCTTAGGTCTTCTTCGGTACTTCACTTTTCTCTTGTAGTAGCATCCATGGTTTTCATGATGAGATGTCCGCAAATGAAGATTCTAGGTTAGACAGGTTTCCTCTCATCCGCGATCCATCGAGAGGACTCTTTTTCGATTCTTGCTCCAACCCCGGTTGAGTAGGATCTTGTTCTCCGCTTCACCGGGTTGTAGTGATAGATGATAATTGGCCCTATCTCCGAGTCTCATCCATTCTATTGCTAATCACTCCCAAATGGTCTCTCGTGGTCTATGGACCAATCTGCATACTCATCAACAAAAACATAGGTATATTATGATGCATACCAAGTGTTATCCATGCTTGGTGATTTTGTTTTTTTTTTAAGAAAATGAGTTTTAAAAAAAAAAAGTTTTCAAAGATCAATTCAAGTGACCACAAAGGTTCTTCCTCAAACCAATGATATTCAAAGCCCGTTAGTCGGTAGAACCACCGCTCCGATATCACTTGTAGGTCCCGAATTTTGATGGGGGTTGAAGTCTATAGGGAGGGTGAATAGACTTCAACAACTTTTTTATGGATCGATGTATTTGCATGTATGTCCGATCGAGTGCGATGTGAATCATTTTGGGATCGATATCCGACTTACGGATCGGTAGACAGACGTCGGTTCGGGCGCCTATCAACTTAACTGCTGATGCGGAAGATAAGTTAACCCGTAGAAAACCGGCTTTACTCAAATGAGATTCTCCCAACAATTCGGATCGAATTGATTAAAATGTCAAACCGACGTATCCGAAGAATAGACTTGATGCTAATCGATCTAGGTACGTATTATGCATGCAAATAACAAGTTGTGTGCGATGTGTAAAAGCAAGATTAAAGACACATATATTTATAGTGGTTCGGACAACTTGTTCTACGCCCACTCTTCCCCCTATCAAGAAAGGGCACCAACTTAACCAACTTGGACTTAGTTTATCAGGTTAGTCCAACATAGTATAACCAACATATATTTAACGAGTTCACACTCAACCAACCCCGTAAATCTAATCTAGAAACCCTAGATAGAAATCTTGCTATAACAAACTTAACCTAACAGTGTTTTGGTATAAGATTTATTTTGTTCCAACTGGAATACTATCCTATCTTCTAAGTAGCCAAGAGCTAGAGGATAAGTATTCGCTAAGAACTAAGGGATGAACACTTAAGAATAACTCTTGTAATTTGTTCTTCGTGCGAAATCTTGAGAGCTTTTTTGTGAATAATTTTAACGTAACCTTTCTCCTCGGGTTTGATCCGCTTATTTATAGGCACGAAATCAAACTATCCATTGGAGAGCAATTCGAATTTCGGTCTATTTTAGGTAGGCTTGCAGACTTGATTTGATGTGCTCAGAAAGACCATGTTGTCTTCGTGCAATATTGTCCTTTCTAGCCGTTTGGCGTCGACGCCATATCCTGCCCCAATCTTCGTAAGCCGTACATACGTGTCTCTTTCTAAGTGGTTTGAACAAGTACACTTATTCGGGCGCCTTAGAAAATCTTTGACTTAAGTATGCTTGAATCTGAGAAACATCGATCTTTAAGGATAAGAAGAAATACTTTATCGTGGTTCTTTCTTGGCCTCTATTGATCCGTTATCCATCGGTCGGTAGTCTTCGAAATCATCGATAAGGTTGTCTTAGTCAAGAACTTATCGACTATCATGATGTCTTCACAGAAGTAGGTCTTCCGATGTGATTCAGTCTTCATCGATCTTCTCTTCCGATCTTGATCCCGAACTTCACTTCGATCTTCATATATTGAGTTCCCCTCAATATGTGACCTAATCTAAATCATCGGTTATCTAACATGTTCAAATGGTTTTATCTATTCATCGATCACGACTAACAGTTCGATTTGGTCTTATTACAACCCGCTTTGGAACTTCCATCAAAACTCCAAATTTCCTAACACGTTTTCTTGTTGAGAACAACCATTATGGCCTTTAAGGCCTTCGGTGTTCATACTAGGTTCCACCGATCGGGGAGTGATCACCGGGTCATGGGCGGGTGTGTTGTGAGCTCGGTGAGGCTTTTGACACCATCGCAAGCGCCCATTTCGTGTCCGTAAAAGCGTTTTGGTTGGTTGCCGCCATTGCGAATAAGTGAGATTGAGTGGGTCTTCTTAAGAATTTAGGAACAATTCAACGTAAAAGTTTCCCACAGATTAACCAATTGTTGTAATTGGGTTTATCTCTAATTCAATATAACAATAATTCTCAATGAAAAACAAAAAAAAATAGATCGATCAACACATGAAATGGACACCATAATTGGTTACCCGATTCGTCTTTGTAAATAAGACTACCTTTTGGGGCATCCAGCCAGGAGTGTTTATATTATATCCGCTTAAGATTCTAAAAGTTATATTTTTTCCAACCCTTTACAAGTGTGGCCCTAAAGGCCTATTTATATTGTGATTCCCGCCTCTTGGGAGGGAACTTACATACTCAGAAAGGTGCCCTAATGACACTTCAATTCCGGAGCTCGTTGATTCCGCCTCTCGCCAATGATCGGTGTCGGCGCCTTTAGTGTCGCCAATCGTGGAGAGAGGACTTCGGGCTTCTTGGGCGCTTTCCTTTGACTATCGGGATATGACTTATATGGATCTGAGTCGCGGCCCAAGGATCTAGAATGTACATCGCCCTGCGACCTATGCAAATCTTGTAAGTCGCCTCGCGACCGGGCCGCCTATGTGGTGCAGGTAAGGTGCACTTAGTCTTGATGGACATATCGACCATGTGGCCGCTTATCCCAGTCGCTTTAAAGTGGCATTGGGAAGGTTAATCGCCGTTCATGTGACTAAACCAGGGGTCGAGTTTATCCATGCTACAACACTCAACACTAGAGGTGCTCAAGGTTCTGGAACTGGCGGTTCCAAAATTTTGGAAGGTGGAACCGGAACCGAATCGCGGTCAAGGCGATTCGTTCGCTTGAAACCACGGTTTGTTCCACCGAAACCATGCGATTCGTGAATCCTCCTTTTTTAGTTTTTTAATTTTTAGATCTAAAATTTGAAGAAATTTACATGAAGATGACAAATTATTATTTTGGGAACTTAAATGAAAGATTACAATAGTTAAAACATATATAATTTTATAATTAGACAATTATAAATACATGATAATTGTCTAATTTATACATCATCAAACATTATTACATTAAAATAGTATTAAAATGCAACAATAGTAAATTAGTAACTAGTAGAAGGCTAGTAGTACACTACAAATGATTATAGCTATTAGATTGAGTTGAAGGAGACCTAAATCATCGAAATTTAATATATTTTTTTTTAAAACCATAAAATCGCTTGCTCGAATCAACCGCCGTTCGATTCTAGGAATGATGGAACCGAACAGACCATGTATTTTATTTGTTTTTGGTTCGGCTCAAAACCGGCAATCAGAATCATGGAACCGGCGGTTCCAATTCAACCGCCGATTCCATAGAGTCGACTTTTTTTTTGCATGTCTACTCCAATTTTTAAAATTTTTCTTTGTGCCCACCATGAACTTAATCTCAAAGTTGGAACCCCACATGTTGTTGAGAAATATAGATCATTCATGGGGATTATGTAATGAAACCGAGTAAACTTTTTATTTTTAATTAAATTTATTTTTTACAAATATTTACCATTTCTTTTAAGATTAATTTTATGATTTATATTTTTATTGTAGGTTGGTGGTCACTAGATTGAGTGATAGATTGAGCGAAGGTAAAGTTCTTATTGGCAGCAGCGCTGGTGAACAAGCATTGATTCCAAGATTATCACTTACTCCTTCCGATACTTGGGTTATCGCTCGAGTTTACGCAGCATAATTCCTGATTGATTGTTTCGTATACTAGTAAAATGGTAGAAGTATGTAATAATCACTCCACTGCGTAAGCCGCGACGGTCCACGCACGGCCCAACAGATTGCGACGGCATATCTTACATTTCAAATCTCAAATCAATTAAAACCCCCAAATTGATCCGCGACTGAATTTCATAGTCCTTCCGCCATGGAAAGAACCACCCAGGAATTGGAGCTCTACACCATTCCCAGCTACTCCAGTAAGCTCCCCCTCCCTAATGCAGATCTCTACATATATTCTCCGAGTTAATTTTACCGAATCTTGATGTCTATCTGTTTTTTTCCTTCTTGTGTGTAATTTCTTGAAATAAAGGTTGGTTTTCCTGGAACAACATTCATGAAGTGGAGAGGTTTTCTCTGCGCGGGTTTTTCGACGGCACCTCAGTCACCAGAACGCCAAGAATCTACAAAGATTACAGGGATTTCATCATTACCAAATACAGAGAAGACCCTTCGAGAAAATTGACATTCACCGACGTTCGTAAGTCATTAGTGGGTGACATTAGCGTTCTTCTTAAGGTTTTCAGCTTTTTTTTTAGAAATGGGGTTTAATTAATTTCAACGTTTCTGATACGAACAATGAGAAAAATAGTTACGACGGAGGTGTTAAGATTGCGAGTGTGGATGAAGAAGGGGATTGGAAGGGTAGGGTTAAGGTGGAAGAAGGTGCTCCACATGGTGTGAGAGTGGTGGCTGCGCCTAATTCCATGAAACCAATTGTGCCACCGCCGCCACCGCCGTTTGTGGCGGTGGACGGTGGCGGGTTTGTGGGGATTTGGGGGAAAGTGGGTTCAAATGGCGCCCGTTGGCTTTTTTTCCGATGTTTATGGGGAGTTGATGCTGCAGGAGAGAAAGGACGAGGTGGTGTGTGGAAGTTGTAAAGAGGTTTGTGATTCGGTGCAATATGAATACAACAAGGTAAAGGAGATTGACCCTTTAAAATATGGTTTTGTTATTGCGTTTTATTGTTGAATTATTGCGTTTTGGTGGATGTTTTTATTGTTTATTTGATAATATGAGTTTGTACAAGCTGGAGTACTTTTTAACCCCTTGTTAATGGGGAGGGAATAAGGAGGCAAACTGGATAAAGCTCACTCCTGATTTATTTGGTATTAATTGTGAATAAGTCCCACTTTTAGAATAGATTATTGACGGGCAGACTAATTGTTTGTGCCATTCTGGTTTCATCTTCTTATCCCACATCAGATTCTGTCTCTGTATTTGTGTGTGCTTTTTGCCAATCTTAATTGTATCTGACTTCTAATGGAGAGGGCGAAATGGATTTTCTGTTGCTTTTGAGATTTTTAGTTCATATTTTTAATTCTGGAGATAGACATATAGGAATTGTGCCCATTTACAATGAGTCGATACAAAAATATAGTAATAATCTTTTTAGGGCGCTTAGTTTCATATTATTCAATGGATATGGTAATGAAAATCTCATTTCCCTCTACGCCCTTAATGAGAGAGATATTCTGGAGAAAGAGTTGTCTCAACTGTGGTACATTGTTAGTATTGTGCTCTAATTTTGGAATAAATGGGACAAAAATTATTATTGAGTATTGGAATGGTTGAGGAGAAATGATGAGGGGAGAAACTTATTTAAAATGAGGTAATGATTAATTTATTATTCTCATTAACCACTAAAATGGCCCATGTTTATTCTCATTACTATTCCCTTTGAAGAATTTTGAGCCAATCGCCCCTTAATGTTAATGGATAGTTTCTGTATAAGATATGTCATATGTGCATTGTTGTTAGCACTAAGGATTGACATATAAAAATAATACCCATTTACCCCTTGTGCCTCTTTTGTCGCTAACAACTATGGATATGTGGTAATATTAGTTTACGTCGTTTTGATGTTGAAAAAAAAAAAGTGTAATAATTTTTTTTTTTAGTAATGTCGAGGCTTCACACCTTTTCATTTCATATTCAGTTATTACCACAAAATTACTGTTTTTTAATCAGCCTTCAATATATCGATGGAAACTACATTTTGTGTGAAAAGTGCTTCAAAAGTGGTAAATACGAGAAGGACAAATCAGCAGATGATTTCAACTTCAAGTTGAAAGATATCGTGGCAGCTGTTTGGACAGAAGCTGAAACTCTACTTTTTTGGAATCTGCTTTAAAACACGGAGATGACTGGGATCTCGTTGCTAAGAATGTTCAGACAAAAAGCAGACAGGAATGCATATCGAAGCTTATAGAGCTGCCATTTGGTGATCTTATGTTGGGGGCTGGTAATAGAAAGAGTGAATTTTTGGGCGTCTAATGAATTACAAGAAATCATGAAGGCTGAGGGCCCTACTCCGGAGCTTCAGAGTAAGGATCGGCAGATTGGAGATGATAAGAGTGAGGGTCCACCACTGAAAAGAGTGTGCATTGAAAGATCTTCAGATGTTGGAAGTTCTTTAATGAAACAGGTGCTTCTTTTTTAGTTTACTGAATTTTTTATTATTCCTTTACTAGAAATCGTCAGTTATTATTTATATTGCTTTTGACTTGTGGAACTTGTCAAATTAACAGCACTGAAAACTTAAGTTTGAACTTTACAGTATGTCCACAAAGCATTTCATCTTTTACAGAATCTTGATTATAACATTCTTGATCTGTTATAATTTCACTAAGATGATAAGGGGAGATAAATGTCTAAGGGTATGTTTGATTTTGGATTTAAAGATTTCAAAATCTAGTGGAATTTTAAAATCTTGATAAACATTAGTAGTGTTTGTTTGTTTTGAGATTTAAATAGAGTAGGATTTATTATGTCTAACCAATGTGTTGTGTGATGTTGTACTATTATATTATTGTTGATTGTAATTGTAATAACTAGTGTGTGTTAATGGAAGTTGCAAAAGTGAGAATACAAGCTGTGAAAAGTGATAAATAAAACAAGAGTGGGAATAAAAAATCACATGGGTCATTGGAGAGAGTGTGGTGTAGAAATTTATAAGTTTTATATGTATTTGTAGGGTGAATTAGGTTTTAAAAAGCCGGATTCTAAAATCCAAAGTAGAACCAAATTTAGATTTCAATATCCCAAGTCCAGTTTTCAAATCCCAAATCATACCGTAAGTCTTTCTGTGTTGATGTTTGTATCATTGGTTTTTGGCTTTCTGTTCTAATGAATATATGACATTTGCCTTGATATTTGGTTTAAGGGTTGCAAAAGACAATATTGAACTGACTGAGGAGATTACTTCAATAATTTTTTTAATTATATATATGTAATTGTATATATATGTGTATCTTCTTCTTCTTGATATATTATTGAGAATTATGTGAATCATATTGCGGAATCCACAGGACTCTTGTGATTGATACGCCTCTTTAAGTATTATTTATTAGTATCAGTTGGGCTTTTTATTTTATGTTAAGTCTTTTAATTAAGTCTAGAATAAATAAATGGGCCGTGGGCCTTATTTCTTAGGGCATAAGTTAGGTTTAGGGTTTCAGTCTATTTAAGTGAGATCTCTCTAGAACTATTATTATCTTTGGATCATATTATTGAGCAGCCGTTTGGCTTGTGGCAGAGATTTCTCTTTGGCAAGGGTATATTTCCTTGTGGCCTCTTTTGAGGATTCCGTTCTTTTCTTTTATCAGTAAATTCCAGTTTTTATTCCCATTTAATTTCTGTCTTTTATATACCAATTTCCTCTGTTCTATCAATTGGTCCGACCTCCAGCCTCCTTCTCCATGACTAACACTAGATCTTCGACCGAGAAGGAGCAACTTGAGACGATAGAGAAAACGTTGGGCGAATTTCAGCAGGCTTTGGAAGATAGCAACAAGAATTTTGAGAAGTTCGCATCTGCTGTGATGGCGCGCTTTGACAGTTTGGCTATGTCGGGTGCGTCCCCTATGGGCCCTGGCCTGGGTGTCGATTCTGGTTTCGGTGAGTCCAGCGTCTCTAGGCCCTCCTTTCAAACCTTCGGTGCGGGCTCTTCCCTGCCACACGGGTTCATTGCCGTCAAGAGCCGTGAACTCCCTCTATTTGACTGTTCAGACCCCCTTGCTTGGCTTGCACAGGCGGGTCAGCATTTTCTGGTGCACAAAACGGCGGACGGCGATAGGGTACAATTGGCCCAAATTGCCATGTGTGGGCGGGCTATGTTTTGGGTGCAATGGGCCTTACGTCGCGCTCTGGAGATGGGATGGGAGCGATTTTCAAGGGAGTTGGTAGAGCGATTCGGCGATAGTTCCGCCAAGAATGCTTACGAAGTTATGCACGCGACGCGTCAAATAGGATCACTGGAGGATTATTTGGCTCTTTTCGAGGAACGAGTGGCTCAGCTTCCTAATCTACCGGCTGATCAGTATTTGGGCATGTTTCTGGGGGGGCTTAAACCATCCATTAGGGACCAGATTTCAGACGCGGAGACAGGCGACGTGCACTCCGCCATCCGGGCGGCGAGGCGAGTAACCCGCTCGTCCGACTACCCGAGTCAGCTCTCTAAGCCAGCTTTCCAACAGGGCACCTTCGGGTGTTCCCCTTCAGCAGCCCGAAGAGGAGTACAGGGGGGTTCAACACCTTCACTGGGCTCGCAAGGTTCCACACTGCAATCGTCGTCCACGGACTCTTCCGGTCCTCGTCAAAACCGGAACATTCGCCACCTTTCGGCCGAGGAGGCTCGTGAGTACCGTGCCAAGGGCAAGTGTTATCGTTGTAGCCAACCTTTTGGTCCCTTGCACAAGTCGACGCCAAATTTTTGGGTGTCCTAATCGGCGCAAAGTGGAGGATGAACTAGAGACGCAAGTCTTGGATACTGTGTTCTGCAGATACCCCATACGGGCGAACAATTCAGAGTTTCCTACAAAGGAGCAAAGATGCGGGGCGGTTGAAGCTGTTTGACCATAGTTCTTGTCCCAAACCTTGAGGACAAGGCTGTTCGAGGGGGGGAGTATTGATACGCCTCTTTAAGTATTATTTATTAGTATCAGTTGGGCTTTTTTATTTTATGTTAAGTCTTTTAATTAAGTCTAGAATAAATAAATGGGCCGTAGGCCTTTTATTTCTTAGGGCATAAGTTAGGTTTTAGGGTTTCAGTCTATTTAAATTGAGATCTCTCTAGAATTATTATTATCTTTGGATCATATTATTGAGCAGCCGTTTGGCTTGTGGCTGAGATTTCTCTGTGGCAAGGATTTATTTCCTTGTGGCCTCTTTTGAGGATTCCGTTCTTTTCTTTTATCAAGAAATTCAGTTTTTTATTCCCATTTAATTTCTATCTTTTATATACCAATTTCCTCTGTTCTATCACTTGTGGCATCATAAAACTGCCAATTGCATATTTTTTCCCCATCAATGGGGATTTGGGAACCTTAAATTGGTTTTGACATCTAGTCTTACTAGGTAACTCGCATCTCCACTATGTTGGGCCCACATGTCACAGCATCTGCAGCTGATGCTGCCGTGGCTTCTCTTTGCTATGAGAACCAGTGTTCCAAAGAACTCTTTGATGATGATGATAATTATGTTGACTCAAAAGCTTCCCCTGAAGCCAGTAATGAGGACAGGTATTCTTTTAATCGCATGTTTCACTTTACATCTTTAGTTAAGATATTCAGTTGCTAAAGCTGGATTTCCCTTCATTCATCAGAGATGCTGATGTTAATGATACATTGGAAGATAAAAGGCACAATCAATCAGGTATGTATATAACGTTAATTTCATTTCATTAATGACCCTAATTGCACTCTATCTTTGTAGTTCTTTTGGTCTTGTTGTGTTTTATATTGGCAAAGTCTTCGTAAATCAGTTTCACCGCATAACTGGTTTGCATTTTGTGTGCATTTTAAACAGTATTAGTTGTTTAATTACAACATATTAGTTTGTCAATGTTAGTTGTTTCATTCAAGAGTACTAGTTGTTATACTAAAAAATGATGGTTGTGAATCAATTTTACTGTAAAACTGTGCTACGTAAGAGTTGCTCTTTGTATTGTTGCTGATTGGCTGAAGATATTATTACAATTTGTTCACAGAAGAGTCAGGGAAGAGTATAATACCGTTGAATTTGAGAACACGAGCTGCAACTGCAACAACAGTTGGTGTAGCTGCTGCAAATGCTAAATTGTTGGCTGATCAAGAGGAGAGACAAATCGGAGAGTTGGTGGCTACTATGATTGAGACCCAGGTTCGTTTCCCTAGTTCCTCAGATTATTCAGATGGTACTCTCTGTTCCAATTTAACAGCCGTTTTCAAGAAAAAAAATATATTAAAAAATATTTGTCTTTTTTGGCTTTCCAAGAGAACAAAATATTTTTTTTTCCTACTTTGCCCTTTCCTGAATTTCTCATTTATTGAGACACAAGAATCTACGCAACACACTCACAAGGGTATATTAGTCATTTTATACAAATAATTCTGGGTATTAAATGACTTTTTTTAATATATGTGAAACACCCAAAGCGACAATTAAATTGGAACGGAGGACTAAAGTTTTAAAAAATCTACCAGTTTTGTGCAAGTTGCAAAGTACAGTAGAACACATGTTTGCTGGTATCATGGAATATGTGCATAGATATGAATGCATTTCTACATTGTAAGAATCCATCAAAAGGTCCTTAAACCAGCAGCTTATCTTACAATAGGTCCCTAAACTATCTTTTTTTTTTGAAAAGTATAAGTGTCGAAATTTTTATTTCACGAGCTCCCTAAGACGAAAATTGAAAGAATATTTTTCGATAAAATGCACCTCCACATTTCACTTCCATACTACCAAAAAATTACTATAACAAATAAATTAACTTTCTGTTTGAATGCAGGTGAAGAAATTGCATCGTAAACTGAAGTATTTTGAAGATTTGGAGCTAATCATGAAAAAGGAAGAAGCCCTACTTGAGGGACTCGAAGAATCTGTGGTGACAAAGAGACTGAACTTGTTTCAAAGAATGTTTATGGCTGGTATATCCAAACCCAAGGACCATGCCTCACTAAGGTATCAAACTGATTCTGTTCAGTGATGTTTTTTTTAGAGACATTTGTATCATTTGTTTTAGAAAAAACTGAAATTAAAAAAAGGAATTAGAATAACGTATCAGGTATCCGGAGTGTCACAATTTGTCGAGCTATGAAAGCAGCAGTGATGTTCATCATGTGTTGTTCGATATTGTCAAATGTGTTGTAGTTGATAGTTATATCTTGTGTGGTTCGAACCCTATATGTATTAGCAACGAAGTCGATATCAATTCATACTCATATTCTTCTTCTAACTTGAGATCTTTTCGTGTTTTCACATGTTGTAAGTTGTAACTTGTAAGCTCAGAAAGATGAGAAAATGGAATTTTATATATCAGGTCCTTATAACACAATCGGGGTGGGAGTGGCACTGTATTATTACATGAGTCTTTGTTGTTTCGAAATTATACCAAAAAAGAAAAGAAAAAGAAAACAAAGATGAAAACTATAACTTTTGCAATATCTTTGCCAAAACAAAAAAAATTAAAATCTTTCCATGAATGTATAGTAAATGCAAATAAATGATTTCAAAGTAATCGTTTTTAAAAGGGAAAATTGTTCTAAGATACAATATAGATATAAATATTAGAGTCCCTTTAGTTAGTGATATGAGATTATAAGGGATATGAAATAATGTGATATGTTCTACGAGAATATATGATATATTTGGCTTTTTCACATGTTTGTTGGAGAAAATGCACTTTTTGTTATTACTCTTCACTACAATTTATATAAAAACTACCCTTAATTTTCTTTTTCATTTATTTTATTCATTATTATGTAGAAATTCCCCTCTCTTTCTCCAATCAACTCATCTTTCTTCTCCCAATTTGGTTTTCTCTCCTCTCAAATCATCACATCTTACAAAATTCAAAACATGCACATTTTAAACTTCAAATGTGCAAAATTACAACGTATATGCAATTTTACTTATGTATGTGCAGTTTATTATGAGGTGAGAAAAAAAAGTATATAGTGAATACAATTCAGACATTGTCATCTCCGATGTCAACGGAAGCCAAAAAGTGTCAAATTTTAAAACTGCACATATCCATCATTTCTCCACATTGTTGTTTTCACAAAAACAATTAAGACATTTTTGTCCAATTTTTGTACTTAAGAATAAGACTAAAAAGGTCTTATATCTTAAAAACAAGAGTACTATATAGATTGTATCTCCTCGGTAAGTTTCCGTTTTAAAAAGAAATTCAAAATCTACTCATTATAAGTCCCAGAGTCCCTTTGAATTTCAAAATTTTTCTATTCAAATACAACCCTATGTTAATACTTGAAATACAAGCGTTAACATTGTATGCGATTCTCATTTGGGAGAATATCATAAATCATATTTTACCATAAAAAAATCGATCGTTGTACTACCCGGACGTTAGAAACTCTCTCATCATATCAATTTTTCGATGAAGCCATGAAAAATCTAATCTTAAGAATATCTAAAATGTAATAAGATTATTGTATTTTTTTTAAATTTATTAGCAATTAAATTGCAATTATAAAAAATGTAATACGAACGAAAATTAAATAACACGAATTTGTTGACTTAATTTTATCGAGAATGTCTACGTCTAGTGGTACTACAAAGTCAATAAATTTATTAATATTTTCGGTGACGATAAATACAATGAATTAGAGAGTTATTTATATACTAAATTGGATCATAGTCCTAAATTTTCATTCAACTCGAATACTGTTTTTTTAGTTGGATCGCCTTGATTGTGGGGCGTGAACCAATCGATCAGTTCTATAACCCAACATAATTAAGATCATTAAGTAACTGAAAATACGAAATTAGACAATTAGAATTAACTAGTCCTTAGTCCAGTGTATTACGCGGGGTTTAAAATAAAATATTAACTTTAGATTAGTTATTTTATATTTTATTAAATTAAAATATGCAGAATAATTTTCCAATTAAAATTTTGGGTATCTTCAAATAAGATTAAATTATTTTTTAAAATTTAAAATGCTAAAAAATAAAAGAACGACAAAGATAAGCAATGATGATTTTTTGAAGTGATTGAATAACATTAATTAGATCTAGAAAATGTAACTAAAACCTGAAAAATATCAAAATAATTAAAAAATTAGAAATTAAGGGTGGTTAAGGTGTTAAAAATAAAAAAATATAAAATAATGAGAAAATTAGAAATTTGAATTGTAGAAATTCAAATTAAGGGTGGTTAAGGAGTGTCATGTAGGAGATAGAAGATTCGGAAATAAATGTAAGGACCCTTAGACTCCATTTGGATGGATGAATTTGAAATACATGGATTTCACACACAAATCACCACTCTCCAATAAATTAATGAATACTTAGATTTGAAGTCTAGTTTAAAATAGAGAGATTTCAAATCTTCATCAAAATCTGGTCATTTGAAATTCTCTTCTCTCTACCCATTCCCTCTCTCTCCCCCCTTCACTCTCTTCCCTCCTCTCTCATCTCTTGACAATTCATGATTTGAAATATATGCATTCTTACCTTTATTATTTTTCAAATTCATTCATTTTAAATTTGGATAGGCCTTGAAACATTTCCAACGTTAGGTGCAAATCTGACATGGAACAAAATTACATCCAAACTTTTTTGGGTACACTATTGGGGAAGTAGGAGTAATTTAGGAGAGAGGAGGTTGAGTTCAAATAATTCACATCGGATACAAATTGAAAAGCAAATTGACTTGTGGGCCCAAATTCATTTATCTTGTCCTTTTTTTCCCCTAAAAATTGGCCGTTAAACACACATATATGTATATCTACTTTTTTCCTTTTGATATGTATATCTATTTTACCGTTGTCAATTGAAACAAATATATTATACATATAATTTTTTTATATCATCATTATTCTTTAAAAAATTTATTTTTAATAATTAATATAAAATAAGGTTATAAATAATGATTTAAGTTTTGATTGGTATAAATTTAGTTCAATAAAAAAAAATATATATGTTGAGCATAATATAGTGCGAATTTTGTTGCAGAATGCAGAAGAATTTGAGTGTAATGCGGTCAGGATCTCCTGTTACACAATAATGTTACATCTCCTGTTACATCATTTAGATTTACGCCAAATAAACAATCACAAAAAAATTGAAATATGAGAATAACACCCTAACATAACCACTTATTCTATTTAAAGAATGATATTAATTAAAAAAGGAAAAGTAAATTCTTTCCAAAATCTCATTCCAAAAATCTTATACAATCTATAATGAATTAATTGGAGCCACATAAATAATTCTATAGCATCTAAAATCAATTACAGTATAATTGAATTCAACTGAGTCCATGACATTTTTTTTGACAGGGACTGAGTCCATGACTATACTTAATAAAAAATGACGACACATATGTATAATAATAATTATATAATTATTACTATAAATCAATAGATATTTATATGATTAATATAATATTATGACTATAGAGATCAGAAAGAAAATATAAAAACTATTTAAAAATAATACTAGTATAAACGTTTTAAAAAACCCTTACAATAATATTAAATTCAGTTCGTAATAAATAATTGCAAAAAAAAAATTCATAATTATTAAAAAAAATCTTAAATGTCCAGATATGTACCTAATAATAAATTTTGTACAAAAATATAAAATTTCACAAGAAACTCTTGCAAATACACATATATAAAACACAATAACAAGTTAAAATTACATAAAGAATTATAAGTGAAATGACACAGGTAAGAACTAAATATTAGGAGTATTATTTTGATATAAAAAAATATAGAATTAATATTATTTTTTACAAATTATATATATGATTACTATATATGGAGATCAAAAAGACATATATATTAGTATAAGAAATTGTACGTAATTAAGTACTAATGTTTATTTTAAGTATGGACTTTGTGATGTGATTTTGGATTAAATTTATGTTTCTTGAATTAATTAATATCATTCTTTAAATAGGTAAAATAAATATGTTAGGGTGTTATTCTCATATTTCTATTTTTTTTCATGTACACTTGACGTAAATCTAAATGATGTAACATGAGATGTAACACCATTGTGTAATAGGAGATCCTAACCGAATTTCTAGTACTTTAGTGCAATTTTTCTGCACTTTGTACCTGGTTGTAATGTTTTTGGTGATTTTGTAGTAGAATGTTTTTCTCCCTTATATTATTGGGTGTAATATAATCATTCTTCCCCATACCTGTTTAGATTTTACCTTTTCAAAAAATTCTTAAACTTAATTTAATTTTAAAATCTTAAAATTTATTCACATGTTATAGAAAAATATTAATTGGGTCCTCATTATTCAAACGTGTTCGCAAACTATACATGAGTCTATTTACGAATTGTGAGCATATAATCGAATTTGTTCACGAACATTTTGTGAGCTTGTAAACGAGTCTCTAGGTTGTATGAATACGGGTATAATAATACGAATACAACATGACTTTTATTGGGTTACATGTTTTTACAAAAAAAAATTAAATAAGATACGATATGGGTAAGACTATAATTTTTTTAATTATTTTATATTATTCATATAGTTATAAGTATTTTCAGTCTTTCTCTAAAATACATGTATTTTCACAGTTTTAACACCTAAATAAACATAAAGTCAAAGCAAGAAGAACATGTCAATAAAATATGTGAAAGATACTTAATATTATTTTTATTGCTTGTGGCTTAAATTTAATTTGATTTAATTTAATATAAGAAGGCTAAGAAAAAATTATTTTACAAATTTGATTCTGCATATATCTTATTCATGTTCAAAAAAATTATTTTATAAATTTGACCATGCGTGTATCCTATCTTTGTTTAATACGTTGATCAGACGCGTTCGATAAAGTACCTACAATTATTAACGAATTCTAAATTATTTCGTGAATTTCAATATATGGTCCAACATAAAAAGGTCTCATCTCATGAGATGTCTCAATTGATGAATCAATACTTTTGATCAAATAATCATGTGGCTTAGTCCACCTGTCTGGGCTCTTCATTTGAGTGGGAGATCCATGTTCGATTTCCTCTAAGAATGAATTGGAGTTATGGAAATTATAAAGTGGATTGACGATTTCGTGGAATATTTGATTGCTTGGTGTACTAACTACTAATTATTAACAATTAACTTTGCCCGATTGAAAAAAAAAAAAATTTTGATCAAAATAAATTAAGATTAAAAAGAAGAAAAAGAATATGAATTGCATGCATCTTGTGTTGTCACTCACCAAGACAAGAGGTGTCGAAATACGGAAATACGTGTCACCTTTCATCCATGCAAAATTCTTTCATTACATTCCAATTCCAATTCCAATGATAGTGACATACTACTCATTTTTTGATGGATTTTGTGAACGGATTCCTCGATATTTTCGCACCCATTTTCACTATTACCACAATCTTCTTCTTTCTTCCGCCCTACCTCTGCTTCGAATCGGTCCGTTACATCTGGCGTTCACTTTTCCCGGAGAATTTAGCTGGAAAAGTCGTCATCGTCGCCGGAGCTTCTTCCGGAATCGGAGAGGTGCGTAAATAAAGGAAATATATTGTTGTTTTAACCCATAACTAAAGGCAATGTCGCATTTTTTAAACGTGCAATTTATTTCTCTGAAACGTATTATTTGTTTTACAATGAAAAAGTTGCATGTTTCAGTGTAAATAAGTTGAACATTTTAGTAAAATAAGTTGCACATTTGAAAAATGAGTTGCGGTGCATAAGAAACCTAGTCATAACTTAAACATTATATTTTTCTCATTACGGCAGCGAAGCTGTTTTGTAACACATTACTTTTCAAATAAAAAATCAATTAAGTTTAAAAGTCTTGTGCAAGTTTACAGTTTTGTTCTGTGAAGAGAAAATTTTGTTACTGACGTCTTAAATTGGGGGAATTGCAATTAAGTACATTTTGGTTGTACATGTGTGTACAATTACACTTTCAGTTGGTCAAATGTCAGGTTGGTATGGGCTAATGTGAAGCAATAATGCATCATGAGTGATACCATCAAAAAATTAAGTAAACTTGCATCAGACTTTTTAAAATAAAACAAAACTTAAAAGTGAAAAGTCGACTTCATTTAAATTACGGTAAAATTGAAACCAAGTACATTTTTTTTAAGTGTACTTGCAATCAGGTACATTTTGGTTGCATATATAAAGGTAAAAAAGTGCAATTGTACCCACATATATGCAACCAAAATGTACCTAATTGCAAGTACACTTCAAAAAAATGTATCTGGTTCTAATTTTACCAATTTTACCTTAATTTAAATGAAGCCGACTTTTCACTTTTAAGTTTTGTTCTGTTTTAAAAAGTATGATGCAAGTTTACTTAATTTTCTTGATGGTATCACTCATGATGCATTATTGCTTCACATTAGCCCGTACCAATCTGATCATTTGACCGACAACTGAAACAAACATAATCGACAAAAAAATATTTGAAACAGCCCGGTGTGTCGAACGTTAAAATGATTTTTTTATGCTACACTATTTTTCAGTGCCTAGTATGCTTTAGCAAGTTGTACCATTGTGTTAATTACATGCACAATGTGTTGTACATTACAACACAATAATTATTCGTAGAATAACCCCATTAAAGGTTTTAATTGGCAAAAATATTTTAGTAAGGGTGGGGATAAAAGATGTCAAATCGAGGTTGCGAAGTTGGTTTGTATATAAAGAAACGAGGTTTTCTAAGTTTGCTTTTGGTGATTGGCTTTGTAATCCTAGATTAGTCTTTAGAATTGGGTGTAGCATAGAGATTCTTGGCTAACTTTGGCTTAAGGTCCATCTGACGGTTTTGCTTCATTTTTTCTCAGATTGGGGTACTTCTCATGCCCATTTTTTTATCTGCTATGTTCGATATATTCTTTTTCCTATAAAAAAAAAAAAAAAAAAGCAAAACTTGGGGTATCACTTTCTTCTATTTTTCTTGAATTTCGAGCATGCATGCAATTTATATATTCAAATTCACATTTCAACGCACTTAACTTAATCATACATAATGTTTTTTAGAACAAAAAAATCATGCATACTTTTTTTTTAATAATTAAAATGGTGAGTTTTGGTTATATCGACATGTTTAAAGCACGTGAAATTATGAGTATGCAAAAGAGGGCTTTCTTGGTCATTGGGGCAAGAAGAGAGAAGGCTCTCGAGAGATGTGGTGACACGCGGCTTTTAAGCTCGGCTCTCCCGAGGTTATACATATTCCAACCGATGTCTCCCGATTGAAGATTGCGCGGAGATTGATTGAAGAAGCCATAAATAAATTTGGGAGATGTAAGTGTGTGTGTGTGTGGAAATAGAAACGCCTCTTGTACACTAGGTGCACTTTCAACTTGTTTTTAATTGAACAAGTTCAAAAGTTTCAAGTTGAATGTTCCATTGAAGGAAACAACAAGACGCTTAAAAAATGCATTTGAGTTGCACAGTGCACCTAGTGCACACATGATTTTACACAAGATAGCAGATAATATATTTTTTGTCTGGCAAATGTAGGTCATTAAATTATTTTTCATGCCTTTGAATTTCATTTTTCGCACATTTAGGCCAATTTGGCACGACACACCTACACATACAGATCTAAACGTGCGAAAATACAAATTTTATAGGCCTAAATGTGTGGAAGAAAAAAATTTAATGATCTACAATTTTCAAATTGAATATGTACTATCCTTCCATTTCTACTCTCAATAGTTACAGTCTTAAAAGCAATTATTCATGTGTATATGCATATACGAATACTTGAATGAATAATTAGATGTTGGAGAACTACTAAATATCTTATAAACATTTTGTGCCTTTTTTTTTTTGGATTCAGTGGACCATCTGGTGATCAGTGCTGGTATTACTGCAGTTGGTATGTTTGAAGACACATTTGACGTCACCAACTTCTCGCCTGTAATGGTAACAACTCTAAACTAAGATTCGATATATATTACTTGTAATTAATCAAGTTAAAATTAAACGAATTACAAAGAGTTCGTTATAGTGTAACCTCGATAACCTGTTTCTATGAATCAATATTACAGTAATTGTGCATAGATATCCCATTACACATACAACTAACTACTCCCTTTGTCTTGTTTTTTATTGTTCAAGCCAAAATGACACGGGTTTTAAAGTATTAAGAGGGGTAAAACTGTTTTTTGTTGAGGGTGAATTGGTCATTTCTAGAGAATGAGACATATAGTAGATATTTTTGTGTGTAATTATTAGTGGCATGAGATGTAATTTAAAGATGTTTGTAAGAAGTAATTAGTTTGAGAGTGTTACATTATTTTTTGTCATTTATGGAGGAAAACTAAAATAGGACATCCAATTATGGATTTTGAGCAATAAAAAATAAGACGGGGGGGAGTAATTAAATACATTTAGTTAAATGTTGTTCATATGTTACTATTGTTACACCATTGTGTAACAAAAAATCGATCAACACAATTAAGCTTGGGAGAGCTAACAATTAATAAAATTTTGTAGGATATAAACTTCTGGGGAGTGGTGCATGCAACTTATTTTGGTGCTCCCTACTTGAGGATGACTAAAGGGAAGATTGTGGTGATTGCATCTTCTGCTAGTTGGTTGAATGCACCAAGACTAAGCTTCTATAATGTCAAGTATCATTGTCACATCTTCAATCATCACTATGCTATCTAATATAAATAATCTCTTAATTACTTATATAGAGTAACACCAACTCATTAATTACGCATGCAAGTAAAGTCTGCGGTGGTGAGTTTAAAATTGAAACTCTAAGGGTTGAGCTCGCGATCCAATATAGGATAACCTTAGTAACTCCCTTGATTGATCGAGTCCGAGATGACAAAAGGAAAATTCCTCAACAAGGATGGGAAAATGGTGGTGGACCAATATATGCGCGATGTAAGTTCATATCCTTACCCTTATTTTATACATATATAGTATATTATGTGTACATTGTAAAATTTGTCTCGTATCTATTGGGTATTGGTGATTAAGTTTCATAACTTTTAAAATGATGCAATTTTAGTCCTATATTTACAAGGTAGCAGGGATTTTATACGTGTTGCTGATCACTTGTCAGAATTCCATATAGCAACATGACTTATGACTTGATAATGCTTATGTGACATGATGATACCTCAATGTATTAATTTCATTTTTTTTTAAACACAGTTTAATTATCATCCTAAAGCAAAAAAATGTTGATATATGACTAAAGTTGCTTCATGTTAAGAGTATGACACTTTATTGAGAAAATTGATTAGTGTGTGATTATAATCACAAACATCCAACAAATATGAGATAAACTTTACAATATACTCAGCCTATTACATTCATACAAAGTCCCTATCGATAATCCAAAAGAAAACGGTATAATTCCAATATATAATATAGAATCCAATGATGTGTTTTTTATAAAGTCAACTTAATGCAAGAGTACATGTTATTTTTGTTATGGTATCTCAATTAATTAAGCTAGTTATTGATGGAAACAAACTCACTACTACAGGTGGTCATGAATGTTGTTCCGATCGAAAGGGTGGGACGATGTGCAAAGGCTATTGTCGAGAGTGCATGTCGTGGGGACAAGTATCTGATGTGGCCACCTTGGGTGAGGGCAACCTTCTGGGTGAAGGTGTTGTGCCCGGAGGCTGTAGACTGGTTCAACCACTGGTTTATGGTAACCGAACCGGGCGTTGCACCAACCGAAGCGATAAGCAAGAAGATCATAGATTTGCCTGGACTGAAGGATTTGTTATGGCCAGAATCTGTTCGATCTCCCAAGATCAAGAGTAATTGATCATAGAAGAGGTTGCATGGTTTCTATCTAATTAATATGAATGAATTGCATAGTATCAGTAACATATGTAATGGCACTTCGAAACACTAAGAATTGCGGCATAATACCATATTTTGTTTTTCTTTCATTCATTTGTTTTTCAGTCAGAATTTCATTTCATTTTAAAGTTCGAAATTTTAGATAAGACTGAGTTCTTTCATGGCATTAGTGTTACTTCAATGTCATGGGTTCGATTCCCGCTGAAAATAACTTCATGCATATTAAATTATCCACTCAATATGTCTCTTCCGATAGGCTGCCTTCGATGATTGAGTGAGAAAATTTAGTCAATGAATGAGTAAGAAAATTTAGTCAATGAATGAGGAGGAGTGATTGAGTGAGAAAATTTAGTCAATGAATGAGTAAGAAAATTTTGTCAATGAATGAGGAGGGAGTATTAGGAAATAATATATATAAAATTCAAATTTTTTTAAAAGATCAAATTCTTTCATGGTACTAAAGTGTCGACTCACGCTTTTGGGTGAGAAAATTTAGTCAATGAATAAGGGGGAGTATTAGAAAAATAATATATCTAAAAATTTAAATTTTTAAAAAAGATCAAATTCTTTCATGGTATTAGTGGCAGACTCATGTTTTGGGTTCGATTCTAGCTAAAAATAACTCCACACATATTAAATAGTACACTTGATGTGCCTCCTTCAATAGCCCCTCCAATTATGAAATAAGAGAATTTAGCTAATGAATAAAGGAATATTAAAAAATAATATAAATATCTCTCTATAAATTTAAATTTTTAATTCAACTCTTTTATAATTATATGAGTTAATATATCTATTTGTCTATTTTGAAAAGTCAAATACTTTTTTTATTTGCCGTCATTCTTCTTTTCAAAGATAAGTATTCAATAATCGAGCAAAGACAATTATTAAAAATAATTGATATGACTAAATTAATAATGCATAATCTTAATTAATAATCCTCACTAAATGGACGAGGGATTAGGATGTAAGATATCCGCCCTTGGTGCCCCACAGAAAATCGAAACCCTTAATGATATGTTTATGTTAAATCAATGTGTAGGAGTTGAATGATGTTATATTATTAGGGGTAATTGTTGCTAGGTACACAAAATAAACACCCTAGGGGGGTTCGGTGGTGGAGAAATAGAAATAGGTTTTCGATTTTAGGGGTTTTATGGTGGTGGTGTTTGGTTTTTAACGGTGGTGGACGGTGTTTTGGTCGTGTGATGGTGATGGTTCGTTCAGCAAAAACGGATCGGTGGCGGTGGTGGTGGTTGATTTAACGGTGGCGGCCGTCGCCTGAAAGAAGATGGAAGACGCAGCGGGAGATGGAGGCGGATGAATAGTGCCACGCACCTCGATTTTGCAGTGGCGAGAGGGTACACAACCGCAGTGGTGGAGGGGGTTTTCATGTTTTTTGCGGTGGTGGAGGGGGGGGTTCACTTTTTTTGCGGCGGTGGGAAATAAATCTAGGTTTCTAGTGTGAGATGGAGATGGAAGACGCCGCGGGGATGGCGACGCGGAGGTGGGGAAGGGGTTGCAACGACAGACTTGGTCTGTTTTGAAGGTGGTGGAGGAGGGGCTGCAACGACGAGCTTGGGTTGTTTTCTAGAGCGGCGGCGAGCAAACACCAAAATCGTCGGTTTGTGATAATCTAGAACGGTTTTGTGGTAATGATTTTTTTTTTATGTATGTGTGGTGGTTAGATTTTGATTTTATTTTTTTGATGGACCATGGAATCAAAACATAGAATGAAATTTTCGATCAATTTTTTGTTCCCGGATCGGCCTGAAGTTGCAAATTGGTATGTGAATATGCAATTTTTTTATGCGTGTATCAATGTATTTTAGTGTGTATACAATGTTTTTTTAGTATATATCTGATGTATTTTTTTAGTATGTGCAATTTTTTTTTGAACAATGCAAATTTGACATCATGCGATATCTGCCAATATGTTATCTTATGTATGTAATGTCTTTTCAAAGATATAAATGCTTTTTGTATATATGCAATGTATTTTTAGTATATGCAAACTTTTTTTTTCTTGAACAATGTATTTTTATAGTACATTTGCAATTTTTGTTCTGAATAATGCACAAAAGTTACAATAATAATATCATGATTTATGTGTAATTATTAAAAAAATTAGAAGAATAATTTCAGTTACAAATTTTTAGAAAAAAATGTGAAAGTGACCTTGTCTTTTATGTTTAAAAAATTATTTCATACTACTATGATTTCTTTCAATTACAACATTTTTATCGGTTTTCACAGTTTCTATCTATATATATAACATAAAGTATAGAAAAGGAAAAAGTTGATGGGACAACACCGTCTTTCTATAAAAAAAAGCCGAATAAGAAAAAAAACGAGCGAAAAGTAGAAAATCAAAGAAGAGAAAGCCGCACAATGGACAAATCACACATCTCGGAAGGGGTGAATTGTGAAGGGATCGCTATTTCTCATTCTCAATTGTACTAGAGTGTCATTGCCCCATATTATTATACTATTGTTGGAAAAAATTGTAATGATTAAATAATTGTGTAATGATTAAAGTTTATAGGTTGATAGAGGTGGTTTTTTTTTTTAAATTCGGTTTACAAAATCCGAAGACAAAAACTCGTGTGAAATTGAGTTAACGGTGAACTCGATTTTTTTAGTATCATTGTTATGTGTAAAAACTACCACTATTATACATAAAACTATTACTTTTTTTTTGGTAGGTTAAAACCTATTACTTATATGTAAAAAACTCACTCTTTAAAAAATACTTTATATTTTTAATCATTGAAATTTTTTATGCATAACAGTGATAGTTTTTACATATAATAGTGATAGAGTTAATGTATAGAGATAGACCTGTGAAGTGTTACTCAAATCCCAAAGTAAAACCAATTTAGAATTTAAAAACCAAAAATTAGATTTACAAAATTCAAAGTAAACATAAGTAATTAAGACGAAACTCATATAAGATTATTTCATACATGAAATGGATTACAAACTAGCACAAATTAACATATACTATTTTTAAAATATTAAAACGTCATATCAAATTATGCTCTCGGATCGTCATACCGAAATTTTCTATATTTTTTATATTTTCATACCGAAATTTTCTATATTTTTATACCGTTATCGTACCGAAATTTTCGGTACGATACCACCGTACCGAAAATTTTGGTATATCGAATATTTTGATAAAATCGATATTTTTCGGTACGGTAAATGAGGTATACCGGTATTTTCGGTATTTCCTCCACCCCTAATCTTTCAATCCCTAAATTAATAGGAAAAAGATTTAGGCCATAAATTGAGAATTTACTATTTTTCAAGCTCGAAATTGATAAAACTCTTACTCCTCAGTTCCTATTTAAATGTCTAATTTTATAAAAAATGTCATTATTTTTTATTTGTCAATTCGTCAATTCCAACGCAAATTTACTTTCTTTTTTCCAACAATATCCTTTATAAATTAATGAACATTATATTGTGATTTTATTGTGACCTATATAAATTAAATAAGGGTCTAAAAATCTTTTGATACCCTAATAAATGAAAATTTAATTTGGGCATGGATAAAAAATGGGACATATAATGAGAAAGTGTTTTTTTTTAAAAAGAAAGGGTAAGTAAAGGTTGCACCCATTAGCTTCAGGCACTTTAACTATATATATATATATATATATATATATATATATATATATATATATATATATATTTGTTGCGCAAGTCTAAAAAGCATTATTTTTTTAAAAAAAAATTAATAAAGAAAAATATGTTTTTAGGGTTCAGAATAGTACACACGTTTTTATCTATAAGTAAAACTAGGGTGGGTGTTTACCTTCTAAAACTAAATGAAAAATTACAACACCCCTCTTCCTGCTCACACTCACTTCTTCTTTTTTCCTTATTTAAGTTTTTTGACTAGTACTTAGTACATGTTTTTTTTTTTTTATTATTTGTGTAATTTATGAGCTTTTGAGCTTCAATCAATTAGTTATTCAGATGCAAATATGTTTAATTTAAGTTTATATTAGTGTTAGCAATTCTGATCAAAGGCTCGCCCTAAACAACTATGCATATATTATAAGATCAATCGTTTGAACAGATGAAATGATGCAAAAATTTACAAGGAGAAATGACAAAGAGTCCTTTTTTTTCTCAAAAGTTTGGACCCTTTTAAGTAAGGCAAGAGTTCAAATCATTGAGAGCTTTTCTTTTCTTTCAGAAGTTGGAATCCTTTTTGCATTTTTAAGGGTAAAATTTTGGGATTAAACAGGTTAAAAGATAGCAGTATAGAGTTAAGGGGATATGAGAATAGGATTCACATACGATGAGTTTTGTGAAATGAAAGACTTGACCCTGTTGAGGAGCAACCGAGTTTCAAATGATGTGCCCTGCTCCATTTCAACAGCAACTGGGACAGCTGAATCCTTACTCATCTTTATAATCATTGTCCCCTAATGATAAACAAAAAAATTTATGAGTAAACACAGAAAAGAATTGACAAAAACTCATACAAGACGGTCTCATACATGAGACGGGGTACCCAAATTATGCCTCGTCTCACGGTGAGATCGTCTCGCGCAAATGTGATTCATATATAATGGCTAAGTCTTGTATGCCCCCAGGTGCACCGTGCATTCATAGTGCATTTTAGAACCATGCAGCTTGTTATACTGAAATATGCAACTTGTTTACACTGAACCGTGCAACTATTAATATGGAAATATAGTTGCACGGTTTACTGTAAACAAGTTATATCTTTCAGTATAACAAGTTGCACGGTTTTAAAATGCATTATGAGTGCACGGTGTACCTGGATGCAAATGAGACCCACTCATACAGAAGGACAGCGTAAAGAATTAGAATATTTGTCATATGCCGAAATTAATAAACAAAATCAAGAAAACATACAGAACAAGAAACACACCACAATTTACCCTCTAATCCAATATAATTCATACACAATCAAACATCACCAAGGCAATCAAATCAAGGCCTACACTTTTGTATTTAAAACAATCAACACTATGGCATAAAGGCTTGAAACTTAGTATTCACATCATAGTGTTCTCAAGTTAAATAAATGTTTCTAGCCATTAGCCAAAATCAATAAGGATTAGTTATTATTGTTTTATTACAAATGTCACAGAAAGTGAAACCTGATAAATTTCCCAAGAGTAACACTTGGGTGCACTCACAACTAATATTGTTCAATGAAAATAACTAAAATTGTTCAGTAAAAACAACTGATACTGATTACTGACCAACTAATACATTTTAGTAAAACAACTAATGTCATTAAAAAGTGCAGTTGAGTTGGACGATGCAATTTTGCATAGAATTATTTGGAAGTTCCCTAATATAGCACGGGACATGTCCATGTAAATGAACTCGATCATATGCCTTCAGCAGTTACAAACGTATTAAAAATGTTGAAAAGTAGAACAAAATGCACCAAATCGTACCTCAAAGTTAATCAAAAAAATCTGGAACTTTTTCATAATCTCCTTCATCTCGCTAGCACGCTTGCTTTCGGAAGATTCAATAGCACTTGTGACCTCCATAGGAGAATAACCAATAGTATTCTGTACAACCTGAAGGAAAAAGCAACTAATTGATGGATAACTAATCTTCTATGAGGACATATTATTAATTAATTACTCACGTTGTGATCGATGAGGATTTCAGAGATAAGGCTGCCATCGTCAACGTAAACTTGAAGCTCATATGAAGTCCTTTGCCTGAATTGAAACCCCTTCACACCAGTGATAAAGCACTGCAATAGTATAAACAGTAAATCCAAGATATTGAGACAATAACCCAAATAAAATCAAGCAAGATACTTATTTAAGCACTCGGTACATTGCATATGACTATTTATATATCATTTACACTAATACTATCTGCTATATTGCTTAGATGAACTAAAACTAGTAGATTATATACATAATTCATTCAATGGACATACCTTTATTTTTCCTCGAACAGAAGTTTCATCATCATTTGCAGAGAACTTTGCAGATAAACTAGCCAAGTAAGTGAAAGGGATTTCATTCTCTCTTTGAAGTATAAAATGGTGTTCCAAATCATCCAACATAGTCAAATCCTCAACATCAACATCCATGGAAGATGTGTTTGACACGCCATTATCTCCATCATCTGGTGCATTTACAACATAGAAATATAAGCAAACTGAGAACATAGTATGAGAAAACTCAGTATCACATCATTACACAAACATATGATTATTAGAGAAGATCTAATTTTATTCAGTATACCTTGCCTACTTCCTCCTGAAGGTGCCATAACCCGGCTCTGGGTTCATTGATATGATTTGGAATTGTCACAGATTGTAGCGACTGCACTGGAGAGAATGAATTAGGTTCAGTGCTACTTCCGCTTACTGGAACTTCAAAATCTCTCCCGAGGCTATTATGGCCTGTAACATGAATGCAAGATAATTAGGAAATCTTAAACTGAGAAACCTAGAAATAAAAGTGATGAATATTTTGTAAAGACAAACCTTGTTGTTCGGTACGCAAATCAGTATGCCTTGGAACTTCTGCTTGTTCTTGTGGCCAAGGTGAACCTGCACCAGCTGTGTTAAGAGCTCAGCACTTGATTTGGGTTTTAAGAAACCAAGTTTTGGATTTACAAATCTAAACTTCGATTCTACTTCATATTTTGAAATCCAATTTTTAAAACCACCACTACAACACATATAAACCTACTAGCATGTTTTCCAATATAATCAATTCTCTCTCCTCACACATTGATTTGTTACAACGTTTAATCTCACTCTACTCAAAATTCCAAAACAAACAACCTACTATTTATTAGGACTTCAAAATCCAAGATTTCAAAAACTGATTTTTAGAAAGCCACTTAAAACTCAAAACAAACATCACCGCAACGTTTAAAAGCAAAAGACAAGGATTTTTTTAATATATAACCACAATTAAGATATGAGTAAGCAAGTTATTCAACTTGACATACCTTGCCGACTCGACTGTATAGGTGTTGTATACACTGGAGCGGTTCTATCAACATGCCCTGGAGCAAGTGAGCAACATTATTAGACATCTAATCAAAATTGGTAATGATTAACTTAGTTGAGTTCCATTGCCCATACGAAGTATGATGAAGGTGAATTGATCATCTTTTATTCTCATTAACCACCACAACTACCCCATGTTCATTCCCGTTGTCATTTCCATTGAGGAATTTTGAACCAAGCAACCCTTAGTAAATCTTAAACTGAGAAACCTAGAAATAAAAGTTCTATCAATCTTTTAAGAGACAAACCTTGTCGTTCAATGACGGTAGGCAAATCAGTACGCCTTGGAACTTCTGCTTGTTCTCGTGGCCAAGGTGAACCTGCACCAGATGTGTCAAGAGCTCAGGAATAGTTATGGATCATGTTACAAAGTCTGGTATATGCATATCTGGCAGAGATACTAGTAGCTGCAGATCTCATAACATTTGAAAGCAAAAAATGAGAGAATTTTTTTTAATATAGATAACCACAATTAAGAGGGCGTTTGATTCATAATTCTTCAATGGGAATGGAAATGAATATAAGGTATTCTGGTGGTTAATGAGAATAAAAAATGATCAGTTTACCTTTACCATACTTCTACGAGGTAATGAGTACATTAATTATTACCTCATTTTGATTAACTGCCTCCTCTCCTATAATTGTTTCTCCTCAATCATCATGATTCCTGAATAAATAATCATTTTTTAACTCTACACATTCCAAATGAGGGTAGGTTAATACACTAACGACCTAACCATCATTCTAATTGTACTTTACTATTCTATGATTCCCTATCATTCTCACTGAAGAATTGAACCAAGCACCCCCTAAAATATGAGTTAGCAAGTTCTTCAACTTGACATACCTTGCCCACTTGACTGTACAGGTGTTCTATTCACTGTGGGAGTTCTATCAACATGCCTTGGAGTAGCACCATTAGATTGTGGCCGAACAGCATCATTAGACGGTGGCCGAACAGCATCATTTGACGGTGTCTGAGTAGCATCATTAGATGGTGGCCACGCAGCATGTGTTGCTCTAGTTGCTAGAGGGGGAACAACCCCTGTCCTAGTTCCGACATTAGTTTAGTTAGGGGTTATATCCCTGATGCAAGTTAGAAGTTATCCTATATAGTAGGATGCTTCTAAATTTATTGAAATTTTGATACAGTTTTTTTTAGACATTAGAGTTTTTCTTCATACCTTTTTTCCACGCAGGCAGGCTTGTTTATTTCATTAACAAGCCTTTGTCTTGCAGATTCTAACTCCTCAACGCCTCCTCCCAGAACTTCAATGTTTTCCGGGACCAACATCATGAGCCCATACCTAACATTTACATTGCAAACAACAACCTGCATAATACTTTCACAATTTAATCAATTTATACTTAATTTAGCAAATTAAGAACCAATAGTAAAGCAAATATACATAAAACTGTGACCTTTAGCCCTGCTGGTGCAACCTCCAGATCTTTGATAGGTCTATATTCCATACCAAATACCCGTTGGGCACCATCTGTCATGGAAAGCTTAAGGCATCTCTTGCTTCCTGGTTGTGCAGTACTTTTGTACCTTTCACGAAGAGGTTTGCTGAAATTTACTATCTCATCCACCTATAAAATCCTCACACGACATGACGTTAACTCAAAAACTTCTAAAAACACACTTATACAGATATTTGTTCACAGGTTGATCAAAGCATTAATGTTTATCCTGATGAATTGGTATAATTCTCCTTTTGCAAGCAGTAACTTTGAAATTTGATGTTCTAATTTTACATGAATTTTTGGCAGGCAGGATACTACGGCATACAAAGAACGTGAATTCACATATCTCGACCCAAATTTTATTAGTGATGGTGTGTTTTGCTTTTGCTGATATACAATAAGTTCAAAGCAAAAAAAAAAAAAAAACTTTACTATACCAATTAGTATAAGTTAAATACAAACATTAATTTCTTCAATTTAGCACGAATTGCAGCATAGAGAACTAATTCAAATTGAAATCTGTGTTTACCTGCAAAACAAAGGGACCCTTGAGATCAACCATATGCAAGGTGTGCATGTTCGGGGGAAGCACACCCGCCCCGCAATAGTTCATATCCGACCACAAAAACTGCATAAAACAAAGCTTCGCCTTCGCCGAATCGTCCATCCTCTGAAACCCCTGCACCGATAACTGCAGACCTTGTAAACAGGAATCCAACCATTCCCCCCTAACTCTCAACCCTAGCCTCTCCAATACCCCATGAATCGGCGACTGTGGCACCGCAAAATTGGTACTATTAACATTGGCATCGCCGGAAGAGCGGTTGCTAGTATGGCGGTTGATGTCGATGTTTTCCTGGTCATCGTCGGAGATATCGAGGGGAATTGGCTCGAAGTGGCGGCCATTGATTCGGCGAGTGTTGGCGGCGGCGGTGTTGGTGGTGGAGTTGTTGGAATGTGGGGTAGAGTTATTGGAGTTCAGGTTTACCGTTTGGAAGTCTGTTTCGATACCATCGCTAAATAGGTCGTCTATGTCGTCATCTTGTTCCAGTTGTGGCGGCGGCGGCGGTGGCGGGTAATCTTCTTCTTCGTCGGAGGAGACGACAAGGAAGCGCCTTCTCGACATTTTCTTCTGTTTAATTAAATTGATTTTCCCGACAATTTTGCTGTCCCTGCTTTTAGTTTTAAAGGTGAAGAAAGTATTTGGGCTACAAATTGTTCGGACCGAAATACTATTCCATATTCAGCCGGTTATGGGCCTTCTGGTCCAATTATGGTTAAAAATGCTAATTGGACTGAATTTCGTCTTTTCTTTTCGAAATATTATCAAATCTTCTATATACTAGCGAATCTCTCCAAATGCATGTGGTGCCTCTTTCAAATCTTTGCAATTTTGTGAGAAGTTATTTATAATAACTTACTTTTATAGTTTATTACATAATTTCTTTTATTGTATATTTAAAACTTCTGAAATTAAGCATGTGGAAATTAAGGAAGGAAATTATCTTCTATATACTATTTACGAATCTCTCCAAACGCATGTGGTGCCTTCATTTTAAATTCTTGCAATTCTGTACGAAGTTATTTATAGTAACTTATTTTTATAGCTTATTACATAACTAGAGCTTAGCCACGCGAACCTCGAAGGTTGAAAGAAAAAAAATTATGTAAAAACAAAAAAATAAATTTTAATATTTTGTTGGTTGTTTAATATTTTTATGATCAAAATCATTTGCAATTCAAAAAAAAAAGTACTCTAAATATGCAAAAACTGAAATTAAGTTTTTTATACTGAATGACTCTATAAAAAATAAAGGAGTCCACAAATTTAGATTTGAAGTGGTTAAGTTCAAACATGGAATTCTTACGAAGATGGTTCTTGTCTCGAGAACATGAATTCCAGCTTTGCAGTAATTAATCTTATTGCATAACCCAGCTTTTTAATCATATTTGTTAAAAATATTATCAACACACATGTATTCAATACGAAACAATGATTGGAGAGTCATATAATACTAATTGAATTTTATAAATATTGTATTTCATGATGGACAATTTATACTTTTATTTTATTCACACATTATTTTATACACTTTTTTCAATTATTGTTACATTTTTAAATATTACACCGACAACTAAATTTGCGAAGTACCTTCAAACCCATTTAAGTACCTTCACACTCATTTTAGAATAAGGTGGTTGATTTTAATCTAATAATATTAATTTAGTACTTCTTAAAATACTTAGCATAATCTACTTTATTCTTTGTGCTAATTTTATTCTAAAACAATAAAAAAGATTAATCTTGAAATGTATTATATTGTGTTGGGTAATAAGTTGCACGGATCTATTCGGGATAAATATTTAAATACAAATTTAATTTTGATAATTATTACTAGCATGAATTAATCCTATATTAATTCAAATAATAATTTAACAACAAATCATGCATATAAACAGTTCACGTAAATCCTACGCATGCGGAATTTCTACGAGTTTACGTGAACGTACCTCTTGGAGCGGCAATGATCTTGTTGATTAGACACACCAAAAGTACCTTCCCAAGTATTCCCTTAATCCTTGCTCGACTATCCGGTGGTAGGATGCTTGTGAACAATTAACAAAAGGAAAATAAACTTTGTTGCACCACCTTTGTGGATTTTACTAATTTTTCCAGAACATGGAATTGTACTTGGGAATGAAACACTCATCCCCTATTTATAGAGGGTGTTGGTCGAAAATTTTGGGATAAAATAATATGGAAAAATCTTTTTCTTGATCTCCAAGAAATCTTGAATATATCTCATATATTCTTTTCTCCATAATTAAAATATTCCACAAAAATCTCAACTCCTCTTTGTTATGGAAATTTCGAAAATATTAGGGAACAAGAATCCAAGATTTGGATTTTCTTGAATTTATGAGATATTCTTGTATTTCAAGAAATACATATCTTTCATAATATCTTTTCAAGAAAATCAAGAAAATCTTTCCTGCCCTTTATATTTCAAGATTTTCGAAAATTGCTATATGGATAACCAAGTGGGAGATTTCTTGAATTTAATGAGATGATCTTGTATTCCAAGAATACAT
This sequence comes from Stenogyne calaminthoides, assembly GCA_037126765.1. Taxonomy (NCBI): domain Eukaryota; kingdom Viridiplantae; phylum Streptophyta; class Magnoliopsida; order Lamiales; family Lamiaceae; genus Stenogyne; species Stenogyne calaminthoides. The sequence goes on from JBBCBC010000015.1 coordinate 2,020,140, forward strand.
ATCTTCATTCCATAACAAAATTTAAAGAAAATCTTTCTCCCCTTTTAATCCATATTTTTCGAATTTATGAGGAAAAATAAGGCAACAATATTTATTTTATTTTAAACATTTTTTTCAGTTATTGGACTTTATATTGGGCTACTTAGGGGGCCTTTAGGAGAATTAAGCTTGAACCTTCCAATGGATCTTGAATTATCAATACTGAGCCACAATATTATTCAAGCCCATAAATATTAATTAATCTCACTACATAATTAATATTGACTATTCATCTTAACCCATATTACGGTCAATATGGCTCCCTTTATTATTTCCGTGTTTAAGGTTATCTAGCCCATTAATTAATTCAAGCCACCGAAATAGCTTTCCATTAATTAATATTTTTTGTCCTTGGTTAAGGAATGGTTCAACATTATTATCCATACCTAAACTAGTTCCACTTGCAAGATTTGATATGATAAAGCTTATGAACCTCCCAAGGGCAAATCGAACAAAGCGTGCTTGCACACGATTCTCCGTGATTAAATCTTAGCAATCACATGACCAATAATATTGCCCAAGATAAAAAGTATTGAATGTCGTTGATTCTCTACCCATGATAAGTCAAAGCAATAGTTACCAACCACACGTGATCCTATTTAAGAACGAAGATTAAGAAATAACGAACCACCGAGGTCTAATTCTTCCTTGTTCGGGTTACTCAAGAATTTGTCCTCCTCAGAGGTCCTATTCAATGCATCGGTCATGCACTAGTGTAATCTCTTGGTCAAGACAAGCCAATCCCCCTTACTTACACTTCAACCTTTCCACGATGGATTGTTCATTTCCATCTAGGTCGTGAATGGTGTACTTTTTAGTTACAAGGGATCGTTAATTTAATCTTCGTGATCTCGTATCACTAAATTAACTACAATGTAACACGTCTTATTTATTGAACAGTTATATGCAAGAAATATATGTAACATTCGATGATATTTAAAGCATCGATGATAAACAATTTATTTCAAGAAATAAGTCCGAATTCAGTTTTGATTATACAAAGTAAAAGCATACTTTCGATTATAATCCCAACAATCTCCCACTTATACTCAAAGTCTGCTTTTAAGTATACTACAACATGTCTCGTGTAGTTCCTAATACGTTACATCTAATGTCACCTACACGAACCTAATAATTTCTCCCACTTATACTCCAAGTAGATTAGCAACGGTCTTGACACCCATTCCTTCCACATGTCTCACGAATGTATTCAGAGGCAGACCCTTTGTGAATTGATCTGCTAGGATGTCTTCATATGCTATCTTTGCCACCTCTATATCTCATCTCTTAACGATATCTCGTATAAGATGGTATTTCCTTTCAATATGTTTGCTGGCCTTGTGGGCTCTTGGATCCTTTGAATTTGCAACTGCTCTGGCATTGTCACAATAAACAGTGATTCTGCTAGGCAAATTCGGAACTACATTCAAGTCCACTAGGAAGTTCTTGAGCTAAACCGCTTCTTTCGCTGCCTCGCAAGCAGCTACATATTCGGCTTCCATGGTAGAATCTGCGACACATTTCTACTTGACGCTTCTCCATGTCATGGCTCCTCCCCCCATGCAAAACACACTATCTGAGGTAGATTTTCTGGAATCTAAGTCTGATTGGAAATCCGAGTCCGTGTAGCCGATGGAGATTATACTATCTGACTGATAAATTAACATTCTATCCCGAAGTTCTTTTTCAGATACTTTCGTAATGTTTTTTACCGCCATCAATGTTCTTTCCCAGTTTACTTTGATATCTTGCCACCATGCCAACGACAAAGCAGATATCCGGTCTCAGACACAAAGATTGCATACATAAGGCTTCCGACAGCCGAAGCATATGGAATGCCTTTCATGTCATCTATCTCCTTTTGTGTCTTAGGGCACATTTTCTTAGATAGATGGATTCCATGTCCGAAAAGGTACGAAGCCTTTCTTGAATCTGCATCTTGAATCGTTTTCAAGACAATTGTCTATGTATGAAGCTTCGACAAGCCTATCATCCTTTTCTTGCGATCTCGAGTGATCTTGATCCCAAGGATGTGTGCGGCTTCCCCAAGTCCTTCTTATCAAACCTGCTTTTGAAAGCCATGCCCTTACGCCCCGATAACACCTTTACATTGTTCCCGATGATCGTAATGTCGCTTCACGATAGTACTAAGAATACCAATGCGCTTCCGAAACCGCTTTTTTGTACACACAACTTTCGAACTCGTTTTGATCAAACCCATAAGACTTTATAACATGATCAAAACATTGGTTCCAAGCTCAGGATACCTGTTTGAGTCCGTAAATGGACTTCATGAGCTTACAAACAAGGTGTTCTTGGCCTTTTTCAATAAAGCCTTGGGGTTGTTGCATATAGATCTCTTCATCGAGACTTCCGTTAAGGAAAGCTGTCTTGACATCCATTTGCCAGATTTCAAAGTCGAGATACGCAGCAATCGATAAGAGAATTCAGATGGACTTGAGCATGGCTACAGGCCGAAAAGTTTCCTCATAATCGATCCCTTCTTTCTGAGTATAACCTTTCGCCACAAGTCTTACTTTGAAGGTTTCCACCTTCCCGTCCGGTCCTCTTTTCTCTTGTACACCCACTTGCAACCAATGAGTTTGACCTCATTAAGTGGTTCGACTAGCTCCCACACTCTGTTATGATCCATAGAACCCATTTCGGATTTCATTGCTGTTTGCCAAGAAACTGCATCCTTGTCTTGGATTGCCTCGTCACCGTGGGTCTGATTCGTCTTGACCGGGGATCAAGTCCGAGGACTCTCCTATCCCCATGAATCTCTCGGGTTGTTTCACAACCCTCCCACTACGACGAGGTTCCAGTTGTGTAAGTGTGTCGTTTGGTATGTCATCTTATGCAGTTAAGCAATCGAGGTTGGCCCTCTTAGCTCATTTAAGGTAATCTCACTTCTGGGTCTTCTTTTGTTCATATAGTCTTCTTCCAAAAATCTAAAGTGGGTGCTTATTACCACCTTTTGATCTTCGGGACCATAGAACATACACCATTTTGTTCCCTCGGGGTATCCCACAAACAACCTTAATTCTGATCGAGGATACACTTTACCGGCTTCCTTGTCCAACACGTAGGCCGGACACCCCCAAATCTTCATGTGTCTCAAACTGGGCTTGCGCCCGGTCCACAATTCTTTGGGAGTTTTGGGAACCGATTTGGATGGCACCAAGTTCGAATGTAGGTCATTGCTTCAAGGCATGACCCCGTAATCGACTTGGGAAGATCCGCATAACTCATCATAGATCTAACCATTTCCAAAAGAGTTATGTTTCTTCGCTCTGCAACCCCGCTTTTGTTGAGGGGTTCCGGTGCGATTAGTCGATACAATCCTTCATCGATAAGTAGTTCAAAAACTCATCGCCGAGGTATTCGCCTCCACGATCGGATCGTAGAGACTTGATACGCGTTTTTCCCTATGATTCTCTCGCTGAGCCTTAAATTCTTTGAATTTCTCAAAGGTCTCAGATTTATGCTTCATAAGGAAAATATAACCGCACCTTGAGTAGCCATTAATAAAAGTGACGAAATACTCATAACCTCCTCTCACTTTGGTTGACATTGGACCACATACATCTGTGTGAACGATTTCTAACACTTCTTTGGCTCTATTCCCCTTGCTCTCGATGCCCTCTTGGTCATTTTACCCTTCAAACATGATTCGCGATTTGAATTGGTTCGACTTGGAGAAACTCCAAAGGAACCGCTTTTCACCAACCTTTGGATCCTCTTTTGGATTAATATGTCCCAATCTTAGATGCCATAGAAGTGTCTCGCTCATGTCCGATGAATGTTTTTTTTCTCGGAAATAGTTGATGTGTTATAGGATGCATTTAAGTGAGTGGTGTGCATAAGATTAATTGTATAGAGATTATTCGACAACGTTCCATGACGAGATAAATTTATCAAAAAGAGAAATGGTAACAACTTTATTAAAAAGTAACCGAATATCCATCATGAAAAAAGTTTAGAAACCAAATTAAATTCTTTCTAAAATTCAGAACGTAAAGAACATCTCTTAAAATTAAAACTCTGTCTTCAAAAGACAGGTGCACTTCTCCCACTGCTTCAGCTGCCACTCTCGTAGCATTGCCCAGTGTGATGAGGATCTCACTCTCACTAAGTTGTCGGGTCCGCTTGAACCCCTATAAAGTGAAACAAACATGATCAGTGGATCCCGTATCCACTACCCATAAATGGGAGGCATACGCCGCTAAGCAAGTTTCAACAACTAGTGCGTGAGAATTACCTTTCTTTCCATTCCTTTTGGGTTTGGAACAGGCTGACCTCCAATGTCCTTTTTCACCACAGTTGAAGCACTTCCCCTTAGCTGGCTTGCTCACTCCTCCACCCTTCTTCACCTTTTCTTTGCCATTGGCAACACTTGAGTTCACTTGTTTGTGGCTTTTGTCCTTTTTCTTGTTCTTACCACCCCTTGGCCCAGAAGAAGAAGAGGGTCCATTTGCCACCAAGGCTTGACTCTTTTGGCCCAATATCACCTCTGTCGAGACTAAAGCTTGCAATAGATTAGGCATCGAGAACTTCTGATTATTCATCCGTAGTTCACTGAATGCTTCAAAACTTTTTCTACAGAGAGTGGAGCACGAAATCGATTTGGGTCTCGATGTCGATTCAGCCACCAAGTACCTCAAGTTTGTTAAGGTGAGCCATCATTTGGAGAACGTGCTTCTCTTCTGAGCGTTCCTCCACCATTTCATAGAGAGCAAGTCCCTCATGGTGATCTGACGAGCCACACGGTTCTGATATTGAAACATCGCTTTAAGACTAGTCATGATGTCTGCAGTGGTTTCAACATTCTGGTGTTGGTGTTGCAACACATCTGACATAGAAGCCAAGATGGTACACTTTGCCATTTCATTGGAACGCTCCCATCGAGATACTCTTTCTTAACCATTTTAGTTGACTCATCTTTTGGCTTTTTCCGGTTTAGGTGTAGTGAGAACCCGTTTATGGCTTTTGTGCAAATGAGGACAATAATAGAAGTTTACTATTCCAATCAACGAAGTTTTCACCAGTAAGCAAATTGTCTTTAAGTATATTAAACAGTGGATTAAAAGGTTGCGACATGATGAACTTAAATAAACAATAATATGCATAAGCACAAATATATCACAAGGTTCGATCACATGCATCATATTAAAATCTAAAAAATATGAACATGCATCGCCCAACATCTCAAAAAAGTTTAAATAAGCCACGTGGGGTGGGTCATTATTTAAACACATTCAAGCAGGTTATAAACAAGAACAATTATAAACCTTTAATATCCAGATTAATAGTTGGCTCCCACTCTGACCAATATAAAATTAGCCAGGACTACGGGGAAGTATATGCATATCAATTTTATACCTAAGTAATAACCATGATTAAATCTGAAATTATTATTTCACTTTGAACGAGCCTCGTGGGGGATCATCGCCGCCACTAGTAATAATCCACAATCATCCATCCGAATTTATTCATGTGAAAGCTATCTTTTTTGACCGTCCCGGGGAATTTCTCCAAAAGAATTCACAAATAAATAAATCATGGAGGTCAAAATTAATTCAATTTTATTGTCCTGAATAAAATTGTCAATTAATTATTTAAACATACTTAGTAATTTTTGAAGGTGGGATTTTTCATTGGGCAATTCTCATGCAAACACATTTAAATAAATTAAATAAGGCACAAGATATCACAACAATAAATCAAGCAAATCGGAAAAATAAACATATTGAACACAAATTATCCAATTATCACGGTTTGATTTTTCTTGGCTTGATCTTGAAGAAACGCCGCTTTGAATTTCTCCCACTCGATCGTCTCGAAAAGAACTCCGTTTCAAAACGCCACGCCAAGTAGCTTCGCGTGATCGGGATGCTGCGTCCGCGTTCGGCCGGGCCACTTAGTGAAGTCGGCTTTGCACCTCGGCTTGTCTCGGTAAACCTGCCGCCCGGCCCTCTCGCTTACGCCTCGGCGCGGCGGCAGCGTATCCGTAGCGCATCAAGCATTCGCGCTCGTGAGCCTCGCCCGCGGACCTCGATAGCGCCCCTCAGATCCCCCCTTCGCTTCATGCCTCCGCTTCGCCCATCGGCCTCGACCATTCTGTAGCGCATCATGGGCGCTTCGTCTTAGCATCGCCGCCGTCCGCCGGTAGCGTCAGAGCCGATCCCGCCCGGCGCTGGCGTCGTGCCCGTCCGCGTGGCGACATCCTCCATCGTCTGCGCGTGCCTCGCACGCGTTTAGCGATGCACATCGTCCACGTACGGTTCCGGATCTATTCTTTAATTCTTCGTCTCCGCCTCCGTTTCGGATCCGATTACAATTTATTTAAAAAAAATAAATAAACCTAGATCTAGACTAGTCTATTACATTGATCAAATCAAACAAATCATAATCTACTCGTGGATTTTCTCACGAGACAAAACGAATTCGAACGAATCGAATTAAAAACCACAATTTATATGCATGCATAAATAAACACATTAAATTCCATGACAATTGGATACCTGCAAAAAAGATCTAGCAATTCTACTATCCAATTTCAAATTTAATGACAGCGAATTAAATTACAATTTAAAATTCAGAGCCCGAAACCGAGGCTCTGATACTAGTTGTTGGGGAACAAGTTGCACAGATCTATTCGGGATAAATATTTAAATACAAATTTAATTCTGATAATTATTACTAGCATGAATTAATCCTATATTAATTCAAATAATAATTTAACAACAAATCATGCATATAAACAGTTCACGTAAATCCTACGCATGCGAAATTTCTACGAGTTTATGTGAACGTACCTCTTGGAGCGGCAATGGTCTTGTTGATTAGACACACCAAAAGTACCTTCCCAAGTATTCCCTTAATCCTTGCTCGACTATCCGGTGGTAGGATGCTTGTGAACAATTAACAAAAGGAAAATAAACTTTGTTGCACCACCTTTGTGGATTTTACTAATTTTTCCAGCACATGGAATTGTACTTGGGAATGAAACACTCATCCCCTATTTATAGAGGGTGTTGGTCGAAAATTTTGGGATAAAATAATATGGGAAAATATTTTTCTTGATCTCCAAGAAATCTTGAATATATCTCATATATTCTTTTCTCCATAATTAAAATATTCCACAAAAATCTCAACTCCTCTTTGTTATCGAAATTTTGAAAATATTAGGGAACAAGTATCCAAGATTTGGATTTTCTTGAATTTATGAGATATTCTTGTATTTCAAGAAATACATATCTTTCATAATATCTTTTCAAGAAAATCAAGAAAATCTTTCTTGCCCTTTATATTTCAAGATTTTAGAAAATTGCTATATGGATAACCAAGTGGGAGATTTCTTGAATTTAATGAGATAATCTTGTATTCCAAGAATACATATCTTCATTCCATAACAAAATTCAAAGAAAAACTTTCTCCCCTTTTAATCCATATTTTTCGAATTTATGAGGAAAAATAAGGCAACAATATTTATTTTATTTTAAACACCTTTTTAAGTTATTGGACTTTATATTGGGCTACTTAGGGGGCCTTTAGGAGAATTAAGATTGGACCTTCCAATGGATCTTGAATTATCAATATTGAGCCACAATATTATTCAAGCCCATAAATATTAATTAATCCCAAGACATAATTAATATTGCACTATCCATCTTAACCCATATTACAGTCAATATGGCTCCCGGTTATTATTTCCCGTGTTTAAGATTATCTAGCCCATTAATTAATTCAAGCCACTGAAATAACTTTCCATTAATTAATATCTTTTGTCCTTGGTTAAGGAATGGTTCAACATTATTATCCATACCGGGAACTAGTTCCACTTGCAAGATTTGGTATGATAAAGCTTATGAACCTCCCAAGGGGGCAAATCGAACAAGCGTACTTGCACACGATTCTCCGTATTAAATCTTAGCAATCACATGTGACCAATAATATTGCCCAAGATAAAAAGTATTGAATGTCGTTGATTCTCTACCCGTGATAAGTCAAAGCAATAGTTACCAACCACACGTGATCCTATTTAAGGAACGAAGATTAAGAAATAACGAACCACTGAGGTCTAATTCTTCCTTGTTCAGTTCTGAAGAATTTGTCCTCCTGTAGGTCCTATTCAGTTCATCAGTCATGCACTAGTGTAATCTCTTGGTCAAGACAAGCCAATCTGAGCCTTACACTTCAACCTTTCACGATGGATTGTTCGTTTCCATCTAGGTCGTGAATGGTGTACTTTTAGTTACAAGGGACTGTTAATCTAATCTTCTGTGATCTGGTATCACTAAATTAACTACAATGTAACACGTACTATTTATTGAACAGTTATGCAGTAAATATATGTAACATTCGATGATATTTAAAGCATCAGTGATAAACAATTTATTTCAGTAAATAAGTCCGAAATTCAGTTTTGATTATACAAAGTAAAAACATACTTTCCAGTATAATCCCAACATATTGAGCCTGAAAAAAATGTCTACATAGCATAAATTAGGTTACTCCTTCTAGACTTCATTACATTACAAATGTATATAATATTTGCATTCACAAGAATAAGAGCATAATGTAACTTACTTTATTTTCCTATTAGCATTTCTGCTTAATCATTATTTACTCAGTCAAGAAGAGGTTAACGATGCTCAATTTCTTAGAGTAAAATTTGGAAGATAGTCTTCTGTAAACTTCTCATATCATAATACTTAACTTGCCTTTAACAACATATATTTATATGTTCTCATCTTTCGACACATTTAGAGGATGAACGACTAATGTTAAGACATATATAATAAAAAAATTGAGATTGTAAATATTTTCATTGATTGCATTCACTTTATTTTGTTCATTGCCATATATTTTACATATGAGAAGGGTCTATAATCGCATACATGTCGAGCTACGTAAAAGAACATTTGTCCCGCATTTTTAGTGAGTTATGTGAAATTCTACTTATCGTTACTATCGAGCATTTTTTACCTCTTCTTCATATCAAATTTTCCACTCATATTTAATTTGTATAATAATTATAATTTTTTGCATAAGAGAAAATATATGCTTTTATTTATAATAATATTGAGCATTATAATACCAAATAGCAAATAAAATAGTCTGTATTTGAAAAAAAACAAAAGTTAACATCCTAATTTTAACCAAAAAAACAAAAAGAATGTCGAACTTTTGTTGAAAAAAGAGATAATAATGTCCTATTTTTCACAAAAGGGAACTTATTATCCTTCCTGTAAAAAAAAAATTATTATTATCCTTAAATTGTCACCTCCCCTAAGCTACGTGGTTTAAAATAATTTTTAAAAAAAAATACAATAATAAATATCTAGACATCATTTTCAAAATGATTCACACAATATAATTTTGTAAATGATACTCTTTCCACATATATATATATTCTAATAATGTTAAAGATATTATTTTAAAAAGTTAAAAAAAATTAATTTAATTAATTATTTATATATGGTCTAATTTTTTGAAATATTTTGAGATATGATCTTGAGAATAATTTAAGAAACATGTCATATTAATGTCATTATTTTCATTCAATAAAATATTATTCATGCATTTTTTTATTCTTACAAATATGTATTTAATAATTATCTATAATAAAATACTAAAATTTTATATTCATATAAAAATCTAAAAGTAAATTCACATTTTATACTAATAATACACATATAGACTATAGTATCACCATTGTAGTAAACAGGTGGCTTAGCCCACCTGGCCACTGGGCTCCTCAATTGAGTGGGAGACCGAGGTTTGATTCCCTTTGGGAACGAATTGGAGTATGGGAGTTATAAGGTGGCTTGGTGAATTTGTGGAGTATTTGGGTGCTTGGTGTACTAACTTCTAACATATCAATTTTGATAAGAAAAAATGTTTATTAGAATTAACCAAAAAAATAATAATTAGATGTTCATGTATTTAGATGATAATCAAAACAATTTAAGATACGTTCAATTAACCACTTGGTACTTATTTTCAATATGTATTTGATTCAATTTTAAACTCCAACAATTAAGCATTTTCAATCACACAATTGAGGAGATCCATCATCTTTGTAAAATATAAATCTTAAATATTAATTAAGTCAATGAAATTAATTATAATAATTTTCGTGTTCTATTTGAGCCAAATTCCAAAATAAGTTTTAAATTCAACTTGATGATTTGCTAAACTGATTACTCTCCAAAAAAATTAGGCATTTTATTATACAAATTTCTGGAGGTGTGCATTATTTGTTTTTAATATATGTTTTTCGTGTTAATTAAAAGTCAATTAAACATAATTAACATATTTTTCGTTATATACTTTGTACAATTTTATTTAAATTAAAAAAAAAATCCGTATAACTACAATAATAATAATCAAAACATCTTAAAGCTATGGTCGCCTAATCACTATCCTAAAATTTCAGTATATATTGTTAGGCCGGTGGAAAAACCCATTTTGCGTGTGCCGAAGCAAACATGACAAGTGATGCATATAAAACAGGGGGTGAAGGAATGGTGATTCCAAATTTTTGTGTTTCAATGCTCATGTGTTGTGTTTTGCTTATGATCGAATGCATATGACAAGATAAGAACGTAAATCAGTAAACAACACAACAATGTATAGTGGTTCGGAGACTCAAGCTCCTACATCCACTCTCCCTGTTCCTAGGGAAATTCCTTCAAACACTTCCTAAGGCTTTCTGACTATCTCTGTAGTTTACTAACTCAAACTGGACTTATCACCCTCTCGGGCTCGCCTCTAGATGTTTAACGAGTTCACACTCCAATCGGGACTTATCACCCTCTCGGGATTGCCTAACAACTACCTCACTTCACCACTAGTTATCTCTTACGAGAATGGGGTTTGGGTTTGGTGTTGTCTCCAACTGTGGTGAGATTTTCCCTTACAATGGTTTAGCCTCAATGCTAAGGTTGGGAAAATCTCTCTAAGCATATGATACATCGTGGGTTGCTTAGGTTGGGTTCTAGAACACTCTTTGAATATATTTGTATATCTACAGACTTGTGTTCTAGGGTGGGAATGCTTTGACTATAACGCTCTTGGCTCTGTAGCATTTTTTGCATAATCTCCACACTTAATTTGATGGAAGAACTTGTATTTATAGTGTGGATTTGAATGTTACCGTTGGAGAGAATCACATTCAAATCCATACTATTCTTTGTATGTTCTGCAGCTTTTTTAGGCTGGTTGTCTTCCTCTCATTAGTCCACGTCAGCTGGATTCCAACGGCTATATTCCTCAGCTTCTTCGAAGCATTTAGATATATCTTGAGCATTGATTACATTCTTGAAGTCTTGATGATTACCGTGCCTTCAGTATTCTCCGAGTCTCAGGTCTTCAGAGACATCCTGAGTCTTCAGGTTTCTCCGAGTCTTCAGGTTTCTCTGAGCCTTCAGATTTCTCTGAGCCTTCAGGTTTCTCTGAGCCTTCAGATTTCTCTGAGCCTTCAGGTTTCTCTGAGCCTTCAGGTTCTCGATTTCATCTTGAGTCTTGATTCTCGATTTCATCTTGAGTCTTGATTCTAACTGATCTATATCTGCTTGACTATACACGTCTGCGAGATAACATCCTGAACACTCTAAAACTGAATCCTGACTCATCTATCAAGATTATCTTGAACATGTCATACTCAGGGGTTTTGAGATCTAATCAAAATCCTCTTTATTAAATTCATTTCTCAACATATATTTAATTCAATTTTAAACTGCATCAATCACATGATTGAGGAGGTGCAACATCTTTGTAAAATATATATTTTAAATATTAATTAAGTCAGTTAATATAATTACCATATTTTAGGATTCAAATATATAATTCATAATTATTATATACATTAATTAGTCGCATAATTTTAGGATTTTAATTTACAAGTCATTAACTCTACTAATTTAACTTTAGTTGTTATATAAAATTACCAATATAGATTCAATCTATAATTCATATTTTTTTTAAAGGTATAATTCATAATTATTAAATACATTAATTAGCCGCATAATTTTAGGACTTCAATTTACAAATCATAAACTCCAAAAATTTAATGCAATTATTCTATCTTATTCCCAATATATATTCAAATATACATCTTTTAATTATTAAATACATTAGTGTTTCTCAAAAAAAAAAAACATTAATTAGCGACGTTTAGGACTTCAATTTTTAAGGTTGATAGCATTTTGCAGTAAACATAGGCTTATTGGCTATGTTTTAAAAATCGGGTCCGACCGGCCGGTCGGACCGGTCGGACCGGTGAACCGTCCCAAAGCGCCCAATAGAGGTGTATAGAACGCTATTGGACCGCCCACCTCAAAAACCGAAAAACTGTTCGAAAACCGGTGAAAAACCGAAACCGGTGAACCACGGGTTTTCACCGGTTTTCAACAAAAACTAAAAAAAAAAAAAAAAAAAAAAAAAAAGGCGGAGACCTTTCGGCGGGTGGCGACCTTCGAGGCGGAAGGAAGATTGAGGGCCGCGTCGGGCATACATCTCTGAAGATCTGGTGTGGATGGTGTGGTGGGCGGCGCGGAGAATGGCGTGTCGCGGTGGCGGTGGCCAGGCGCAGTGGCGGAGTCTTGGTGGTGGGCGGCGGCTGCAGAGAGCGGGTGGCGTGAGAGGTTGTCAGGTGGTGGATGGCTTGGCGGGCGACGGCGCCGATTGAAGAAGAAACGAGAAATGAGGAGTGAGTCAGTGTATGAATATGAAGGAAGAGAGAGAAGATTAGGTTTTTAACCGGCCCCCTTTTATGTTTTTTTTCAGCCCAGCCCATTTTCAACTTTTTTGGGCTTTCCTTTTCATTTTTTATTTATAAAATACAATTAATATATATGTATTTTTCTTAAAAAGAATTTAAGGGTGCTCCAAATTTTAAAATGTTATTTTAGAAGGTTTCTAAAAAATTAAATTTAATGAATTCAAGTGTAATTATAATATCATCTCCTCTGTCAAAAAATAAAAATAATTATAATATCATCTCAATACTATTTTAGTATTGATCTCTGAAATTTTAAATATCAAGTAATTAAATATCAAAAAATAAAAATAAAAATTAATACTTGTGACTTTTGTATTGTTGATGACATTTCTATTATGTTTGGAAATTGAAATTTGAAAGTTGGAACTATTTATGTTAATGGACATTTCTATTATGTTTAGAAATTTAAGTTTGAACTTTGAAGTTTGAAGTGAGTTTAGATACTTTATATTCACTTATCATACTCTATATTTTGAATTTTTTAAAAAATTATGCATATTATATATATATATATATATATATATATATATATATATATATATATAATATTTATTATGACGTCATACCGGCTCAATCCGGCTCAATCCGGTCCGACCGGTCCGACCCCGGTCCAACCTTTTTTTGGGGTCGTCCGGCTCAACTTCCGGTTCCGGTTTTTAAAACATAGCTTATTGGTACTATTTGTCCTAATTTGAATACAAAAAATTACCAAATAAAAATTAGAAAATAAAAATAATAAAATCTCATAATTAATTTGAATTTGAATTTTGTAATATTTGTTCTATACCCACGTTTGGTAAATTATGAATATTAAAAAATATTTTGATAAATCATTATCCATAATTTGAATACCAATATAATTTAAATCTTATATGTTCTTTAGGTAAATTCGATCGAAATATTTGTGTAAATCATTTAAATCTTTATTATAATTCGTATATGTTTACATAATTTATGGAGTCACCAAATAATTAGATATATGTAATTAATTATCAAATCAGTTCTAAATCCAAAGTTGACTAATCATGCTTTAATTGCGAATTTCATTACATGATTAATAAAAATAGTATTAGTATTCTTTAGGTAAATTCAAACTGAATATTTAGGTAAATCATCTAACTCTTTATTTAATTTTTATCTTCTTACATAATTTATAAAATTTACCAAATAATTAGAAAATTATCAAATCAATTTAAAATTTAAAATTGGCTAATCATGTTTGAATTGCGGATTTCATTACATGATTAATAAAAATAATATTAATATGCATTAAACAAAATTTTTAGATATTGAAAGTCACTACATAGAATAATGAATTTCATGAGAAAAATATTCATAGCAAAATAATTAAAATGATTAATAAATACTATTTTATTAAATAATTTCGAATATACAATGGTTGAAGTGATCCAAATCTCTTACAACAGAAAAATCTACAATTTAACATTAGATATAACGAAATATAACGAAAATTAAATTATGAAATTTTACAAAGATCTCTGTATCAGATCGATATAAACATAATAATGTCCTCATCTTTATAGTAGAAAAATATAATTTTCATGTAATCACATCTTTATCTGCATTTTATATTGTCGATCTTCATCCAATCTGCAAAAAAAAAAAAAAAAAAAAAAAAATCTAAGTTAAATAAGAAATTAAAGAAATATGATGAGAAGAAATTCGTAGATCAAGAAATTTATGAGAAGAAACCTGTAAATAATAACAATAAAATACATAATGAATAAAAACAAAAATATATGAAATAAGAACAACAAAACACATAATGAATCCAAACAATTACCTGAAATAAAAACGATATAAGAACAATAATGAATAAAATAAGAAAAAATTACCGATCATTAAAAAAAAATTAAAGAGCATATCGAAGAATAAGATTAGAGGGAATATCGTATTGAGAGTAGATGAAGGAAACGAAATGAAGAGAAATCCCTGGCAAATGACAATGTAGGAAAAATGAATGGAAGATGTCACAATTTATAGGAAATGAAAGACAAAATCAACGGCTGAGATTAAAACAACACTATAAATGAATGAGATTAGACGGATTTGAAATAGAGAAATGTGGTTTTGCCACATCAGCTGCCATGTCATTTTATCATTTGACACATCATCTTTTATAGGTTTTGCATTATAGAGATTATAGATTTCTTTTGTTGTATATTAAAAACTTCTGAAATTAAGCATGTGGAAATTAAGGAAGGAAATATCTTCTATATACTATTTGTGAATCTCTCCAAATGCATGTGGTGTCTTCATTTCAAATTCTTGCAATTTTGTGAGAAGTTATTTATAGTATCTTATTTTTATAGTTTATTACATAATTTCTTTTGTTGTATATTTAAAACTTCTAAAATTAAGCATGTGGAAATTAAGCATTTATTAAGCCGAAGTTATTTCGAAAAGTTATTTTGAGATTAATTAAGCTGAATACACGGTCAAATGCATGCGGTACTTATTTTTAGGGAGGAAAATAACTATGAAGTACAATTTTACTTTATTCTGAATTTTTAAAATGAATAATTATTACATTGTGGTATTAATATCTACATGACATCGATGTTACATGTGCAACTACTCTAAATACTACTAACCTGATAAAAAAATTAAATACTAATTATTTTGCATTAATAATTTTTATTAATGGTTGGTGCTAATTATACGTCTAATCTTTAATTATTAAAAACTAATCTACCTATAAATATAGGTCTCACATTATTTTTTTCATTCACTCATCATTCCGATTAACTAGCTATTCTCTTTAATTTACATATTTTCTACGTAATGATTTTTTTACAAGTTTTTTCGATTTGAGAAAATTGTTTATTCCACAAAATGTCTTTATTTTCTTGAATATTTATAGTATATTACATAAATTTTTTTTGTGTATATATATATATATATATATATATATATATATATATATATTGTAGGCAATGGATTCAAAATTTACCCCCATCAATACTATTAATCCTGAAAAAGAGACTTGGACCTTAAAGGTTAAGGCCATGCGTTCATAGATGATGGTGTCTCGAGAATAAGGAAAAATTTAACTACAAATTAATTTTAATTGATGAGAATGTAAGTAATTATATATTCTAAAAAATATTTTTTATTATTATATTGAACAAAAAATAATACTAGAATTTTTTTGACGCTTTATATTAACTATGCTAATTTATATTTCTCATGTATATTATTTGCAGTGAACTAAAATACAAGCAACAGTTCGGAAACATCTTATCAAGAAATTTGATTAAAGAGGAGAATACTTATATAATATCCAACTTTGGGATAGGTCAAAATGTGGGAAAGATGCATGCAACTAATCACCTCTACAAGTTCACCCTCCTTTTTCATACCAACGTTGATGAAACAGTGGCACGGACTGATGAGGAAGATAAGATCCTTCGAGGTTTGATATATTATTTGAAGATAATTTCTTCAATTTAATTTTCATTATTACACATATTATAACTCTTTTTGTTTATATATTTACTTATTTGATGTTTGAAATAATGTTCTTTTTTACAATTTGAAGACATTATTGGATTTGTCGTGCACATTGATGAAGTTGAGACTGTCAAAGTCAATAAGAAGGAGGCAAAAAAAGTTGGATATTCAAATTGAGGATAGGTGGTAATATTTTTATTATTTTTGTAATGTTACTTAGGTAATGTTTTGAAACACTAACCTAACACCAGAAGCACTTATTTTTGGGTAAAGTTGAGTCACACCTACTTTTAAAATAAGTGCTTTTGCACTGTTCACTTGTGACTCAAAACAGACCCTTATTATGTTATTAATTTATTAAATATTTATCGTTCAATTTATTTATTTTTGATCGGGTTTATCATTCAATTTATAATAGGAGTACAAGAATGAAATGCACATTATGGGAGGGTTTTTTTGAGCAACTTCTAGCTTTCAGGAAAGATCAACCGACTGAACCCATGTTTATCATCCTTGAATTTGCGAAATTTCAGATGTGTGGCAGAGATATAAAATATACTATTACCATGTAAAATATTTGTTATATATATGTAGTTATTTGTTAATTTATTAATCAATTTTTCATTTTATACTAGAGAAAAATTTATCAAACTCGATGTATGTCAGTAGACTAATTATCAATGGAGATATTCTATAGGTTCGCGAATTTAGGCAGAGGTAACATTTTATACAATGCTTAACAAATCAGAGTAATTTTATTATAAATTGCACAATGATATATGATTTTCATTATGTTCTCATTTAAGGATTGAACTTGTTCTTATAAAAATTCCTGCACCAACGTTTTCAAGTAAAAGTCAACTTTCCTACTCTTCTACATACGATAATTTCATTGAATAAGTTGTTGTTATGTGTTTAGCTGATGTTCATCAACAGTCCACGGTACTATTTATTTTTTAGTGTTTTATTATGCACTTACATCTTATTTTAAATTGTTTATAATTATTTTTTTTAAGGAATGCTATTGTGTGGTAATTGCTACATGTCACAAGATAGAATTGGAGTACAATTGGTATTATGAAGCATGTCCTAAGTGTCATAAGAAGGTTTATGAGGAGGGTGGAAAGAAAGCTTGTGTGTCGTGTGATAAGACATTGAATGCGGTTGACCCAATGTACTACATTATCTATAAAAATTAATTATTTGTTTGTGTATAATATTTTTTAACATCTTTTATATTGTAACTAGGTTCAAGCTGCAGATTTGTGTGATGGTTGTGCAGGATCTATTTCTTTAGTTATTTTTTATAGGGACGTGTATAGTTTGATTGGTAAAACAAAGTTGGAAATACTCAATGAACTTGACAAGGTAATATTTAATGTTATAATATTTAACCTATAACGACCTAAAATTAAGAGATAACATAATTGTCAATATTGATAACATTTATGTGGAATCTTCTTAATTTAAAATATAAACTTGCATAATATACTAACATTCTTGATAATTTTTATGAAAAAAATAGAAAGGCTTAAACGACACATTCTCAAAGGAACTAGAAGAGATAGTTGGAAGAAGGTTCATTGTACGCTTCTGTGTCAGCAAATTCAATTTATCACAAGGGTGGAATGCTTATACAGTTGTGAAGCTATCATCTAATCCATCTTTGATACGAAAAATTGAACATAAGGATTGCTCATCCAAGGTATTCATTTTGATAACATCGTATCTTTAATTAATCTTAACGAATTTATAGTTGTATTATTTTTATATAACATTTTATGATAAAGAAAAGATAATAATTTTTTATTTTAATATATATTTGTTTAGTGCTCCATGGGTTCTAAAGTCATGAGTCATGTTCACCATGAATGTTCTTATCAAGATAAGATATATTTCCTTTTGAATAATGAGTCCTAAATAATATAAATATAAAAAAAAATTAAAAATAGAAAATCATAATTATTTGTATTAAATATATGTACGTAGGCAATTTCATCATCTGTTTGCGATAATCAAGATCATGATCGCGTTGAGGTAACTCCGATAAAAAGAGAAAAAATATCGACGATGAAGTGGCAATGTTGGATGAAGATATTGGTGTAACGCCCCGAATCCAGAATGAAGCCTTTATCGCTTTAACACTCTAGATTCGAGTTGTCATTTAGTAACCAAAAACCCGAATTTAAAAAAAAATCTTTTTAAAGTAATGCATCGAGTAAAACATATAAGTTTTCACAATTAATAACGATTTATAAAACACGAAATAGTGTGGGCCCATGTATTTAAAATTAGATTACGACATTATAATAAAATAAGTCGTTTATAAGATAGCATACATCTTAATCATCGAGCAACTTTGAAAAGAGTTTGTTGCTCGGCATAAGAATAAATTCGCCAATTATAAGAGCAAAGCATTTATATTAGAGTTCTATATAAGCTTATAGATATATATGCATCAATATTCTTAGTGTTTGGGAAACTCCGTGTCAATCCTGCTGCTGCTCTTGCCCCTCGAAGTCGAAACCTGAAATGGTATTAAAAAAGGGGGGGCGTGAGCTACTTCTCACGTATGGGTACGCTGCTATACAGATAAGCCGAAATATAATTATCTTGTTATTTTATTAAAGATTTATTCATACGCTTTTGCGTAGATGATTTTTAGAGGGTTGCTCGAAGTCATCATATAAACTCATTCGTAGCTTGGTATCTTATGGTAATCTTATTAGTAGCTTAATATTTTAAATATTAATGATGTTCATAAGATATTATTCATCATGATCATTTGATCATGAGCATTTCATTTAGATCCTTAGATTCATTTGGGACACTGGTTGCTCCGACCACATGCAATCCCCTTGTCGCTTCCAACCTACATCGCATGATAATTATCATGTGGGACACTGGTAATAGCTACCACGTGCAATCCCCTCTTACAACTTCCCACCTCCTTCGTGAAATCGCATATTATGTATCTCGTAAGATACATATCATATCATTCATAAGCTTGCTTGTTTTATTAATTATTTTCTTGTGTTCTTAGTTATAGATTGGTATTTGTTTAGTTCAGTTCGGAATACACCAACAGTCCATATAACATTCAAGGCAATATAGTAATGACACCCACCTCGTTAACTTTAAGAAAGTTTATAAGACTTGGAAGTGGTTTGGAGAGTTCGAGCGTTGTGGTGATCGTCCGAGTATTTGTTTGAGCAGCACTTTACCTAGTACAATATATTCAGGTTCGCGTCATTTATTGATTGAAGTAATTTTATTCGTAAGTTTATCGATGGTGTTAAACCCCGTTCTTTAGATTTCCTTACTCGTGAGTTTTTGTCGAACTTTTACTTTAAACGGCTATTGAATTTTATTAATGAATGTCCTAAAATTATTTCTCGAAAAAGATCTTAGAGGACTCTAAGTTTTGTGGCACAAAAGGAGAATGTAACACATAAGGTTTGTGGAGATAAAATTATCCAATTAATTATAATACTATCCAATAAGTCTTTAAAAAGTCTTAGTATTTAGTTTTGACATTTTTCGGAAACTTAGTGTCCCAAAACTGTGTGATTGTCTTTCATTTTTGTGAGTTGTTTCCCGTTGATTCGCTAATCCGATCGAGGTGAAACTTTAGGGATTTTAAAGGTTGTAATTTGAAGTTTACTGCCATGAAAAATCGTTTTGAAATAATGAACGTAAGTTGGTTAAAAGTGTCATGAAAGCCAGGTGTTTGAAACACATTACTTGTTCAAAGAAAACACCCAGTTTTTTTCTTACTTTTAGAACGTATATAACTTTTTACACAATAGACGAAATGACTCAAAATTTTATATTTATAAAATGCAGTATGTAGAGAATATAACCCTTTTTGTCTCAGTTCAAAAGAAGTTTTTAACAGAAAGTTATAAACGGGCGAAGTTACCTCACCCACGCAAAATTTACAGAATTTTCCCAGCACGTCACACTTTTTGAAATAAATTATAACTCCGATTTTACCTAATGAAAAATTACGAGATTTTATACGAATACAGTAGACTTGATGAATTTTAATTTTCCGCTAGTTTCATCTCAAAATGATTTCTAGAACTCGAGATATGAATTTTTAAAGTTATTATACTGAAATTTTGAGTAGCAGTTTTTCTGGAATTTTCAGTTTTCGAGCGACCATGTTTAAACGTAAAAACGAGCAGCGTAACGACACCAAAATTGAGAACCGAAACTACGATCACATATTAAACATATAAGGGAGCACAAAGGTATTTTAAAACACAAATTTTCAGTACAACAGAGTACTCGATGGCGTAGCCGAAAATCAGTCGGAAACAGTTTTGACGTTTCAACTTGACATATTTGAGTGTAAATTTCGGCAGCATAACGGTACAACTTTTGAAAACCAAAAATACGAGCATGAAGTCTACACTTCAAAAAACACGTAGGAGTTCTCAACTAGAAATTTTCAACACGTTTAAATACCAAAATACTTCACCGAAGATCATACAAGCACAAGTTTCGAATTTTGTTCGGAGGTTCTCCTCTCTTTTTTTGCTAGGATCTTCGAGGACTTAGGTTTTTAGTAGCTTGAAGCTCCTTGGATACATGTTAGATGATGGTTTCATGCTTGAATTCAAGAAAAATTGAAGAGTGAGAAAAAGAGGATGAATACGTGAGCTTCATGGAGTCAAGGAGATTTCTTAATTTTTCATGGATTATAAGAATTGTATGGATTTATTACCTTAATAGATGCTATTGAATGATTGATGAAGCTCCTTGTAGCTAGAAGTGAAGAGAACACCCAATTATTTTCATGGATGAGGAGAATCAAGCTTGAAGGTGAGGAAGAGAAAGATGAATTCTTTCTTTCTTGAAGAGAAAGATGAATTGTTAAGAGTAGGGTTTTAATTTCTGCATAGTTTCGACTCCTTATTTTTTCTCAAGAATGAATGAAGATGAGAGGTGGATGGTTGTATTTATAGGAGGTGTGAGGGAGAGGAGACGTTGATGAAGAAGCAAAAGAAAAGAAGGAGTTTAGTGCAAATATTATTTTAATGAATAGTTAGAGGACATGGTGGCGAAACGGTAGGCCAAGCGTCGAGTCGTGGCTAGGAACGAATGCCATAGGATATTTATTTGATCGCGATATTTGTTACAATTATTATTTTCCGTATTCTAGAGTCGCAGTTTCCTTAATTAATATTTCACGATTTCGTTAGAAATAATTGTTTAGAGCATTTAGCAATTAATTTGTCACGTTCTGAGACGAAAATTATTTATTTAATTATTTAATTAAAAATTCGTTTTTTCTTAAATTTCTCAATAATTCAAATTTAGTTAGACGAAGTAGATTTTTCCGTCATCGTATTTATTATTCGTTAGATTTCTGATTTTTATATCGAAAATTCTAATTTATTAAATATTATTTTCACATAATATTTTTATTATATAATTTATGGTAAAGCTCAATTTAGATATTTCATTCTTGAATGCTAGGAGTGCTCTTGCTCAAAATACTCGTTCGATCCCTGAAAAATCAAAACCCTTGAAAACATATACACTCTAAAATTATATGAAAAACCTTAAATCAAATATTTATTTTATTAAACTCATTTCTTCTATTATTCTTATTAAAACTGGGACGGGGTGTTACAATTGGCATTGAATGTCGGATGTCAACTACTAAGAGGAGGAAGAAGCTTTAAGGTTTGATTCAGTTGTGTGTCTTTCCGAAATAATTTTATATTGATGTTTTGGTGTTTTTCTTTTTGGGGGTTTATGAAAGATGTTGCGATTTTGAATAATTTAAGGATCAATATTTTTTTTCTGAAATTCCAATATTATTGATTTTTAAACAGTTAATTCGGATGAAACGCCCCAAATTTAAAATAACACACAAATGAGTCGAGGCGTTCCCAAATTGGCATGATAACTTAATTAAAGAAAATATGCTTAATTAGATGAGATTATTACAAGACAAATTATTGAAAATTACAGCGCAAGACTCATATCTTAAAAACATTACTACATTCGTCATAAATTACTTGCGCCCGCCTTCTCGCCATGCCTTGCTCGAGCTCCTTTACTCTGCAAAATTAAATTGTGGGGGGATGAGTGTCTGAAATACACTCAGTGAGGGAAACATCAATGATCGCATTGTTAAAAGACACATGTAAATAATATACAACATAACACATGCAACATTAGGGAGAGATACTAGCACTCACTGGTCACTCAGCGGTCCGCGTCGACCTCGACCCAATGACACACAATGGGGAGAGACACTGACACTCACTGGTCACTCAGCGGCCCGTGTCAACCTCGACCTAATGTATGGGCCATTACCCGGCTTGCATACAGTACGTGCCATTACCCGCCTTGCATATTGTACGGGCCATTACATTACTTGCATATTATATTGGCCATTACCCGGCTTGCATATAGTGTGGGCTATTGCCCGTCTTAACATATATCACTCACATATACTATTCAACATAGCAATCATAACATGGAATATTTAACTCAAATAAGAGTGGAGTTTGCCTCACCTTAAAGGTAGAAGCTGCGCAATCAATGGTGCAATGCAATACCCTTTATTATCCTCAATCTTCCTCACCCTTGATAAGGTCAGTTCAAATAGTCCCAAATTCCATTTCAAATCCTACAAAAGTATAACGTTGAATGCCAATCCGACTTTTACTTTAATAGATGTTATATAGCTCATAAACTTCAATTCCTTATTCCATAATATAACCTAATCAAATTTAATATCAAATAAGTGATAACTAATGTTAATATAAAAGAATAATAATATAATTATACTTATAGCAATATTAGATATACATATATTGCACAATTCCAGCATACGAAACTTCTCCTCTACCTCAACACATAATCCACTTAATACTAATAACATTATCTTTAATTTATTAATATATAAACTAGAGACAAGTAATTATAAGGAGAATATATAATAAATTGTATTGTTATATATACACACAGAAACTTATGTATATATATTATATATATTGTATGCGTGTAAACATATATATGTATATATGAGATACAAATTTCTTCCAATAATCAAAACATCTATTCTTCCATGAATTAGTATTCTAATTAAGTATCAATCTTCAGTAATCAATCTATTAACCTATATTTACTTACTGTTCAAGTTTATTAATTATATCAACCACAAATAATCAACACATCTAAAAGAAATCCTCTTTTAATTCAAGTAAATAAAAGATGAATTGATTTTCTTACCAATATCCTTGTTTCGAAGTATAGAGCTCAAACCCTTTCCCTCTCTTCTCCTGTGACTTAGGCTGGAAGCAAAGCAATTTTGATATGAAATGAGGTTTGACAAATTCTTAGATATATATCCCAATAACCCACCGCCTTTTGTTTCTAATATATATCCTATCTCTTTCTTTTTCCTTATTTCTTTATTAATTAATATCTCATGGTTATATGACTTCTTATTATGATACTATGTCTACTAATATAAATTGCTTACGTGGTGTATATTTGTATATAATTTATTGAAGACATTCAATGTGTATAATTAATTTATTTTATTATTCTACTATATAATCTATTACTAAATTATTTTAATTATTTAAATGCCAAAGAGTAGTTATTATTTTATTTTAATAAATGTTCACTAGTTGTAACAGAATTTTCTTGTAATTAATTATATTTAAATTTTAATATTTCATATATAAATTTTGGGTTGTTACATCGAATCTAATTATTTGAGCTCTTGGAGGAAATTAAATTGAAAATAACGAAATATAATCTAATTGCTAAACATGTCTTATTAATTAATAATTCTTGATTGATGGTTAAAGAAGTGTTTAGGAATTTGTAATTTTTATTAAGTTGTAATTATTATTTTTATTATATTCAAAATTTGTTGGTAAATTTGTCCATTGAAAGTTTTGCATTTCGTAATAAATTATATTTGTCAATTGGATATTTAAATATAATTTAAATTAAAAAAAATTCACAAATGTTAAGATTTGAAATTTTTGAAAATATAATTATATGCAATTTTCAATTTTTCGAGATTAAATTTAAAATATTTATTTAATTAATAAAATTTAATGTAAAATATTTTTTAAGATTTAAATAAAAAAATAATAATAATAACAAATAAAAAAAATATAATTAAATATATATATATATAAAGAATTTATTTAATCCCCGTGTAATACACGGGTTATGCACTAGTTACTCACTAATCACTGTTGCGATTCAAATTTTTAAATAAATTAATTCTAATTGTCTAATTTCTTATTTTTAGTAACCTAATGATTAATATGTTGGGTTATAGAGCTGGTCCATTGGTTCACGTCCCACAATCAAGGCGATCCAACTAAAGCAATATTTGATTAAATGAATTTTTAAGACTATGATTCTACTCACTAATCACTGTTGCGATTCAAATTTTTAAATAAATTAATTCTAATTGTCTAATTTCTTATTTTTCGTTACCTAATGATTAATATGTTTGGTTATAGACAACTAAAGCAATATTTGAGTTAAACGAGTTTTTAAGACTATGATTCAGTTTTGGGTATAAATAACTCTCTGATTCATTGCACTTATCATCATCGAAAATATTAATAAATTTATTGGCTTAATAGTGCCACCAGACGTAGGCATTCTTGATAAAATTAAGTCAACAAATTTGTGTTATTTAATTTTTGTTCCTATTACATTCTTTACAATTGCAATTTAATTGCTAATAAGTTAGAATAATACAATAATCTTATTACATTTTAGATATTCTTAAGATTAGATTTTTCATGGCTTCATCGAAAAATTGGTATGATGGGAGTTTCTAGCGTCCTGGTAGTACAATGATCTTATTTTTATGGTAAAAATGATTTATGATATTCTCTCAAATGAGAATCGTCCAATGTTAACGCTTACGTTTCAAGTATTAACATAAAGTTGTATTTGAATAGAGAAATTTGAAATCCAAAGGGACTTAAGATTAATAGGTTTTGAATTTCTTTGATTTGACAACAAGAACTTACTCTAAGGTACAATTTATATAGTACTCTTATTTTAAGATATAAGACCTTTTGAGTTTTAAAGTTAAGGTACAAAAATTGAACAAAAAAGTTTTAATTGTCCTTATGTGAGCAACAGTGGAGACATGGTGAATTAGTTTTTTTTTTTTGACAAACAGATATATAATCTATTACAATGAGTTCCTTCTACCACATGTCACAACTTTTTTTTTCATCTTATCGACTGTTGGGATTATACTGAAAAGTATGCTTTTTACTTTGTATAATCGAAACTGAATTTCCAGACTTATTTTCTGAAATAAATTGTTTATCAATGATGCTTTAAATATGATTGAATGTTACATATATTTCTTTGCATAAGCTGTTCAATAATTAAATACATGTTACATTGTAGTTAATTTAATGATACCAAATCACGAAAGATTAAATTAACGGGTCCTTGTAACTAAAAAGTCGTCATTCACGACCTAGATGGAAATGAACAACCCATCGTGAAAAGTTGAGGTGTAAGGCTCGAGATTGGTTTGTCTTGACCAAGAGATTACACTAGTGCATGGTGATCTTATTGAATAGGACCTCAGGAGGATAAATTCTTGAACCCGAACGAGGGAGAATTAGACCTCAGTGGTTCGTTGTTTCTTAACCTTCGTCCCTTAAATAGGATCACGTGGGATTGGTAACTATTGCTTTGACTTATCATGGGTAGCGAATTAGAGAGATTCAATACTTTTATCTTGGGCAATATTATTGGTCACATGTGATTGCTAAGATTTAATACGAAAGAATGGTGTGCAAATCGCTTGTTTGATTTGCCCCTTGGGAGGTTCATAAGCTTTATCATACCAAATCTTGCAAGTGGAATTTGTTTCCGGTATTAATTAACGGAAAGCTATTTCAGTGGCTTGAATTAATTAATGAGCTAGATAATCTTAAACACGGGAAATAATGACCGGGAGCCATATTGACTGTAATATGGGTTAAATGGATAGTGCAATATTAATTATGTAGTGGGATTAATTAATATTTATGGGCTTGAATTATATTGTGGCTCAATATTAGATATTCAAGATCCATTAGAAGGTCCAATCTTAGTTCTCCTAAAGGCCCCCTGAGTAGCCCAACAAATAGTCCAATAACTGAAAAGGTGATTAAAATAAAATAAATATTGTTGCTTATTTTTTCCTCTAAATTTTTGAAAATTGTGGATAAAAGAGGGTGAAAGATTTTCTTTGAATTTTGTTATGGAATGAAGATATGTATTCTTGGAATACAAGATTATCTCATTAAATTTAAGAAATCTCCCACTTGGTTATTCATAGTGATATTTCGAAATTTTTGAAAATAGAGGGCAAGAAAGATTTTCTTGATTTTCTTGAAAATATATTATGGAAGATATGTATTTCTTGAAATACAAGAACATCTCATAAATTCAAGAAGATCCAAATCTTAGATTCTTGCACACTGTATTTTTTGAAAATAATACCATATTATAGAGGAGGTGGAATTTTGTGGAATATTTTAATTTTGGGAAAAAGAATATAGGAGATATATTCAAGATTTCTTGGTGATCAAGAAAAGTCTTTTCCCACATTGATTTTCTACTGAAAAATTCGACCATCTCCCTCCTATAAATAGGGGATGATTAGTTCATTCCCAAGTACAATTCCATGTGCTGGAAAAATTAGCAAATCCACGAAAGTGGTGCAACAAAGTTTATTTTTTCCTTTTGTTAATTGTTCGCGAGTATCCTTCCACCGGATTGTCGAGCAAGGGCTAAGGGAATACTGTTGGGAAATTTAGAGTTTTGATGAAAGTTCTAAAACACATGTAATAGGACCGGTCGGACACATTGGTAGGTGATGTTTATATTACCGTTTATAGAATACCCGTTGATAATTCTTTGTTTTAGAACAACCGATGTAATAGATATGGGTCACATATTGAGGGGAACCTCAATATGTATAGGTCGATCTGAAGATATGAAGAACAAATGATATCAAACGAGGCGAAATGCAAGAGAAGAACAAAGATTAGATCGATCCGATCAAGTCGGATATCTCAATTTGAAGTTATGAAGCTCAAACTTCGAATACTTGAAGATCGGACGGAAGACCTACTACATCACCGAATCGCTAGTTGAAGCTAAGTCAACCGGCACCGAAGACTCAATCGGTGGATGATCGATTCGATGATCGAATTCGACTCATGATGAAAATCGATGTTTCACCAAATCATCGTCTATGATCTGAACAAGAATAATGTCAACCTTAGTTGGAAGAACAACACTTTGAAAAGTGAGTCTGTTAACCAATAAGGGCGAGACACGTATGATCGGGCCCGACAATTCACGGGATTTGATCTTTCTTTCTCCAACGGTATAAAAGACACTATTCACGCTTTTCGGCCATCCCATTCCTAAAAAACGCGTCACATCAATCCTGCAATCCTACCAAATATAGCACGAAATTCAAATTGCTCTCCAACGGCTCTTTGATTTTGAGGTCTATAAATATGGGATCACACTTGAGTGAATGAAGATACGAAACCACTGAAACGATCAAGAAGCTCAAGCTATAATCGATTTTTTGCCACGAAGAACACGAACAAGAAGATTATTTTATTAAGTGTTCATCCCATAAGTTCTTAGCATATAAATCTTTTCATCTAGGTGATAAAAGCTATCTTAAACACTAGAAAAGATTTCATAGTTGGAACCAAAACAATCTTATCCAAACCCAAAGTTAGGTTAAGTTGTTTAGCAAGATTCGAGACTAGGGTTTCTAGTTACGATTTACGGGATCGGTTGAGTGAGAACTCTTTAAATATCTGTCGATTGTCTTGTGTTGGACTAACACAAAAATCTAAATCCATTGGTTTAGTTGGTGCCCTCAGTGATAGGGAAGAGTGGGCGTAGGACGGTTTGTCGAACCACTATAAATCTTGTGTGCCTTTACTGCTTTGATAAATTTGTTTACACAATCGCACACAACTATTAAAGCGGCATACATATTCTAAGTTAAGATCGGTAGCACCAAGCTTACGATCGATCAAGTTTGACACTTTAGTCAACCGGTTAAAAACCGACTTTGGAATCGATTTATCAAAACCGGTTTTTCACGGGTAAAACTTAGCTTCCGAACATCGATTAAACCGATAGTTACGAACCGATCTGCCTTGAGCGATTAGTAAGTTGGTTATCGATCAAACCCATTCACTTCGCTTTCTGATCGGGCTAATCGCTCTCACACGATCTGCACAAAAAGTTTTTCAGAAGTTTATTCACCCCTCCCCTCTAGACTTCTGCCCTCACAAAACCCGTTCGGGACCTACAAGTGGTATCGAGGCGGTGGTTCTCTGAGACCAATTGGCTTTGAGTATCATCGATTCTTGAGGAAGAATCTTTGTGGTCATTTGAGCAGATCTTGAAAAACCGTTTTTAAAACTCATTCGTTTTTCCAAAATCACTCAGCATGGATAATACCTCTGGTATGTATCATGATCTGCCGAAGTTCTCAATTGATGAGTATGTAGATTGGGCCATTTATATGTGCAACCATCTAGGTTCGATTAGTGGCAGAATGATGGAAGTCATCGAAAGAGGACCCATCATCATATATCATGACAACCTACTGCGGTTGGAGGAGATCCGGACTTTGCCTGGGAAGT
The DNA here is from genome assembly GCA_037126765.1 of Stenogyne calaminthoides. Taxonomy (NCBI): domain Eukaryota; kingdom Viridiplantae; phylum Streptophyta; class Magnoliopsida; order Lamiales; family Lamiaceae; genus Stenogyne; species Stenogyne calaminthoides. The sequence continues at coordinate 2,049,144 of JBBCBC010000015.1, forward strand.
CTTATGCGAAAAAAAGCCCGGCCTTGATGGATGCGGAGAGGAAAGAAATCGTATACTCTGGACCAATCGCCAGCATATTATCATGAAAACGATGGATAAGGTCACCAGGAAAAGATTAAATATCTCAAAAGCTGAAAAGCAATGTGGGATACTCTAGCTGAGATATCTGAGGGAATGATCGGATCAAAGACAGGTAGTCTACAAGCGAACCGGTGAAGTTTGAAAAAAAGCAAGATCTTTTTCAACGAGACCATCAATGAACTTCGATGGAAGGATTACTATGTCGATGAATAAGCTACGAGAACTTGGTAGAGATGTCGGACAAGGACATCAACTACAAGATCTTAAGATCTCTTACCAAGAAATGGGATATGAAAGTCACGGTAATCAAGGATTGCCAAGACATTTCAAAGATGAAACCAAGTAGCTTGTTTTTAAGCCTTAAAGCTCACGAGTTCGATTTAATTGAAAGAGGACAAGCGAGATGAAGATGAGGTGCCCATTGAAGCCTCAACTTCCAAATCGATTCGTTTTAAGGCAACCCGCCAGCCAGATCAAAGGCCAATGAACTGTTGGAAACATCATAAGTCGAGTGAGCAGATCGCTCTGCTTACGAAAACTAGAAAAATTAAATATTCAACTTGGTAAGTATCGAAGATTCTATAAAGATTATCAACATAAGCGGGAAGAGATAGGAGATCGGCCAACGGATCTCCGAAAAGAACCGAATCGATGATCGAAGAGATCCTGAGAGAAGAAAAGAAAAAGAGATAATCTAAATGATGAGAGAAGAGATAATCGATCTGAAAGAAGGAGCTCGGACTACTATCGAGAAAGGAAGTCACGATAGATCATCTGACGGAGTGATTCACCTAGAAGAAAAGGTTCCGTGGATCAATGAGCGTGCTTCAAGCTGTGAGAAGCCAGTCACTCTGGTATGATTTGCCTGGACTGGCCTTGAAAAGAAAGGGAAGAAAAGAGGAACAAAAGAGAGCAACGTTACGAGGACGTAAAAGCCATGGTTCTTAATACACATCTGGAATTGATGATTCTATCGCCCTCTGAGGATTCTGGATACTCCTCTGTAGAAGATTTACATCGATAAAGCGGTCTTTGTTGACTTCTATGAGGATGAAGATCGATATTCTCTTGGATGATGATGAGATCTTTGATGGCCAAGGAGGACCAATCTGAGGTAACCTCCAAACTGCTTTGTTAACTTCTACACTGCTATCATTAGCACACTTTCTTTGGGGAGATTGACTGCTGCTCTACTCGAAAGCAATTGCTTGATGATCTCTCCAATGCGATGAACACTTATGCTATAGTGGAAGTTTGAAAATGACAAATTAAGGATCATAAATAATCGGCTTGTTAAAGAGAACGATCTTAGTAAAAACTCTTTGAATCGAAATCTCTTTGAAACGCTTTCGAGAAAGCAACTAAGGAACTTAACATTCTGAAAGTTAAGTCTTCTGATCAGGAGAAGCAGATCAAAGATCAGGTAGCAATTAACAAACAACAAGTTGATGACTTCAAAATCCTTCAAAGCTAAATTTGATGAGCTATTCCGAATTGCATGAGAGTCTAAAATCTTACGAGGATAATTTACTTGAAAATAGAGGTTTTTACAAAATCATTAAAACTGCTCAAGATATGAACACCTATTTTTTTGAACAACGATTAACAAGAAGGGACTTGGGTATGAGAACCCTTCCACATCCTCAAAAGCCCCGGTTGATTCACCTCAAAAAGGTGTAATCAAACGAGTCTCGATAAAGATACACCAAAAGCCAAACTTGTATCTAATAAGGGAAAAAAAGACCGGTTGAAGCGGTAAAGGCGGTGCACAACGAAAGGGAACATAAATGGACCCCAATTTGGTAAAAGCATCGGTAGGAATCAACGAAGAACCCGATTCTTACGAAGAGACCTCAACTTTGATCAACGGATCGAATATCGAAAAAACTGAACACAGTAAAGGGAAGTCTAATCTGAGACCCAATCAAGGTCACCGTTGAATAAGCACGCTATAGGTAAACTTTAAAAAACCACCTATGCCAAAAAGATCACGAATCTTTTGATGGTAGCGATCGTACCTACCTCTATAATTAGAAACCTAGAACTTTTTTTTGAGCCACCTTGGAAGAAAAGAAAAGAAAAGCGAAAAAAGATAAATCCCAAGTCTTCTAAGTCATCCAAGGCTCACACTAATAATCATACCAATCGAAAAGCATATAAAGAGGCGTATGATTATGTTGGCGGTATGGGAGACAAATCGGACCTTCCGATCTAACGATCACAATAGAAGTGCTTTCTGTTTGTATGGATCCCCAAAACCAAACCCTAACCCCTCGGGACCCGATCGAAAAGGGGTACCTAAAGCTGATTTGATTGCGTGTTCGGCGTGGAGTCCGGCCAACAAAGGAGGTGTGCGCGAGCAACTATCTGGTACATCGATGGTGGATGCTCAAGGCACATGATTTGAAGCAAACACCTCCTCGGCTCTTACATAGAAACGAAAGGCCAGCGTGTACTCTTCGGTGATGATAACTTTGGTTATACCAAAGGATTCGAACCTTAGAGAATGATGATGTACAAATGGCGGAGTCTCGTATGTCGAAGGTCTAAAGCACAACCTATTATCGGTTTCACAATTCTGCGACAACGGATTCGGTGTTGAGTTCTCGTGATCAATGCACTATCAAGAATCGAGCCACTCAACAGATTTTGCTAAGCGGTTTAAGGAAAGGGACGATCTACACAGATTTGGAGCAGTTGCCCAAGAAATACATGCCTAATTGTTAAGAGTTCCAAAAGTAGCGGTTGGCTCGCACAAAAAGAATGAGTCATCCCGAACTTTAAAACTCTTAATAAGATAACAAGGATGTCTCTAGTGGAAGGTCTTCCAATGAAGTATTTTCAAAGGATCGGACATGTGTTGCATGTCGAGAAGGAAAAGCAATTCAAAAGCTTCATTCAAAGGAATTCCTGAGACCGGCATCCAGATATTCTGCAGTTTGCTTCATATGGATCTATTTGGACCGATTACACCGATCGATCTCGTGGGACGAAATATACTCGTAATCGTGGATGATTATTCCAAGTTTACAGGGTTATATTCTTACATAAGAAGAATGAGGCGACAACGAAGATACAGAATTTGCTTAAAAGATTACAAAATGAGAAAGGTGTCGATTAGTAGTAAAAATCGGATCGGATAAAGGTACAAAATTTACGAACTCTTTTATAAGCGATTTTTGCTCTAAGTTTGGTATACATCATGAGACATCACCGCAAGAACGCACAACCGAGAATGGAGTAGCGAATGGAGAAAGCAGAACACTCAAAGAAGTTGCTTTCATACGATGTTAGGCCGAACATGCAATACCAAAAGCATTTTTTTTAGAAGCAATCAACACTTCATGTCATACTCGAAACAGATGTCTTGACTAAGGCTCACTACAAAACACCCTATGAACGTGGAAGGGCGAAAAACCTCGTGTCTCTTACTTCCATGTTTTTTGGGTGTAAGTGTTTCATATACACAACAATGGGAAGAGTCGGGTTGAAGACTTTTGAGGCCAAGTCGGATGAGGGTATATTCTTAGGATATTCCTCATCGATCAAAAACTTCGGGGTTTAACAATGCAAAACCCTAGTTGTGGAAGAAACACCCCATGTAGTCTTTGATGAAGCATCTTACGAACAAGAGAAATCGCCTCGAACAAGATGTACTGATCAACTTGTACGATGCTCGGAAAAAATGGATCGATAACGATCAAGGAAAAAGGATCGAAACCGTAACGTATACATCCCGGATCTAGGTGATTCACCGGATCAATCGAGATCTAAGGTATGAAAAAGCTGTCGATGAAGAAGTTGCATGCAATTTGAGGCGATATCAATTGAACCATCCGGTTCGGGGAACACTGAAGTTCCCACGCGAGCGGACATCGACACATGATGAGTCCAACATCGGTGAAACATGTTCTTATCAAGTGGATCATAAATTTGCACCACTCGATCCGCTAGTAATGAACCTTTATCGAAATGGATGATGTTCTCCAAACCGACGCCGTCGAGCGAAAGGACACGGATAACCGGTCATCCAACCCGATCGATCATCCGAGACCCATCGATAGAGTTAAAACTAGACATTAGATTGGTGAAAGTGCCATGTATTGATGTTATCAGTCTATGAAGGAACCTAACAACGATGAGAGAAAGCTCTACAAGGCCCAAAAATTTGGATTCTAGCCATGCGGGAGGAAATGGAACAATTCGAGAGAAATCAAGTTTGGGAACCGGTGGACGGACCAACTCATCAAGGCGTAATTGGCACGAAGTGGGTTTTCAAGAACAAGAGATGATGAAAAATGTCATAACTAGGAATAAGGCAAGACTTGTTGCTAAGGGGTATTCCAATCGGAAGGAATTGATTATGATGTCATTTGCATTTTCAAATTTCGCCATATGCTTCTTCCCACAGAGGGTTCACTGTGCATCAGATGGACGTAAAGAGTGCATTCTTAAATGGGGTACTAGCAGAGGAAGTTTATGTCGAACAACCTCCAGGCTTCGAAAAGAGCAACCAAGTGTACCATTTAAGAAAAAAGCTCTTTATGGCTGAAACAAGCTCCTCGAGCTTGGTATGATACACTCTCTCGATTCTTGATAGGCGGTGGGTTCACTAAAGGAAACGATGGGCGTAACCTTATTCGAATAGAAGATGGAGAAAATATTACGATGGTTTTGATTTACGTGGGCGACATCATCTTGGATCTCTCAACAAGAGTCTATGTGAAAGATTCAAAGAACCGATGCAAGGGAAGTTCGAGATGTCCATGATAGGTCGGATGAATTATTTTACGGGTCTACAAGTGAAGCAAAATCTGAAGGAATATTCATCGCCAAGCAAAAGTACACTAGGAATTTATTGGCTAAGTTTGGAGTTCAAAATTGTAAGGAAGCCAAAATTCCTATGATGATTTGGATTTAAGATGGATCGAGATGAGGATGGTCGAAAAACAAATCGAAAAGAATATAGGGCTCTCATTGGATCCTTACTATACACATTTGCCCGGCAGACGGATATCACTTTTTGTAGTAGGTGTATGTGCGATTTGAGCAAATCCAATGCAAAAGCCACCTAGAAAGCGACTAAGCGGATTTGAAGTATCTGAAGGAACAATAAACCTTGGTTTATTTTACCCATCGATGATAATCTAGAACTTAGTGGGTATTACGATTACGATTATGGAGGTTGCAAGATTGACGAAAAAATCAACCTCGGGAACATGTCGATTTTAGGAAGTAAAAGCCCGATCTCGTGGTTTTCAAAAAGCGGACATCGATTCGACATCTACTACTTTGAAGCGAGAATATATGGGCTTAGCGAGGAAATTTTTGCTCCCAAGCTGCTTCTGGCTTAGTCGGCCGGTGAGGATTATAACATTGTAGCTAAGAATGTACCTATATTACGTGACGATAATAGTCTTTATTGCAATCACTCGAAATCTGTTCTACATACAAGATGCAAGCATGTGGATGTCGGACACCATTTTATAAGAGATCATGTTGAAAAGAAGAATATCATAATGGAAAAGATTCATCTTGATATCTGAAAAGTTGATATTCTAACCAAGCCACTAGTTGAGATCAGTTCGAGAGAATTATGCAATGAGCTAGGGCTTACGGATCTTGGAGAAAAAAACACCTAAAATGCTTGATGGGATGATCTCGAACCCTTGGTTAAGAGACTAACCAGTCGAAAAGGAGTCGATTGAGTTTGGTATCTCAATCGATCGGAAGATCGATCAAGGCCCGATATAAGAAGGTCTTGATCAGTTCTGATTTGTCGGTTAAAAAACCGATCAGTTGAAGGTTTATCGATTCTGGATTATTTGATTAAAGGAACTCGGTCTTAAAGGATTATCGATTAAATCGGTTTGGTTATTTCACACTTTGTAAAATCGATTAAGTCGATATTCAACAAGCAAGATTCACAAGATTAAAACTACAATCGCATAAGAAAGCGGAAAATTTACACAACAATGGAATAATAGAAATTTTCATTGATAAAGACCGAAGGTCAGTTTACATTACAAGTTACAAGTACAAGAGGACCCGAGGTCGATACATAAGTCATAACCGAAAACCTAAACCTATAACCCTAAACCCTCATCCTAACCCTAGAAGAGGGGGAGAGAGAGATTTTAAGATCTCATGCTCCCATTTTCCACCACTTAACAAGGGTAAGAAGGCTTTGAAATAATCCTAAAAGCCTCTCATTGAAAGCTAAAACCAATGGAGCGAGAGAGGCCTTGATAGGATTTCTAAGCGAGAGCCCTTAGACACGAAGTCAATGGGCTCTCCAACATTAAAATGGAGCACATGTGCCAAGAAAGTGGTTCAAAGACCTTATGGGCACATGTGTTACATGCAAAAATTGAGTTGATATCACGAAGATCACCATTTATCGATCCGGACCGTATATCAAACTCATTTTTTATATCGGTGAGTCTGTTGATGCTAGTTCCGTCATCTCGATAGACACACAAGGTGCATACGGTTAGGAGAAGTGTCTTCTCGATTCTGACCCAAGATCCCGCCGCCTTGGTGGTAGAAAAGCTTAGCAACAATTGTATGTGAAATCTTTGATGGCGACAAAAAAAATGATAAAGGACACACACAAGGGTTGATTTGAGAAAATTGAAATCATTGAAAAAAAAGGGTAAAGGTGTTTCTTAGGAAGTCTCACGGAAATAAGGGTTCACCAGGGATACATGATTCTACAAAGAAGATAAGTATGGTGAATGGGTTATGTTGTGTAAAACATTGGTCAAATTTATAGAGGCCAAGCAAGGGTGTGAATGCAAATTTGATTTCAAAAAGCCTCTTAGAAATTTGCATCACAAGGACGATGTGTAGGAATCCTTGTTGATAATTGGATAAATTTACGGCGGATTGACATATCGAAATATTGATTATAATTCGCATGTCAAATCATGCCAACTTAGGGAATAGAGACTACTATTCTAGACTAAATTTTGGCGGTAACACGTATCCCAAGAATTGGCTTGATCTCGAGAAGAATCAGTTAGGTCAATCAAATCGATTATATCTGGCCCGATCGATGAGGAATATCGGTTGAGCTTGATACAACAACAAATCGGATAAATATATCGATCTATGAGAAAACGAAATATCGGTTGAAGGGAACTTCAACTAATCAAGAGGATCGAAAAAATCGGGCCGCAAAGTGAAGCGGATCGGTTGAAAAGAACGGTTGGGGAAATTATAAGGATTAGGCAGAAAACTAAGATCAACAAGTGGAATCAACAACTACAAGTGGTATTGACTGATTACAATATCAGTCAACCAGATACGCTTTTCTGTTTCCTTGTTTTTTGCTTACTTTTTTGATCTTATCTGATATTATTTGCCTTACTGTACTCATTACCTTTGTGACGTATTCCCTGCAAAACATTTAATACGGACGTGGGGAACTTGTATTAATTGCTACAAAATGAGCTTTTAAATCCAAAAGGTTTTTAAATGCGTGCTTTTCACGACCATCGATCAAAACCGCTCAATCTGGATCGTTTAATCTTTTCAAACGGTTGATCTTCCGAAATCTTGTCTTTTTTCCCTCCTCATCTTTAAAAGGTTCATCAAAAACCCTACCAGAGTTTTTTTTTTCTAATTCACAAACTTGCGATTTATTCTCTGAAAACTCCAGATTACTTTTCTGCGATTCAAAGTGTTTTTCTTGAGTTTCAACATTATCTTTCCGAAAAATAGAATCTGGTAATTTCTAATTATTTGATGAATCATCTTTTCTCCTAAATCCATTGATCTTAAAGATTTTGTCAATCGATGGTATCCTGTGTTATGCTTTATTGTTTCTTGGTATCCGCATGTGTTTATCGATTATTAGGCCTGTGTATAGGTCTGATAATCAATATATGATATCTTCATGTTTATGCACAACTTTAATCAAGTCTATCTTATTGTAGATGGCCACTCACGGAATGGGAAAAATAATGTGCAATTATGCGGAACTGGCAACGAAGATTGTCGATGACAAGTTAAATGCGATTTGATATCACTCGGGATCCGGAATCAATGGAAGTGGAGCAAATTACGAAGAAAGGAGGTATTGAGAAATATTCTGCTTTGCTCCTTTGCAATCCAGTGATGCGATGAAAACACTCGAATTCTAAGGAATTTAAGAGTGAATCTGGATGCCGGGAGAAGAACTACTTTAAATCGATCAATCGGAGAAGAGATCGGTGACGACAAACGCGGACATAACACGTCTGTTCACTTGCCCAAAAGGAAGAATCTACGCTGCGCACTCTGAGGAGAATGAAGATGAAATCGATCGAAAAGAACTCATCGGGAAGGTGACAAACATCGGACCCTTGAGTTTTTATCGGTAACCGATGCTAAAAAAAATACCGATTGTTGTTTGACATATTGTCAAAAACAATCATGGGTATTTCATTCAAATTTCGATGCTCTAACATCCGTCAAACTATCTGAAAGCATGGTCAAGGATAATTGATGAAGCCAAGAACATCAATTGGCATGGCTTCACGAAGGCCATTCTACTCCAGAACATGAAAAGTTTGGAGTTAATGAATGGAGGCGGTCTATCGAAGAAGAGGATCAACAATCTCAACAAGGTTGCGAGTTATCTGAAGGACAAAATGCCAACTGCCGAATGGAATCGGAATGGATTGAAGCCCTATAAGTCCTTCCTCGCCACCACTTGACCATATATGGGCCACCGATGATGATATCGCCCCACCCTCCAAAAGTGAAGAAAGGAAAAAAGCGGAAGCGACCTCGTCTACACCAAATGCTCCCCGAAAGAAGAAAAAGAAAACCGGTGAAGGCCGGGAAAAAAGAGGCCGAAGGCGGCGAGGGCCCCATGACTCTGTTTCTAGAAGATGAGTCGGATGAAGAAGGAGGCGCCAGATCGGCTGATCGCCACAAAAATCGGTGAAAAAATCGAATGACCCCGGGCTTCTCAAGGAGAGCTCGCCCGAACATTACGAGGAAGAAGCCTGAGGCAAACGATCTCTTTCTCCTCAACTCGAGGAAGATTCACCGCTCGGACTCTTGGGTCTAAGCATGTTTCTCCTTCTCTTCCCACCCCCAGAACACAGAAACTCGTCGATTCGCGAACGAGAAAAACTTACATTGTAGAACCCGGGCTCACCCTCTACAACAGAACCTCTGCGAGTCGAGCCAATCGATCAACTCCGCCTACTCAAGCACCACGGAACCCTCCACATCTCATCAACCGAATGCTGGGCCGGACAATTCCACGAGTCTAGATCATCAAAGACCATCACGGGGAAAATGGTCGAGAATGCAAATCGAGCGAAATTGATGAGATGTATCCAGGCTGGTCGCCCATCCCGGTATTAGAGAGGAAGTTATGGAGATCCTCACCGGAGAGATCTCCGATTAAAAAAAACTTCTCGGATTTTATAATGATTATAGAAACGGATGGGCGGTGATGATGAGTTTGCGATTTTTTTTTTTTTGATATGAGGAAATCTGCTAAAGTAGATCACCAAATGTGGTGATAAGCTGATGAATCTATCAAAGCTCGATCCACGAGAAAGCCGGATTGGTGAACAAAGGCGAATCGAGATCGGCTGAAGAAGCTCTGAAGCGGATATACTTATGAAGGATCACGGGGAGGGTGCCGATGATAGTGGAATCGTGTCTTTGCGGTTCATGACCAACCACTTGGAGGCACAAACAACTGAAACAGATCAAGTGACGCATACCATTCCTACATCTCACATCACCGCTGATCAACTTCAGGAGATCAGATCATGTCTCAAAGATCTCCTGAAAGAAGAAGTTGAGGGAGTGATAGGCGATCGAGGCGATTGGCCTCAAAGAAATAACGAGATCAAAGGGAATTGGCTATTTCCCAGTTTGAGGCAATCAAAGATCGATTCTCCCAAACTTGTGACCACCGTCTCTGCCCGAACTTATAAAATCGATTGATGACAAACTAATTCGGATGGATCAACAACAAGTTTCTTTTTCGATGCTCCTTTGAAAAGCTAGAATTGACCAGAAGAAAACTTGACAAACCCGATTCTTACACTCTCTCTTTGCCATGGAATCTGTCAAGGCCGAAATGATCTCGAAGGTTCAACGTCTAACCGCTCAAGCTCAAGGTTTATCATTGCCCGCAGATCTCAACAGGCGATATCGATCGACTTTGGTTCTCGACCTCCCACCTCACTTTGCTCTTTTGATCAAACCAAAAAGGGAAGGGCAGTGAGAAAACCAACCCGACACGATCGAAACAACGAAGACCTGATTCAGACAGTTGAATCTTATGGACAAAGACTAGACCATCTGGATCTTTTTGCTAACGAAATCTCTGAAAAGATGGAAAAGTCAAAGGCAAGAAAGGCTGCTCTGGTCTTTCTTCTTTGCTTGGTCTTTGGGACATCACAACTTGTACTAGTCCTCGGACTAAGAAAATCACAAGAAGCACACTAGCCAAATTCAAAGCCGATAAGAAATCCAATGAGAAATTGTCCAAAGAATAGTTAAGGAAGAAACCCGAATAAGTGAAGAAGAGAGAAGGGCAGACAAATTGGCACATGCAGAAGATCTGAAGAGGAAATTCAGATCGAGGGCGAAAAAAGAAAATTTGGAAAATCATGTGCGGAACCTCACCGCCAAAAAGAGTTGATGAGATCATTCCAAAAAACTGCGACATCTTTAAGAGGTTTGAGGAATGGAATAAGATCGAAGTGAATGGCTTCTAGATGCCTTTGTTCTTGATCTTGTTCCACGAGAAGAATCTCCGGATGATGAATTCCTCAACCCATTGGAAAACAAATATCCAGTTTTTCCATGAATATCTAAAAATGAGGCCAAAATAATCAATGTAAAAATATCTCGCCAAGAGTATGATCTGTTGGATTACTCGAAGAAGGCGGATGGCTCATTTGATGATGGCATTTCAGAGATTCTATTTTGACATCTGAGCAAAACGCACATAAATCGATCCTCGGCGGACCAATGATGTCAAATGGAAACTATATCGATTTTCAACGTACCTCAAGATCAATGAGAGATGCGAAAGGATACAAGCCTAAAGAGTGAAGAATCGAAAAGACTTCTCGGGGATCATTTGTTTTTAAATTCAAACTTTTACGATGTAACGTGTAATCGACAAATCTAATGAGAAAAGTTTATTTTTCCGATCCTAAGACAACATCTCATTGTCTTACGATTATGTGCTCTTTCTTTGTTCTATTTTTATCAACGTGATTGGTTTCTCAAAGTGTTTTGGTTTCATCAAAAAGGGAAATTGTTGGGAAATTTAGAGTTTTGATGAAAGTTCTAAAACACATGTAATAGGACCCGATCGGACACATTTAGGTAGTGATGTTTATATTACCGTTTATAGAATACCGAGTTGATAATTCTTGTTTAGAACAAGCGATGTAATAAATAGGTCACATATTGAGGGGAACCTCAATATGTATTGGTCGAATCTGAAGATATGAAGAACAAAATTGATATCAAGCGGGCGAGAATCTGAGAGAAGAACAGAAGATCGGTCGATCCGATCAAGTCGATATCTCGGTTTGAAGTTATGAAGCTCAAACTCGAGAATACTTGAAGATCGGATGACTTCCGAAAGATCGGACCGAAGACCTACATCGGTAAGTCGCTAGTTGAAGCTAAGTCAACCGCACACGAGAAGACTCAATCGGGTAGGTCGATCGATTCCGACTTATCGGTCACTCACCAGTGAAAACTGATGTTTCACCAAATCATACGCCTATGATATGAACAAGAAGAATGTCAACCTTAGTTGGAAGAACAACAACGAAAAGTGCGCCTGTTAACCAATAAGGGCGAGACACGTATGATCGGGCCCGCAATTCACGGGATTTGATCTTTGCTTTCTCCAACGGCTATAAAAGACACTATTCACGCTTTTCGGCCATGCCGTTCACAAGACGCCACATCAATCCTGCAATCTACCAAATATAGCACGAAATTCAAATTGCTCTCCAACGGCTCTTTTTGATTTCGAGGTCTATAAATATGGGATCACACTTGAGAATGAAGATACGGAAACCACAAACGATCAAGAAGCTCAAGCTATAATCAATTTCATACGAAGAACACGAACAAAGAAGATTATTTTATTAAGTGTTCATCCCATAAGTTCTTAGCATAGAAATCTTTTCATCTAACCGATGACAGCTATCTTAAACACTAGAAAAAGATTTCATAGTTGGAACCAAAACAATCTTATCCAAACCCAAAGTTAGGTTAAGTTGTTTAGCAAGATTTCGGACTAGGGTTTCTAGTTACGATTTAAGGATCGGTTGAGTGAGAACTCTTTAAATATCTGTCGATTATCTTGTGTTGGACTAACACAAAAATCTAAGTCGATTGGTTTTAGTTGGTGCCCTTGTGATAGGGAAGAGGGGCGTAGGGATGGTTTGTCGAACCACTATAAATCTTGTGTGCCTTTACCGCTTTGATAAACTGTTTACACAATCGCACACAACTATTAAAGCGACATACATATTCTAAGTTAAGATCATTTAGCACCAAGCTTCGATCCGATCAAGTTTGACACTTTAGTCAACCGGTTAAAAAATCGACTTTGGAATCGATTTATCAAAAGCGGTTTTTCACACGGTAAAACTTAGCTTCCGCACATCGCTTAAAACCGATAGTTACCGAATCGATCTGCCTTTCAGCGATTAGTAAGTTGGTTATCGATCCAAACCGATTCACTTCGACTCGATCAAAGCTAATCGCTTCTCACACTTTGACCTGCGACAAAAAAGTTTTTCAGAAGTCTATTCACCCCTCCTCTCTAGACTTCTGTCCTCACAAAACCCGTTCGGGACCTACAAATACTTGGGAAGTCCTTTTGGTTAGTCCATCCAACCAAATTCACTGCCATCCCGAGAGGTACGTTCACGTAAACCTGTAGATTCTGCATGCGTAGGTTTTACGTGGCTTATTATATGCACGATATGTTGTTGCAATTATTATTTGAATTAATATAGGATTAATTCATGCTAGTAATAATTAATGAATTAAATTTGTATTTAAATATTCACCCCGAATAGATCTGTGCAAATCATTCCCCAACATCGACTGGAACCACAACAACACCATCTCCAATCCAAGCGTGAGGACAGGGGAGGTCAACACTCGCTCGCTTTCAGCATTTTCGAATATGGTCGATACTCGACACTAAAGTTTCATCCACATTCTTCAAGATCTCGAGCTTACGGACCCATAGAGGGCGGAGAACCCCAACATTTTCGAACATGGTCGATACTCGACACTAAAGTTTCATCCACATTCTTCAAGATCTCGAGCTTACAGACCCATAGAGGGCGGAGAACCCCATAAAGGGTGAAAAATTCCCATTAAATCCCAATAAATGGGGGGCAGAATGTCTCGAACCTAGGACATATAACTAAATTGGGAGGAGAGAGATGAGTTGATTGGAGAAAGAGATGAGAGTTTCTACATAATAATGAATAAAAAAAATTAAATATAGTTTTAATATTTGTTTGTACCTTAAATTAATAGTTGTGTCCATATTGTATCTTAAAGCAATTTTTCCTTTAAAAGCAATTACTTTGAAATCATAAAAAGATTTTAAATTCTTTGTTTTGGCAAAGATATTCCAACATATTTGTAAAACACGGCCTATTGTATATGAATAAGTATGTGAACTGTTGGGGTTATACTGATAAGTATGCTTTTACTTTGTATAATAGACTGAACCTTGAGCTTATTTACTAAGAATAAATATTTTATCACTCTTGCTTTAAATATTATGAATGTTATTTATTTGCAAATATTAGTACAAGTTACATTGTAGATTATGTAGTAATACTAGATCACAGAAGATCGCATTATCAGTTCCTTGTAAATAAGTATAAATCCATTGGTAGAGGTTGAAGTATAAGGCTCAGATTGACTTGTCTTGACCAAGAGATTATACTAGTACATGATGATGCGCTGAAGCGGATCTATAGAGAGGTAATTCTTCCGTACTGACTGGATTTCATTTTTTCTTTTCGAAATATTGTCAACTTACTCACTAATCATTGATGCGATTCAAATTTTAAAATAAATTAGAATTTAATTCTAATTGACTAATTTTTTATTTTTAGTTATTTATGATCTTTTTGGGTTGATCCACTGGTTTACGTATCACGATCAGGCGATCCAACTAAAGCAATATTCGAGTTGAATGAGCTTTTCAAACTATGATTCAGATTGAACTATAAATAACTCTCTGATTTATTGTACTTATAATCATAAAAAATGTTAATAAATTTATTGACTTGGTAGAACCATCAGATGTAGACATTCTTTAAATCAATAAATTTGTGTTATTTAATTTTTGTTCCTATTAAATTTTTTATAATTGAAATTTAATTGCTAATAAATTAGAATAATACAATAATTTTATTACATTTTAGATATTCTTAAGTTTAGATTTTTCATGACTTCATCGAAAAATTGGTATGATGGGAGTTTCTAGCGTCCTGGTAGTACAACGATCTGATTTTTATGGTAAAATATGATTTATGATATTCTCCCAAAGGAGAATCGTCCAATGTTACCGCTTGCGTTTCAAGTATTAACATAAGGTTGTATTTGAATAGAAAAATTTGAAATCCAAAGGGACTTAAAATGAATAGATTTTGAATTTTTTTTGATTTGACAACGAGAATTTACTCTAAGATACAATCTATGTAGTACTCTTATTTTAAGATATAAGACATTTTGAGTTTTACTGTTAGATACAAAAATTGGACAAAAATGTCTTAATTGTCCTTATGTGAGCAACAATATGGAGACATGGTTAGCATGTGTAGTTTTAAAATCTGATATTGTTTTACTGTCCACTAATATCAATGCTGACAATGTATGAATTGTACTTCCCGAAGTACTTTTCTCTCACCTCATAATAAACTGCACATACATAAGTAAATTTGAATATATGTTGTAATTTTGCACATTTGAAGTTTAAAATGTACATATTTTGAATTTATGTAAGATGTAATGATTTGAGAGGAGAGAGAACTGAATTGGGAGGAGAGAGATGAGTTGATTGGAGAAAGAGATGAGATTTTCTACATAATAATGAATAAAATAAATAAAAAAGAAAATTGAGTGTAATTTTGATATTGTTTGTACCTTAAATTAATAGTTGTGTTCATATTGTATCTTAGAGCATTTTTTCCTTTAAAAACAATTACTTTGAAATCATTTATTTGGAATTATTATACATTCATGGAAAGATTTTAAATTCTTTGTTTTGGCAAAGATATTCCAACATATTTGTAAAACACGGCCTATTTTATATGAATAGGTATGTGACGTACCATGGAACATAAGTTTATTGGGTTGCGTGTGGAGTGTCTCATCCCAAGCCCTAACCGCTATTTCTTTAGCACCGAGTAAATCAAGCACCTCAATCTCCAATGACCAGAAACACCAACACTAGTATTTGCCATATTTGTTTGCCTTTTCTAGGTGGTCCAATGAACAAACTTGTCATGTTTTGCCACCAGTCCATCCATCGTCACCTCAACTATTGTCACTTTCTTTCTGTCCACTATTCATGACATCATATTAATTAAATTAATGTCTAATAATTAATGTTGAAAAAGACCTCTAGGACTATCAATAGAGATTTTGTAATCTTTGTCAATGTGTGTAATGAATTGTATGAAAGTTAGTATGCAGTCTTGTAAGTAAGGCAGAAAAGGATATCTACAACAATTAAATAGTGATTCTATAATCTTTGTCTATGTATGTGATTAATTAGATGACGACATTCACGTGATCATCTGAGTTGATTTTACGATTAGACATTTTTTTTGTAAAACAATTTTAAATGTTGATCATAAAAGTTTAGAAAGGTCAATTTTATATGAATGGTATGTGACGTACACGTTCCATATGAGCTTCTCGATTTGCGTGTTGAGCGTCTCATCCCAAGCCATGGCCGCTATTTCTTTAGCACCGAGTAAATCAAGCACCTCGACCTTCAATGACCAGAAACACCAACACCAGTATTTACCATATTTGTTTGCCTTCTCTGGATGGTCCAATGAACAAACTTGCCATGTTTCGCCACCAATCCATCCATCGTCACCTCAACTCTTATCACTTTGTTTCCACACACTATTCATGACATCATATTAATTAATATGAATAAAAAATAAGTATGTATGTATATCTACTTAAAGTCAAGATTGTAACATCCATATATAATTACATTGATTGTTCAATTGATTAATTAATTTCATGAAAAAATATTTGCAATTAATTAAAACTTTAAAATATTTCATATGTGAAAAAAGGGATCGACTAAAACAATTTACACCCTTCATTTTATATTGTATAAAAATCATTACATGTCAAAATATTACTGGAGAATATGTGGTCATACATATAAATCCAAATGTGAAAATGAACACTATTGTTCACCAATTTTTTTAAATGTTTGATTAGATCCAATAAAGACTAGTAGGAATTTATAAAATAAAATATTCCAACATATTTGTAAAACACGGCCTAAGATTCTTTGGAACGAATTGTTTAACTAGAAGTTATCCGTAGGTTGCACGTGAGATAGTTTTTTGTTGTAAAATATTTATTCATTTTTTTCAAAAATATTTTTATTATAAATTATTCCTAAACTTTTACTTCTTTAATCAATATTGAGAATACATTAGAGTTTTTGACGGTTAAGATAAGAAAAAGAATAAATTTTGAAAATCAAATTAAAATTTTAAAAATACAAAATGAATGAGAAATTTTGAAAAATTGAATAGTTGAATTTGACAATGCCATGTGGGAGAGAGGAGATTCAGAAATAAATGTAAGAGCATCCCCATTCAAGTACTCATTCTCAGGTATAAATTTTTGTCACATCAGCTGCCACGTCAAAAGTAAATTACCCCTATCAATTTATTATTCTACTCCCCACTCATTTCAGGTACAAATGTTAATATTCAAGGACCCCACTATCCACATCACCCAATTCATTCAATATCTATTTAATTCAATAATTTTTAACTTTATTCCATTTTTAAATATATTAATTTGTATAAATAATTAAATAAAATAAATATTTATAATTAATATTAAAATTTTAATTAAATAATTTTTAAATGTATTTTTCATGAAAAAATAGTACAATAAATTAATGGTAATTTTTGTACAAAATTGTGATAAGCAAATTGCACACTTTTATTGAGAATTGAAAAACGAGTACAACAAGTTAAAATAAACCACAACAATAGATGAAAAGAAAGAGATAATTAAATTATATTTTGCATCTAATTCTGGTAACGTGCTCAATCAAGTCCAATCGAAGTTGTTGATGCATTTGTTTATCATGTAGTTGAACTCGTCTCTTGTTGTATTCTGTAAATCCACTGACGGGGCCTTGGAATATCTCTGAAATTGTATTATTGATATCATTCGGTCCCTCCGACTAGTTGGATGTTGTATTCCCCTCATCCTCAATTATCATGTTACGTAAAATAATGCATGTGTACATGATATCCTTCAAGTTATTCTGATATAAAAAACGTGAGGGTCCTCGAATCATCGCCCATTGAGCTTGTAAGACCCTGAAGCCCCGCTCGACATCCTTTCTTGTAGCCTCTTGCATTTGCTTAAACAAAGTTCTCTTAGAATCATGAGGACACTAAAAACTCTTGACAAAAAAAGTCCATCCAGGATAGATTTCATCCGTAAGATAGTATCATTTGGTATATTGTCTACTATTCATTATGAAGTTAATCTATGGGTTAATCCCTTTTAAAACGTCGCTGAAGAGAGGTCTTTGATTAAGCATATTGATATTATTGTCGGACCCTACGACTCCAAAAAAAGCATGTCATATCCATAGGTCGGCAGATGCTACCACTTCAAGCATAATTGTTGGTTTTCCATGATCACCTCGAGTAAAATTGTCCTTTCCAAGCGATTGGACCATTCTTCCACTCTCAATGCATACAATCAAGGCTACCCAACATTCCAGGAAAGCCATATCTTTGTTCATACATATTGAGCAAACGTTCTCAATCAGCAGTAGTTGACTTTCTCAAGTATGTTTCTCCAAAAATATCGATTACACAACGACAAACATTCAATGACAATTATTTCAGCAATACGTAGGTACTCATCGAGTTGGTCTCCGGGTCCTCCGTATGCTAATTGGCGGATGGAAACTGTGCATTTCTGAAGTGGTGATAAACTTTTCCTTCCCGTTGCATCGATCCTCCACTTAAAATAGTCATCAGATTCTAAGGCACCGACTATGCGCGTGAATAGGTCTCTTCCCATCCGAAAACGATGATGAAAAATATCAGGTGGGTATGTTGGATTTTCTGAGAAATAGTCATCCAAAAGACGATTGTGGCATCCTTCACAATCATGTTATATGTATCTTCTTCTTTTTTTGTGTACTAGAAGAGCTTTCTACGTATTGAAGAAGTATTTGTTGTTGTTGTAGAATTTGAAAAAACATTTGATCATTTGAATCGTCATTCCATAAATATTTATCACTAAAGGGGTTGGTATTGGCATTTTGGTTAGGATCTGAAGACTTTTTTTTTGGGAGATATTGACTACAAAGAGAAAAAGGTATAACAAGAAAATTGCTTTGAGTATTGTAGGAAGATATGAAACAACTTATCCAATATATAATGTTATGTATAACGACTAGTTTGTAACAACTAGTTTGTAGGAAGATTGCTTTGAGTATTGTAGGGATGGGTTGGCATGTAAGGATTCATGTGATGGCTAGGATTCATGTTTGAATTTTGAGGATGAACATTTAAATTTTTAGGAAGGACCGTTGGAATTTTGGGGACGTATATATTAATTTTGAGATAATGAATTCTCTTATGAATTGGAAGGTCCAAACCAATTCGATCAAAAAATTATTATTCATTTTCGAATTTCGAGTTGTTACAATTTGAAAGAGAATGCTAGATGTAATTGGAAGAGTGTTTGAAAATAGTTGTGTAAAAATCTATTTATAGAGTAAAATAATAACGGTAATATTTTGTAAAGTTATACCTATATATATATATATATATATTTGTGTGTCCAATGGCTACTCATTAAAAAAAGTAAAAAAGAAAATTAAATATTGAGTTAATATTATTCCAAGAAATGTAAACTCATTCTTGGGATGTAAACTCATTTCATATAATAATCTAATAATAAAAAAATGAGTTTACATTCCAAGAATATGGTCCGAGAAGTGATTCAACGTCAAAACAAAGCCAAGATCAAATCTAGTGCTTGATTGGAGTTGACCTCGTACCAAATGTGTTACTCGCTAACAATTTCTCCGAAAACACCAAATTGTTCTTTCCTTCTTTTGAAATTTTTCGGTGACGTTGGGACTAAAATTGAGACTGCATTATGAAATAATTAATTTTTTTGAGAACTTAGGGTGCGTTTGTTTTGTAATTTAAGTGTGCGGATCAAGTCAAAATTTTAAAATTTAGAAATTTAAAATCCTTAATGAATTGTAAATGTATGTGTTTATTTTAAAATTTGAATAATGTAAAATTTAACTTTATGTCAAATCAATATTTAATAAAAATTGTTATTGCATTATTATATTAGTATTCAGAAGAGTAAGAAAATGTATAAAATGTAATGTATTGAAAATAGTAATAATAGATTTTATAGGTGATTGTATGTATGAATTGAATGTAAGATTTAAAAACCAAACTTTAAATCTCAAACTCGTATGAGACGAAAATCACAAAGTTTTAAGTCCCAAAACAAACACAACCTTAAGAAAAAACACAAAACAAACACAACCTTAAGAAAAAACAAATTCCAGAACGAGAAATAATTCTCATCTAACAAAAGTATAAATATTATTCAAGAAATAGTTTGAAATTGAACCATCGAAGCCGTGTTTATTTTGTCATTTTAGTTAGTACGATTTTAGCAAAAAGTAAATAAATTCAATTTATACAGAATTTTCTTCACAATAATACAATGATGACAAAAGTTCAAATGAGACCATCTAAGTCAATCTAATCTCATTAATATAGCACATATCAACATTTGCCCTCCCAAAGAGTTAAAATTAATACCAAAATGGTGTTTTCATAACAAAAAATCGTCAAACATAAATGTACCTCTATAATAATAAGTCATATAAATTCAATATACATTCTCTTCTATAGTGATAATTTTAGTGTATGTTTGCAAACTTTAATGAGAGGCAAAAATACTTATTTATTAAGCTGTACATAAAGTTTTAGTGCTTTCAATTTTCAAGTTGTAAACAAAGTTTTGAAACACACCACAGACTCCACAACCGAAACCGAAACTTTTAGTGATTAGCCAAAGTGGAAAACATTTACTATTGTTAAAACCACAAAGAATTAAAAGAAGACAGAGGGTATTATTTGACACTTCTGCAATCAAAAAAAGAAAACGACTTTCCAATGTACCAATTGCAACCTATTTTTTTTCAAATAACAATAGAAGAAACCCAACACCCACCGCATCTAAAGTACTGTCTCATACAAATGTTCTGCTTTTAAAGAAATTAAGCTAATGATGTTTATATTTCAGAAAAATGTATATATAAGAAAAATAACTTCAGTTGATAATTGTCTATATATTCTGCTCAGAAGCATGAAATTTTCTTCTCATAGATTCTTTAACAAAAATCTCTGAAGTCTGACATGTGTATTTTATTTCATAGATCATCACAGCAGCAAATATCTGAGAAAAAACAAATAGACAATTGAACGACGTATGGAAATGCCTCATAACAAAAGGAATCAAAGCCACAACAATTTGCAATCAATAGTAATCTAAAAATATAATAAAAATTGAAATTAAAGTAAATTCAGAAATCTGGATTTAAAAAGCAGAGCTAAAAATTAAGAGGAGATCAGAGTTTGGTATAGATTTATCTGTCACGGTTAATTCAGAAACACGGACCAAATAAAATGTTCATCATATCTCCAAATTCCAAAATTTCAAATCAATTTCTAACATTAAAATAGAGAAAAGTGAAATCATCAGAGACTTAAATACTAGGAATCATGGATAATTTACCACTCATATTGTTGCAGTTTTTTTCTCATCATATAATTTGGTAAAGAATAAAACATAAACGGGGGAATATGAAAATTGAAATTGAAAAGCAAGAATAGAGAATGTAATCAGAAAATGAAAAGATAATACTGAGATGGTTGGGGATTCTTGAGATATATATTAAGGAGGCGACGACGGAAGAATGATTCAGAAACCCTAATCTGTGAATGAACTCAACTCTATTTTCATGGGCTAATAAAGCCCTGTTTTATGGGCTGGGCCCAATGAATTGGATTTAGACCAATTCTACTTGTCCAACTCATTTTTTTTTTTTTGAACCGGATTCTTAGCACTTTTGGTTAAATCGAGTTTAATAGAATTTGATCCAAATCCAAACAGTTGAATCAACGTAATGTCATAATTATAATCATGTAATATATAATTTAATATGTATAAATTATAAATAATCATCTATATTTTTTAAAATAATAGCCCTCAAATTTATTTTTTCAAGATATTTTCTCAACATTGAAAAATATCCCTAAAATTGCAAGATGGACCCTTTAATATGTATTAAAAATTTATAAAATAGGCCAAATAATATCAAAACGGCGAGTCAAATCGATTTAAACAGTCAACATTTAGTGCCACTTTTCCTCTTTTGAACGCTTTTGTAGGCGATTCGAAAGTCAAGCGGTTCAAAGCTTTGAATAGTTTGTTGTGCTTGCCGAGTTGTGGTCGGACTGGTCCGACTGGCCAGTCCAACTCGCTTTTTAAAACATAGCACATATTCACATTCTTTTTTATTGGATTAATTCTAAATAAATATACAACATTTAGGCTACATATCAATTTACTCGCGACATTTAGGATTATAGTGAAAAAATCTAATCTTTGTTGTTGCAAATAGATACATATTTTTTCGTCCGCCAACTGATATGGGTTTGATGGATTTACCATGTAGGATTTTACGGTTTAATTTTTATTTTATTTTCTACATTGTTGTGTGACAAAAAAACCAATAATGTGCGTGAGTTTTATGTCACAATAATGTGGATAAAACATGTTAATGTAGCAATTTTTTTTAAACCGTGTAAAATTATATATGGCAAGTCTAACGAGCCACGTCATCTGTCACTGGCCGAAGAAAAAAATGTATATCAATTTATAACTACATAAAATGTTAAACTTTTACTACAATAGTGAAGGTCGTAATTAAATTCATAATTAGCCTAAAAATAGTTTATTTATTTAAAATTACCAATTTTAATATTTATATCACTCACTTAATTCTCCAATGAAATGAGATAGTTCAAAGTGGTAAAAATATTTGTATCTAGATTAACATAGTCATGGGTTGGAGTTAATAAAGTAACATGTAAACATGTCATGGGTTGGGTGGGGCGATCAATAAAATTTGGCGAGCTGCAAAACCCTCGATCTAATTCAGTTGCTAGCAAGCTAACCTGCTATTATTTTTAAATATATATTTTATTTAAAAAAAATTTAGAAATATTTAATTTAAATTCTCTAATACATTCAATTTGTTCATGAAAAAAAATGTAATCAAATAATTATCTTGGTGACAATCACTATTAAAAAAAAATCTTTTTCACAGATAAACTTTGTCCGTAGTTAATCACAAATATAACTTTCTATAAATGGAAGTTCATCATTTATTAATAAACTATAATAAAAACATAGTCTCCTACAAATTATATTCATCATCAATAAACATAAAGTTTACAAAATATCTTAAAATAACATTGTAATTACTAAAAAAATAATAAAAATGTATAAAAAAAAGTTGGAGGCGAGCCTGCCCGCCAAAGCATACGGACTCAAATGGGCCTACCCGTTTAGGCTAGCCTCCAAGCGAACTATTTTTTTATTGGCCAAACTCACCTTCTAAGCATAACTGGACAAATTATCTTTGAGTAAATTGTTTACAAATGTGTGTATATTTTCCTACAGAATACCAAGACACATTTATAGACAATTTGCTCGTAGATAATTTATTTGTATGCAGAAAGGTAGTTTATAGATAATTACCTACATATATATTGTTGTAGATCCATCATATTATAGTCAATTGAGTGGGTACCAAAATAAATGAATTATGTAGGCAAATCATTTTAAAAAAATTGTAGGCAAATTGTAGGAAATCCTCATTATATATTTAAGGATGATTTAAAAAAAAATCATAGTCATGTTGTAATATTCTGTGAACATGATTGATGCAACTAGTGGGAAAACATCAAGAGCTACATGTGAGTTGATGTCAAATATTGCAGCAAATACTCAATAATTATGTTCATCCGATGTTATGTCAAGGTTGGTTGATGAGTAGAAGAATGATGCATTAACAAAACTATCACTCAAAAGAAAATCAGAGGCCTCAATACCAATATCAGAAGTTTCAATTGTTTATAGGGAAATGAAAACATCGAGCAAAGAAGTTTAGAATCAAACAAAAGATCTTAAAATCGAGGCAAATGAGTTTGAAGTCACAAGTGAGTCAAATAACTACCACCATCAACTAATTACAATTACACTAGGATCGGCAATTCGTATTATCGTGTCATGTTTCATATCGACATGATAGTGACACGACACATTAAGGTCAAATACAAACATGACACGATAAGAATATGTGCTGACACGACTCGAACACGAAAATTTTTTGCGTTGACACGACACGATATGCCATGAAAATAAAAATAAATAAATTTTAAAATAGAATTTATATTAAGATTTTGATATGATACGATATGACAAGACACAAATGACACGATAGAAAAAAAATACAAACTCTAATAAAATTACAAAAATATCAAGTCTTATGTAGAACACGATACAAACTTAACACGAACACGACACGAACACGAACACGATACACTAAACACGACAAGAACATGATACAATAAACACTAACCCATGAGTAATTTCTTCACATATGACTTAAATAATCTTTCAATGTGTATGCTTTGTGTTCGTTGTTATAGTCAGATTATCCTGTTCTCATTTTGCGCATCGATGATTGGATGTCTATTTCAGTCTTAATTCAACCTTTTGGATTATACATATTTCTCAATATGTATCCAAACTCTCTCTGTCACAGACATATTCTTTTTTTTCATGCCTCAGATTTCAGATATATAGAGAACTGATACCTTATAATGACAGATTCAATTAAAGTAGACGTGTAAAGAAATTGCTAAGTTACTTTTTTTATCCAGCTGAAATCTCCTTATTAATTGGCAATCAAATAATAATTTTTATATTGCTGATTTTGTTGAAATTTGATTTATATTAAAATTAATTTTAATTTTAACAATGGACAAAGTATTAATTGTCCTTTTTAATCACTAATGAATAGTGAAATCATAAGAATTTTTTTTGAGAACAATTTAGTATTCTGCCCCTCCAAAAGCAGAATAGCACCATATTAAAACATCTAGAAGGGATCAGGAGGTTGTTGACGTATTAATAAAGACTTTCAAAATTCCCGAAAAATTGGCTAATTTATAACTTTGTGTGATTTTCTTTGTTAATTGTGTGTAGGTTTTTAGCTTAATAGAAAATGATACCCACAAGAAAATTTTAGATATGTGGATATACACTATTTTCATATCCTTGAAGTATTGCCTAGTAAGGATGGATATGGTGGTAAAAGAAGTAGTAGTCAAAATGATAATTTTGTTGAACTGTTTTATTTAATGTTGGTATTGTTATTTAATTAATTTTAATTTTAACAATGGACAAAGTATTAATTGTCCTTCATTTAACCATAAGTAATTAGAAAAATCATAAGAGTTTTTTTTTAAGAACAATAGAAGATGAACTGGTAAATAGTATATGGAGAAAACACTAGAAGGGATCAGTGAGCGCATAAGTATTATATACAAAAAAAATTTAGATTTGTGAACAAAAAAGTTAATATTTGATGGAGGTAGTCCGTACCTGGAGAATTCTTTGGCATTACAGTATATGGAATGTGTTTTATATTATTTTTCACCAGTATACTTTAAGAATGATAAAGACTCTATATTGGAGTGGGTTATTTTGAAAATTATTATGCTCATGAAAACCAAGTGTCCGTAATCCCAATGGAAGGTTAGAGCTTTTTTGTAAACATGCAACTTTGGAGGGAATTCTCATTCTCTAATGGTGATTACTTTTATTCTTTGGTGACCTTTTCCTTCCAGGTATCGTCTAATTTTGCATGTAGGCAAATTGCAGGAGACATGTCATTGATGGCGAATAACAGATGTCTAAGGATTTCTAAGCCAGGTTGATTTCTCGTTAAATTGTACTGAAATATTTCCTAGAGGGTGATATTTTTTTAAACTTGCACTGGACCTTTTGAAATTTCTTAATTAATTTTTTTTTTATCTAAAACCAAGGTTGAACATACTCCAATGGATAAAGAAATTGTGTTGAGTATCTGCTATTCTACATTCCAGGGTATATACCCGGTTTATGTAATAGAAACAAAAGCTTTTAGATTAGAGCTAAAAAGAAGGATGTTGGCATAAGATCGACAAATAAATTTGGAACGTAACATCAAATATAATGACCACCAATCAAAGAAAGTGCAGTGGATGTTGCTAATATTTCTTGTACGTATTACCGAAGAGGATGCTGAGGGAACTACTGATTGGAACAGTGATAATGTTGTTTGTGTAAGATGGATGAGAACTAGGTATGTTCCGATGGTTTCCATCTGAGGTGTTTAGGGTTGTCAGCAGCCTCTTGCCCAAGAATGATTGGTACGGCCAGGGACCGACCTAGGAATTGAGCCGAGGGGGCCCAATTTATAATATAATGTAACTAATTGCACTTTTGAATTTTTTTATATATTTTCGAAATTTATTTGGATTAAATCTCTTTATATTAACATAGTCAAATACATTTAATATACATATTTAAAATGTGAATTGTACATATACCTTTCACTTTTTCACTCCATCTTCCTCACCTGAAGAATAATAAGAAAATTTGCATGGAAAAAGAAGACACACTTTGAAATTAGTCAAAACTTCTAATTTCATCAAATTAAAATAAATAAATATAAATATATATAAAAAAAATTAAGTGGGGCCAGAGGGCTCAATGACCCCTTGACCCCAACATGAGTCCATCTATGGGTACGGCCATGAATGTTCGATTGAAAAAGATAAATATTTAATGAAAGTTGGAAATAAGTTAATTCGAGAAGCAGAACTGTTGAACATCAATTCTTATGGACGATAGTATTATATTTGCTACATCCTTTTACTATACGTTCCATTTAAAAATTGACTTTTGAATTTTAAGGGATTTTGATGTTGTATTATTATATATATATATATATATTTTTTTTTTTTGTGTGAATTGTAATTATTCGATTATGTAAATTATGATTTAAATATATTAAAATGTGAGAGGAGATAATTTATTTTATTATAAAGTGTGATGATAAATTTACAGGTGTTATTATTAATAGGCAACTGTTATCAGGCCACTACCAATATGTAGAGACAACCAAGTCTTTTCTAATTATATCACATATCCATTTTTAGGTTAAATAAATTAAAAGAGTAACAAATTTAAGTAAGATAAAAAGAATATTTACAAAGACTAGTAGTCCAAAGAGGAGCACACTAACATCCCCACCTTCATGTGCCGTATTTATACTAACTCACTTTCACAATAAATGATGAATACTCCCTTCATTTTTAATTAGATGTCGTTTTAGCTTTTTGAAATATGAAATAATAACTTTTAGGTCCAAGTTTCCTCACTTAAAGACTCTTAGGTCCAAGGTGTTTTATTAATAACTCCCAGACCCAAAATCAGTTCTGAAAAGCTTAATATACCCCCACTCTAACTCTCTCTCTTCTCCCCTAATTATTAAATCAGCCACCCCCATTTCAATTTCATTCCTTTTATTTTAAAACACGCCCTCTCTCTCTCTCCCCTCTCTTGTTGGGGAATGGATTGCCCAAATCTATTCGAGATGAATATTTAAATACAAATTTAATTCCAACAATTATTACTAGCATGAATTAATCATATATTAATTCAAATAATAATTCAACAACAAATCATGCATACAAATTCGTCACATAAATCCTACGCATGCGAAATTGCTAGGAGTTTACGTGAACTAACCTCTCAGAGTGACAACCGTTGAGAAGATGGATTCCGTTCACACGAACACACCAAAAGACCTTCTCAAGTATTCCCTCGTCATTGTCCAACAGTCCGGTGGTAGGATGCTCGCGAACAATTAACAAAAGGAAAAATAAAATTATGTTGCACCACTTTTGTGGATTTCTAATTTTACAACACATGGAATTGTACACTCACAATTTAAGTTTTTCGAGAAAACACAATCTGTAGACGTTTCAAAATATTTGATATTTTATCAACGCTGATATTTTTCCGAAAAAAATCAATTTATGTGTTATCTTGGAGATGAAAAATTCATCCCCTATTTATAATAAGGGGGGACGAAAATTTTAGGGTTTATGGGTCATTGAGAAATTTCATTGCTTCTTCTCCAAGAAACAATCTTGAATATATCCAATATATTCTATTTCCCAAAATAAATCCCAACAAAATCTTCTCCTCCTTATTATCTTGAGATTTTCGAAATTTACTTAATAAATAACCAAGTGGGAGATTTCTTGAATTTAATGAGATAATCTTGTATTCCAAGAATACTTATCTTTATTCCATAACAAAATTCAAAGAAAATCTTTCTCCCTCTTTTATTTATTATTTTAAAAAATAATAGAAAAATTAGGCAACAATAATTTATTTTATTTAAACACCTTTTTCAGTTACTAGACTTTATCTTTGGGCTACTTGAGGAGCCTTTAGGAGAATTAAGATTGGACCTTCCAATGGACCTTGAATTTTCAATATTGAGCCACAATATTATTCAAGCCCATAAGTATTAATTAATCCCACTACATAATTAATATTGCACTATCCATCTTAACCCATATTACTGTTATTGCCTGTGTTTAAGATTATCCAGTTCATTAATTAATTCAGGTCACTGAAATAACTTTATATTAATTAATATCTTTTTCCTTGGTCAATGAACGACTCAACATTATTATCCATACCGGAAACTAATTCCACTTGCAAGATTTTGTATGATAAATCTTCTGAGCCTCCTAAGGGGACAAATCAAACAAGGCACACTTGCACACGTTTCACCGTATTAAATCTTAGAAATCGTCGTGTAACTAATAACATTGCCCAAGATACAAGGTATTGAATCTCACTTATTCTCTTCCCATCATAAGTCAAAGCAATGGTTATTGATTTCACACGATCCTATTTAAGGGACGGAGATTAAGAAATAATGAATCACTGAGGTCTGATTCTTCTATATTCAGTACTGAAGTATTTATCCTCCTGTAGGTCCCATTCAGTGCATCATAATGTACTAGTGCAATCTCTTGGTCAAGACAAGCCAATCTGAGCCTTACACTTCAACCTTTCTCGATGGTTTGTTCATTTCCATCTGGGTCGTGAATTCTGTGCTTTTAGTTACAAGGGACTGTTAATTTAATCTTCTATGATCTGGTATCACTAAATTAACTACAATGTAACACATACTATTTATTGAACAGTTATGCCCTAAATATATGTAACAATCAATGATATTTAAAGCATTAGTGATAAATAATTTATTTCAGCAAATAAGACAGAAATTCAGTCTGGTTATACAAAGTAAAAGCATACTTTCCAGTATAACCCCAACAATCTCCCACTTATACTCAAAGTCTGCTTTTAAGTATACTACAGCACGTCTCGTGTAGAATCTACGTGACATCTAATGTCACGTACACGAACCTAATAATATCTCTCCCACTTATACTCAAAGCAGATTGACAACGGGATCTTGACATACATTCCTTCCACATGTCTCTCGAATGTATTCTGAGGCAGACCCTTTGTGAATGGATCTTCTAGGTTGTCCTTTGACGCGATCTTTGCCACCTCTATATCTCCTCTCTTAACGATTTCTCGTATAAGATGATATTTCCTTTCAATGTGTTTGCTGGCCTTGTGGGCTCTTGGTTCCCTTGAATTTGCAACTGCTCCGACATTATCACAATAGATTGTGATAGTGCTGGGCAAATTCGGAACTACGT
This sequence comes from Stenogyne calaminthoides, assembly GCA_037126765.1. Taxonomy (NCBI): domain Eukaryota; kingdom Viridiplantae; phylum Streptophyta; class Magnoliopsida; order Lamiales; family Lamiaceae; genus Stenogyne; species Stenogyne calaminthoides. The sequence continues at coordinate 2,078,459 of JBBCBC010000015.1, forward strand.
CCAAGTCCACTAGGAAGTTCTTGAGCCAAACCGCTTCCTTCGCTGCTTCACAAGCAGCTACATACTCGGCTTCCATGGTAGAATCTGCGATGCATTTCTGCTTAACGCTTCTCCATGTCATGGCACCTTCCCCCATGCAAAACACACTACCCGAGGTAGATTTTCTGGAATCTAGGTCTGATTGGAAATCCGAGTCCGTGTATCCGATGGGAATCAGACTGTCTGACTGATAAACCAACATTCTATCTCGAGTTCTCTTCAGAATGTTTTTAATTGCAGTCCAATGTTCTTTCACCGGATTACTCTGATATCTTGCTACCATGCCAACGTCAAAGCAGATATCTGGCCTCGTGCACAGCATAACATACATGAGACTTCCGACAGCCGAAACTAAGGAACACCTTTCATGTCTTTCTCCCTTTGCGTCTTCGGGCACATTTTTTAAATAGATGTATTCCATGTCTGAAAGGTACAAAACCCTTCTTGGAATCTTGTATGCTGAATCGCTTCAAGACAATATCTATGTATGAAGCTTGCGATAAGCCTATCATCCTTTTCTTACGATCTCGAGTGATCTTGATCCTAAGGATGTGATCGGCTTCCCCTAAGTCCTTCATATCAAATTGTTTTGACAACCATGCCCTTACGTCCGACAAAACCTTTACATCGTCTCCGATGAGCAGAATATCGTCTACGTATAGTACTAAGAATATCAATGCAGTTCCGAAACGCTTTCTATACACACAACTTTCGAACTCGCTTTGATCAAACCCGCAAGACTTTATAACCTGATCAAAACATTGGTTCCAAGCACGCGATGCTTGCTTTAGTCCATAAATGGACTTCTTGAGCTTGCAATCTAGATGTTCTTGGCCTTTTTCAATGAAGCCTTCGGGTTGTTGCATATAGATTTCTTCTTCAAGACTTCCATTGAGGAAAGCTGTCTTGACATCCATTTGCCAGATCCCAAAATTGAGATGTGCAACTATCGACAAGAGAATACGAATGGATTTAAGCATAGCTACAGGCGAAAAGGTTTCCTCTTAGTCGATCCCTTCTTTCTGAGTGTAACCCTTTGCCACAAGTCTAGCCTTGAAGGTCTCTACCTTCCCGTCCGGTCCTCTTTTTCTCTTGTATACCCACTTACAACCAATGGGTTTGACCCCATTAAGTGGTTCGACTAGCTCCCACACCTTATTATGATCCATAGAACCCATTTCGGCTTTCATTGATGTTTGCCAAGAATCCGCATCCTTGTTATGGATTGCCTCATTGTAAGTCCATGGGTCTGATTCATTCTCACCATGGACCAAGTCTGACGACTCTCCTATCCCCATGAATCTCTCGGATTGTCTAACAACCCTCCCACTACGATGAGGTTCTAGTTGTGTAAGTGTGTCGTTTGATATGTCGACTTGTACAGTTGGCATTGTGGTAAGCCCCTTTAGCTCATCCAAGGTAATCTCACTTCTGGGCTTTTTGTCGTTCATATAGTCTTCTTTCAAAAATCTAAAGTGCGTGCTGATTACCCCCTTTTGATCTTCGGGACCATAGAACATGCACCCTTTCGTTCCCTCAGGGTACCCTATAAACAGCCTTAATTCTGATAGTGGATCCAACTTACCGGCTTCCTTGTCCAACACGTATGCCGGACACCCCCAGATTTTCATGTGTCTTAAACTGGGTTTGCGCCCGGTCCACAACTCTTTAGGGGTTTTGGGAACCGATTTGGATGACACCAAATTTAGAATGTAAGCCGTTGTTTCCAAGGCGTGACCCCAAAACGATTTGGGTAGATCCGCATAACTCATCATTGATCTGACCATTTCTAAAAGGAGTTATGTTTCTTCGTTCTGCAACCCCATTTTGTTGAGGGGTTCCGGGTGCAGTCAACTGGGATACAATCCCTTCATCTGACAAGTAGTTCAGAAATTCATCGCTGAGGTATTCGCCTCTACGATCATATCGTAGAGACTTGATACGTTTTCCTATGATTTTCTGTTTGAGCCTTAAAATCCTTGAATTAATCAAAGGGTCTCAAATGTATGCTTCATAAGGAAAATGTACCTAAATCTTGAGTAATCACGATCAAAGTAACGAAATACTCATAACCTTTTCTTGCTTTGATTGACATTGGACCACATATGTCAGTGTGAATGTTTTCTAACACTTCTTTGACTCTATTCCCCTTGGCTCCAAATGCCCTTTTGGTCAATTTACCCTCCAAACGTGATTCACAAGTTGGAAATGGTTCAATCCGGAGAGACTCCAATGAACCATCTTGAACCAACCTTTGGATCCTCTTTGGATTAAAATGACCTAGTCATAGAAGTGCTTTGTTCACATCTGCTGAACATTTCCTTTTATTGCTTGAAATAGTCGATGTGTTATAGGATGCATTTTGCCAGTGGTGTGCACATATAATAGTATAGAGATTGTTCATCAATGTCCCATAACAGATACACTCATCATTTCGATAAATGATGTCATTCTTATTAGAAGAAACTCAGTATCCATCAAAAGAATTTTAGAAACTGAAAGTGATTTCTTTCTAAAACAAGGAACATAAAGAACATCTCTTAAAACTAAAATTTTATCACTAAAAGATAAATGCACTTCTCCCACTGTTTTAAACACTACTTACGTAGCATTGCGATTCACGCTTACTCATTTAAGATCGATAAGAATCGCTACTTACGTAGAATTGCAATAATCGCTAATTATTTAGCATTGCAATAACTGTTACTTACGTAACATTGCCCAGTGTGATGAGGATCTCACTCCCACTAAGTTGTCGGGTCCGCTTGAACCCGTGAAACAAACATGATCAGTGGATTCCGTATCAACTACCCACGAATGAGAAGTATACGCCGCTAAACAAGTTTCAACAACTAGTGCGTGAAAATTACCTTTCTTTCCGGCCCCTTTTGGGCTTGGAACAGGCAAACCTCTATACGACGCTCGACATCTCTTGGCAGACGGGTGGATCTGCGCGCGCACGCCCACCCTGCTTCGCCCGCGTCGCCCTCGGCAACCTCGCCCTTGCCCGTGCGCTGGCGCTTCGGCATGCGTGTCTGTAACCGGCTTCATCGCGTCAACAGATCGTGTACCACGCGTGCACCTATCTACAAGACGCCCGTCGGACCAAGTTCCGCTCGGCGCTCGGCCACGCCTGGGCTTGCGCCCGCGTGCGCCGAGCACCTCTCGGCCAACCCTGTGCGTGACCGCCTAGCACCTCGTGCTTTGGCTCGCGTACATCCAGGCACTTGGTCGCCCATTTTTAATTCTTCGTCTCCGTTCTCGATCCGGTTGTAATTTATTTACAAAAAATAAATAAACCTAGATCTAGACTAGTTTATTACATTTATCAAATCAAATAAATCCTAATCTACTCGTGGATTTTCTCACGAGGCAAAACGAATTCGAACGAATCGAATTAAAAACCACAATTTATATGCATGCATAAATAAACATTCATCAAATACCATGACAATTGGATACCTGCAAAAAAGATCTAGCAATTATACTATCCAATTTCAAATTTTAATGAACAACGAATTAAATTACAATTTAAAATTCAGAGCCCGAAACCGAGGCTCTGATACCAGTTATTGGGGAATGGATTGCCCGGATCTATTCGAGATGAATATTTAAATAAAAATTTAATTCCAACAATTATTACTAGCATGAATTAATCATATATTAATTCAAATAATAATTCAATAACAAATCATGCATACAAATTCGTCACATAAATCCTACGCATGCGGAATTGGTAGGAGTTTACGTGAACTAACCACTCGGAGTGACAACCGTTGAGAAGATGGATCCCGAACACACCAAAAGACCTTCTCAAGTATTCCCCCGTCCTTGTCCAACAATCCGGTGGTAGGATGCTCGCGAACAATTAACAAAAGGAAAAATAAAATTATGTTGCACCACCTTTGTGGATTTCTAATTTTTCCAACACATGGAATTGCACACTCACAATTTAAGTTTTTCGAGAAAACACAATCTGTCGACGTTTCAAATATTTGATATTTTATCGACGCTGATATTTTTTCGAAAAAAAAATTAATTTATGTGTTATCTTGGAGATGAAAAATTCATCCCCTATTTATAATAAGGGGGGGACGAAAATTTTAGGGTTTATGGGTCATTGGGAAATTTCCTTGCTTCTTCTTCAAGAAACAATCTTAAATATATCCAATATATTCTATTTCCCAAAATAAATCCCAACAAAATCTTCTCCTCCTTATTATCTTGAGATTTTCAAAATTTACTTAATAAATAACCAAGTGAGAGATTTCTTGAATTTAATGAGATAATCTTGTATTCCAAGAATACTTATCTTTATTCCATAAAAAAATTCAAAGAAAATCTTTATCCCTCTTTTATTTATTATTGTTGAAAATAATAGGAAAATTAGGCAACAATAATTTATTTTATTTTAAACACCTTTTTCAGCTATTGGACTTTATCTTTGGGCTACTTGAGGGGCCTTTAGAAGAATTAAGATTGGACCTTTCAATGGACCTTAAATTTCCAATATTGAGCCACAATATTATTCAAGCCCATAAATATTAATTAATCCCACTACATAATTAATATTGCACTATCCATCTTAACCCATATTACTATTAATATGGCTCCAGATTATTATTCCCCGTGTTTTAGATTATCCAGTCCATTATTTAATTTAGGCCACTGAAATAGCTTCATATTAATTAATATCGTTTTCCTTGGCAAAGGAACGACTCAACATTATTATCCATACAGGAAACTAATTCCACTTGCAAGATTTGGTATGATAAATCTTCTGAGCCTTCCAAGGGGACAAATCAAACAAGACGCACTTGCACACGTTTCACCGTATTAAATCTTAGCAATCGTCGTGTAACCAATAACATTGTCCAAGATACAAGGTATTGAATCTCACTGATTCTCTTCCCATCATAAGTCAAAACAATGGTTATTCATTCCACACGATCCTATTTAAGAGGCGGAGATTAAGAAATAATGAACTACTGAGGTCTAATTCTTCTATATTCAGTACTGAAGAATTTATCCTCCTGTAGGTCCCATTCAGTGCATCATAATGCACTAGTGCAATCTCTTGGTCAAGACAAGCCAATCTGAGCCTTACACTTCAACCTTTCACGATAGTTTGTTCATTTCCATCTAGGTCGTAAATTCTGTACTTTTAGTTACAAGGGACTGTTAATTTAATCTTCTGTGATCTGGTATCATTAAATTAACTACAATGTAACACGTACTATTTATTGAACAGTTATGCCCTAAATATATGTAACAAATTCAATGATATTTAAAGCATCAGTAATAAATAATTTATTTCAGCAAATAAGACAGAAATTCAGTCTGGTTATACAAAGTAAAAACATACTTTCCAGTATAACCCTAACATCTCTCTCACAAATGGCGACGCCCACCGTGTGCCGCCGTGCGTCTGCCGCGAACAAGAAAAAAACCCAAAAAAAGCGGCGACCGCCGTCTCAACTTTCCAGAAAAACCCAAATATGAAGTCCACCACAACCACCTCTCACGGGCCGGTGGGCAAAAAAAAGATCCGGTGTCGATCTACGCCTAGGGATGTCAATATTGCCCCGGCCCGCCCCGACCCACCCTGACCCGTATTTTTTGGGTCGGACCCGCCCCGGACCCGTAGTGAAACGGGGCGGGTCTGGGTATTACTCGGGACCCGCGCCCCGGACCCGTGCCCCATTTTATATATTAAAAATTAAAATATATGTTATATAATATATATAAATATAATATATTTTTATATTTTTTCATATTTATTAATATGTAGATAACAAAAATTCAACTTTATAGACGTTTTTAGGTCTATATGAAATATAATATGTTATTTAAATTAAAATTATCTATTGATATCAATATTTTAAATTGTAAAATAAAATAAAATATGAAAAGATATTTAATATGGGTCGCCCCGCCCCGTGCCCCGAGGGGGTCAGACTCGCCCCGACCCATTTCAAGAGTGGGTCGGGTCCGGGTATCTAAATACCCGACCCGACCCGACCCATTGATATCCCATGTATATGCCCATGGTCAAGACGAAATTTGAAGGCGCTGAGAATCGTCGGGCGCGATCCGAAGTCGAAGCTGCGGTGGGTTTGTGATTTTTTTTTTAATATGGTTTTTGTGGATGGTTTTTTGAATCTGTTTTTGCAGATCTCATTTTTGTTAACAAAATGTTTTTGTTTTGATTTTGTGGGTTTTGTGGTGAATGATTTTGGTTTGTTTTGTTTTGATTTTTGTGGGTTTGTGGTGATTGATTTTGTTGGGCTTCTTCTTGAAGATTTGAAGTTGGAGTTCTTCTTGAAGATTTGTTATTTGAAGTTTTTTGAAGATCAGAGTTTTGCAGAAATATTTTTGCAGATCTAGAAGCTTTTCAAATGCATTTTCTAAGATCGGGGTTTGTTATTTGCTGGGTTGAAGATATATCTGAAACTGGAAATGCATATGTTCATCAATTAATGAACATATGCATCAATTGATGAACATATGTATCAATTGATGAATATATGCATGTTTTAGATGTTGGATGAATATGTTCATGTCGTAAAACAGACGAGGACATATAAATTTAGAGAATGTAAATTTTAGGTTTTAGATATGTAATTTGTGCATGTCGGAATTAGTAGAAAATTATGTAATTTTAATATGATTTTTTCTGTAATTTTTGAATCTTTTATATGAAAATCTCAAATGTAATAACTCCATTTGTTTTGTAAATTTGATATTAAAATCTTAAATTGTAAACCAGAAGAAAGAAACTGACGCGAGGAAGGGAGAGAAGGAAAAAAGGACAAAAAAAAAAAACTAAAAAAGGACTGAAAAAGGACTAAAAAAAGACTGGAAAAAAAAAGTAGGGAAGTTAAGGGTATATGACTCTTTCTATAATACATTTTGGACCTAGTAGTACTTAATATATATGTTTGATCCTATTAGTATTTCTTGCTACTAGTTTGGACTGAAAAGTTACTCACTCTTGAAATATTTTTAAAATAGATGTCGTTCTGAGATTCCCCCCCCCTATCTCATATTTACCATTAATATGGTAATTTCAAATTTTGAATTTCCTATAAAAATGTTATGTGTATATTTTTTTCAGCCAATAACAATTGTTGTTAAGAATATTTAAATAATATTAATTAATGTTAATTTTGAAAAAAGAAAGTATGTCCTTATTTTGTCTTAAAAATTCCAGAATGACATCTATTAAAAAATGGAGGAAGTATAATTTTAATCAAATGAATGAGAAAATTCTATAAAATTCTCAAAGATCCCCTACTTATCATATAACTTTCTAAAATTATTTTAGAATACTCAACTTTTACTCGTATGAGAATTGTACATAATTCTAGGGATAAATAACAAATCCGATCTTTAAATATATAACGAAATTAAAAAAAATCAATTCAATTAATAAAAATATGAGATTTTAAGATAATAGTTTGAATTATGCAAAAAAAATTTAAGTAATCATTAAAATATAGTATACACTTTATGGTGAAAATTATCACCGTGAAAATCCTTCACATTTTGGTATTTTCTCTAAATTCGGGGGTCAAACCGTTATTCAAGGGTCAACCCCTTTTTTCGCGGTGTCGTGGTCCTAAAAAAAATCACCAGCTGATGAGATGTGTCCAAAGATTCTGTGTAGCTTAGTGGAGAAGCCCGCTACTTTGGACTAATAGGTCCCGAGTTCGAATCTGTTGAGCTCCACTCAAACCCTATTGCACACAAAAAAGCCAAACACATTGACATCGATTGTCATTTCATTGCATACAAAAGAGCCAAATTGACACTCTTGACTAAGAGTCTTCCTCGTCCCGATTTGCTTGAGGGGTATTAGGAAATAAATCGGTGATTTGCTTTAATCACCAAATTAACACTCTTCACTAAAAATCTTCCTCGTCCCGGTTCGCTTGAGGGGTATTAGGAAATAAATCGGGGATTTGCTTAATCACCAATCATCCGGTGATACTATCAATATTGATAATGGCGAATTAAAGATTAAGAAAATTAATGGCAAATTAAAGGTTAATGAAATTATGCTTGTTAATGACGAATTAAAGGTTAAGGAGATTGGGGTTGCAAAATATGTGTTTGAGTTCAGAGGTGACTGATGGTGGCTCCATTTTGGGTTCAAATTTCCGGTTTACCTTTAAACCGGATGACACAATTGATTGCCTGATTCATCGTGAATCTTGTAGGACGTATAGTAAAGGTTATGGGGCAGATGCTTGTGAGTTCGAGTTCGAATGGATTTGGGCCGCCTCCTTGTACGGATGTTATGTCTATCTTTCCCAAACGAAGATGCTCCGGTGGTGGTGGCTTTCTGTTATCACTAATACAGATTTGGGCTTGGAGAGCTGTTAAAAATGACCTTGGAGAGCGGTTATAACAGCTCTCCAAATAACAAGCTGTCCAAGCTTGGACAGCTGATAAAAAACCGCTGTCCAAGATATTGCACTTGGACAACGGTTTTTAACCGCATTGCAAGTGATTTACTTAGAGAGCGGTTTGTAACCGCTCTCCAAGAATTTTCACTTGGAGAGCGGTTCTTAACCGCTCTCTTAACCCTTTTTTTATATATATATTTATTAATGTACTTGAACAGCGGTTAAAAACCGCTGTCCAATATTTTTTTTTTAATTTTAATTTATATTTTTAAAATCCTGTTTATATAAAACCAAAACCAAAACCAAAACTAAAAACCAAATTTTATACCACACGATAATATATATACGTACGTCCAATTAATACCAAAACATCAAATAAATTAATAAACGCATACACATATCATGAAATAAATATCCGTCCAATACAACAAATTAAAACATGCATGAATTAAGTATATCAATACAAATATATATATAAGTAATATGTTACCAAAATCCCACTCTATCTATAATTATACAAGAATCGATTGTAAAGGTACCCCTGTCCAATCCAATTTCCATTTGTTCATTCTTTGTTTGGAGTAAGACTTGACCGGACGATCATAGACAAACTGCAAACAACGATCAATTAATCAATATAGTTAGATATATATAGTATGAATTTTTATTCAATTAATAATAATTTAAATAAATCGATAAATTGACTTACGTTGATAGGAATCGACGTTTGAGAAGCGCATATTATATCTTCAATATAACAGCACACAAAATGTCCACAGTGATCGCTATCTCGTTGCCTCGGTACCTGTTGATTAGCAATTATAATCACATATTACAATTATAATTATTTTATATTAATTTGATAACTTAATAAATTAAATTTACCTTAACATTATTTCAGTTCACTCTATTGAAGTTAGCTCTTGAGCCTTGATTAGGAAGGCGACTCTGATACATCGTCATCACACTATTATTATTAGAATTAAAAAATAAAGTTAGATTAAATATGCATAATTTTAATAAGTAAAATAAATCATTATATTATAATATTAAAAATGAACTTACGCTTCCATGTACAAAGTGAGATCAGGCCGATTTGAAGCCAACCCATTCGCAGCTGGATTAATAAAATATACACTTAATGTGCTCATATTTATGGCGACCAGCACCCAATGATTCCTATATTATATTAAGAATATTAAAATTAACCGTAAATTTAGCATATGTGCAAATATCATATATATTATGAATATAAATTTTAACGAATTGTTTATTGTACTCACCCCACATTTGTTGGCCAAAAAAATGAGATGATCTCTGTCAGTATAACTCAGCATATGAGAAACTAACCACTCCATGGTCTGCGGCCTATCACCCATTGAGTAAGACACTTGGGGGGAGACGAATGAATACATTCCACCTGCTCGAGGATCTCTGGAGAGATATACCTCACCCAAATATCTTTAACCAATATATATATGCTAATTAATATTTAATTTGAAAATTAAACTATATATAGAAAGTAAATACTGAGAATTAATTAGTAAACACATACCTGAGTTAAAAGGCTATGCTCGTTGCACTCAACCACTGGTCGTTCACGACTTCAATCACATGCTCCCGAGCGATGTATTCTTCAATAGAATTCTGATGAAAGTAAGCATTCATCGGAACTGTGACTATATCGAAATCAGAGGACTCCACTATCACTTGCATCGTATGTTGTATGGCGTAGTCGTGATCTAAGTCTCCAGGCAATGGATAACCAATTAGTCTGCGACCACCAATAGTGGAGTCCCTCGGTATCTCCCTCTGACTGGCTACGACACCCTTTAATTTCTGTTTAGGCTTTTGTGGTGTCGGCAGTTTCTACAATCAATTTGCAACATTATTTAGAACGACAAATAAGATAATGAACTTTAATAACATATATTAAATTTACCTTCATGGTGAGAGAGACCAAGTTGGTCAGCCATTCGATGAAGTGTCCGACAGCGGTTCCGACTGTGACATCGGTCCCTTAACTTCTCTGACATATAAGGGTGATCTCGCAGATCACCGTCATCCCCACTCGATGTATCAACAGTCGGTACATCATCGAAAATATCCACATCCACTGTATCTTCAAAACTAAAGTCAGTTCCTAGGTTGCTTGAGCTACATCTATCTCTTGTCTCACCATGAGATGTCCAAACGGTATATGCTTTATCAATACCGTGAATCATCAAGTGGATGAACAAATTTTCTCGACCACTAACAGTTTTTCCATTCATACATTTCCAACAAGGACATGGAATGTACCGATGGTCGGTGCAGTGTCTAATTGCATGATTACAAAACTCTTCCACCTCATTCCTATACTCATCTGATAATCGATCTGCTCGAACCCACTTTCGATCCATATAGAACTAGAGATGCCTATAGGAAAGACAATATGAAGAGTATTGTTTCTCAAGACAGTGTATCTTAAAGTATTAAACCTAAAAGCATACCTAACCATACTTAATCTACATTCATTTTAATTTTTTAATTTTGGAATCCTTCCAATTTTTGACTCATTCACAATTTTTGTTGCTTCTCAAGACAATATGTATCCTAATGTACCTAAGGTTTTGTTTCTTCTCAAGATATTAATTAATGTATCCTAATGTACCATCAATCATCTAAAGCAACACACTATCCATTCACCAAATCATCAAATCAATAACCCAAATTATCCTAATGTATTAATCCTAATTTATGCTTTAAACTTCACACAAGCATATTATCAAACACCTTGAGTGCATCAATTGTTCACCTCTAAAATTAGCATAAAAAAATCAAGTCAAGCCACACAATATATATATTCATCTCTAACAAATTATTCATCTCAAACACTAACAATTAATCACAAACATATATATATATATATATCCTAACAATTAATCCCAAACATATATATAAACACATTTATATATATATATATCCTAACAATTAATCCCAAACATATATATATATATATATATATCAAAACAATTAATCCCAAACATATATATATAAACAAACACATTTATATATATATATATATATATCCTAACAATTAATTCCAAACACATACATATCCTAACAATTAATTCCAAACACATACATATCCTAACAATTAATCCCAAACAATTAATCATAATATATATATATACTAATTAACATATATATATATATATATATATATAAAAGAAAAAATACCTATATATATGGAGGAGGAAGGTGGCGACGGCGAAGGCGGGGGCGGTAGGGGAGGGCGGCGGCGACGATAGGAGAGGGAGGGAGGAGGGCGCGCGACGATTTGGGGGAGAGGGAGGAGTTGGAACGACGACGACGGCGATTTGGGGGAGAGAGAGGAGCTAGGACGGCGACGATTTGGGGTAGAGGGAGGAGGAAGACGAATTGGGGGAGAAAAAATAATTGAGGGTTTACGGTTTTACGGACGCCAGATTAGGCCCGATAAGAAATTAGGGGAGGGATTGGACAGTTCGAAAACCGTCCAAGTGTCCAAGTGGTTAGAAACCGAACTAATGGCGGTTAGAAACCGGTCAAAATCGGAGTTTGCATAGCGGTTAGAAACCGCTTTCCAAGCTTTATTCTTGGACAACAGTTTCCAACCGCTGTCTATTTTTTTTTTTAATAAAACCGCTCTCCAAGCTAGGACTTGGAGAGCTGTTTGAAAAAAGGGTTGTTCAAGTGCAGCTGTGCAATCTCAAATGTGTAGTAGTGTGTGAGCGGCTCTCGGACTTTTGCTTTACATGTGGAATGATGGATCATGTGGAGTTTAATTGCATGTCGTAACACATAGCCTTTGAGCATGGAGCCGAAGTACTACGTGACAGAGATTGGATTTGGCAGGAGGATAACGAGCCATTCTCTGCAGAATGGTTCGCGGTTCTTATTCGCGAAGGAGAATACGATGTGCCAGCCGATGAGGCAGGTGATCTCATTCCTAAAAAATTAAATCACTTAAAAAAATTGGATAATAAATCTGGTAAAATTATAATCTTCTTCTAGTATAATAGGCTCATTTTTCTTATTTTCACTTTTCTAAGTACAAATTATGAGGTTGGACTAAAATTTTAATATTTACTTGAATCACGTGTATGCATATCTATTATATGAAGACAAAAACTTATGTGAACCCGAGTTCATTGTGAACTCTGTTCATTTAGTATCACTGTTATGTACAAAAACTCTCACTGTTATGCATAAAAACTATTACTATTATGTACAAAAACAATCACTGTTTTGAAAATGCTTTGTGTTTTTAAACAGTGAAAGTTTTTGTGCATAACAGTGATAGGTTTTACCCACAAAAATGATAGAGTTCATGCATAGACCTGGTCCATGGGAGTACTCTTATATGAAACTATTTCATAGGACTTCCCCTAATTTTCAAGTGTATGCATATCTATTATATGAAATTATTTCATACAACTCCCTCTAATTTTCAAGTATACTGATCCAGTGAACTTGGATGAACCTTTTTTAAAGATTATATTATACACAAAAACTCTCACTTTTCAAACATTGATCCAATTAACTCAATTACTAAAGCTCACAAGCTTTCACTTTTCAAATATTGATCCAATTAACTCCATTAGTAAAGCTCACGGTAAACTTTAAAAAAAAATCATTGTTATACACATAACTTCCACTGTTATGCACAGTAATATTTTTATACATAACAACAATAATTTTAATATAAAAATAATAGAATTCAGTAGACTTGATTTATAGGAGTGTAACTCCAACTTGTAATGATATTCAAATGCAATATATTAACGTGACATCCTTAGCTAGGAAATGAGATTTAGACGACTAACGTTTCAATACCAGCCAGGAAACAAGATGTTCAAACATCTATCAACCGTCCATACAATACAATACGATACAATACAAGTCTAATTATTCAACACACACATACCGGTACACTGCTTCCTTTTTTACTTATATTGCCATTCTCAATCCGTCTTCGCAGCCCCGGCGTGCACGCTTTCCGGGTAAAGCAGACTCTTCGCCCCCGTATAATCCACAAGCTTCTTGCTATATGCCTCTTCCCCTTCTCGGCTGATGTATAACATTCTGTATGCCCACTCCAACACTTCAGGGAACAACATCTTCACCATGTATGTCACCCTAAACCACTTTGGTTCTGTCATGTACCGTTCCCCGCGCAACGCCTTCCTAACGATCTGTTAGGAATTAAACAAGCAATTATGGAGAAAATAATAGAACTAGGAATTTAGAGACAAACAATTTGGTTACCCAGTTCGTCAGGAATGACTACGTCTGGGGGCACTACCAAGCCAAGAGATTCACTATTTTCGTGTGTTTTTTGTACAAAGAGGCAAATACAATGAGCCAAGGTATTTAAATGAGACATGGGCCAAAGCCCTAATTCACGTGCACAGCTGCAGAACCCGCTCGACCACGGGCCTTGGTCGAGTGGTTCCGCTCGATCAGATCGCCAGCTCGAGCGCCTCCAATGCTCTGGTCTCCCGTCGCGCTCGACCTCCTTTGGTCGAGCAGAAGTGCTCGACCTAACACCATGGTCGAGCACCTTACCCTTGCTGGATCCCTTCTCCGACTCAGGCTCCACAACCCAACAATGTCCCACCTGGAGACTGACTCCAACTGTAACTTGTCTCCCCCGTTCCAACAATTTCTCTCACTGGTAGTAGTGTCGGGCCTTATGCTCAGTTTCCAAGGCTAGTTGAAGTCATGCATAACTTCAACTTCTCTAAGGTCACAACCTTAGTCAACATGTCAGCAGGATTCTCACTTCCCCGGATCTTCATCAGCTGTAAGATCTTGTTCTTCGATGAGGTAACGAATGTAATGATACCTCAACTCAATGTGCTTCGTCCTCGAGTGAAAGGCCGAATTCTTCGCCAAGTGAATAACACTCTGACTGTCACTATACAAAATACTATCATTTTGCTCCTTCCCCAACTCACACGACAGATTCTGCAACCAAACCATTTCTTTACTAGCCTCAGTAACTGCAACGTACTCCGCTCCTCTTCGCTACTAGGTGAGTCCTTGTTGGATAGCTTGAACTGACTTCCCAACGGGACCCGAACTAGCTTTGCATCTTCCATACTAAATCTCTCCAAGACTTTCTTTATGTATTCAGCCTGTGAAAGATACAACTTTCCTGCCACCTTGTCACGATCGATTCGCATACCCAAGATTTGCTTGGCCTCTCCAAGGTCCTTCATAGCAAACCTTTCAGACAATTTTTCCTTCAACTTGCTCACCTCCCAAGCACTAGAGCCTGCTATCAACATGTCATCAACATATAATAGCAAAATAATATAACCATCATCATACCTCTTGAAGTAACATCAATGGTCAGCCTCACACCTATTGATCTTAATCTCGTGCATGAACCCATCAAACTTCTTGTACCACTGTAATGGAGCTTGTTTCAGACCATACAAGCTCTTCTTCAACTTGCAAACTAGCTCACTACTCCCTTTAGACAAGTATCCCTCCGGTTGCTTCATGTAGATGTCCTCATCTAAATCACCATGAAGAAAGGCGGTTTTCACGTCCATCTGTTCTAACACCAAATTTTCTGCAGCCACCAGACTCAGAACCAATTGAATGGTAGTTAACTTCACCACTGGAGTAAAAACATCAGTATAGTCAATACCATGTTTCTGCTGAAACCCCTTCACAACCAATCTTGCCTTGTAGCGTTTGCTTCCATCAGCCTCATCTTTTATTCTGTAAACACACTTGTTATGCAGTGCTTTCTTGCCCTTAGGAAGCTCAACAAGCTCCCAAGTTCCGTTGTTCATCAATGAATTCATCTCATCATCCATTGCAAGTTTCCACTTGTCCACCTGTTCACTACTTGTTGCCTCTGCATAACATTCAGGTTCACCACCATCAGTTAACAATAGATAATGAAGGGAGGGTGAATACCTATCAGGAGATCTTCGATCCCTCGTGGATCTCCGCAGCGGAATTATTGGTGGTGGTGTACTTGGTTCTTCCTCAACAATCACCTGATCATGTAAAACCCCTTTGCTCCCACCCGAGTTCGAAATGTCTAACTCCACAACCCGAGACTCAGAACCACCTTCTTTGGATTCCCCAACCTGTCTTTGTACATCACCTGTTCATTAAATATGACATCTTGACTACGAATCACCTTTCGGTTTTCCTCATCCCAAAATCGATAGCCAAATTCATCACCTCCATATCCAACAAACGTACACTTAACAGATTTTGCATCCAACTTACTTCTACTAATAGAATCAACATGAACATATGCAACACACCTAAATACTCGAAGAAAAGACATATTTACCTCCTTTCCCGACCAGGCCTCCTCTGGTATGCCATTTTCCAAAGGAGTTGAGGGTCCTCTGTTTATCAAGTAAGCTGCTGTGTTAACTGCCTCTGCCCAAAACATCTTTGGCAGCCCACACTTCAATCTCATGCTTCTAGCACGTTCACATAGGGTCCTGTTCATACGTTCTGCCACGTCATTCTGTTGTGGTGTTCCTCTCACGGTTTTCTCCATTCGGATTCCATTCGCCTCACAGAATCCTTTGAACTCACGGAGCTCGTACTCTCCACCATTATCGGATCTCAAACACTTTACCTTGAGACCCGTTTCAGTTTCTACAAGAGTCTTCCATTTCCTGAAAGCATTAAAGGCATCAGACTTATTTTTTCAAGAAATAAACCCATACCTTCCTCGTAGAGTCGTCAATGAAAGTCATGTAATATGATGCTCCACCAAGGGATGTCACTTGTGCTGGACCCCACAAATCACTGTGAACTAACTCTAGCTTCTGCTTCTTCAAAGCCCTGCCTCCCTTCGAAAAACTCACCCTTTTCTGTTTTCCAAATACACAGTCCTCACACAAACCAATGTCAACTGTCTTGAGGTCTGGCAGTTTACCCTTCGAGCACATAACTTTCATCCCCTTTTAACTCACGTGACCTAGACGACAATGCCACAAATTTGCATTCCCTTTTTCACTTGCAAGAGCAATGTTATCCAGGGTGTTGCCTGTCATATACAACGTCCCCTCTTTATTTCCACGAGCCACTACCATGACACCTTTGGATATCTTCCACGAGTTACACCCAAAGGTCACCTTGTAACCCTCGTCATCAAGTTGCCCAACTGAAATCAAATTCCTCTTCAATCCAGGAATGTGTCTCACATCTTTCAATTGTAACACAGTACCATTTGGTGTCTTAATCCGAACATTCCCCTTCCCTTTGATTTCCAGAGGCTCATCATCAGCTAGATAAACCTTCCCAAAGTTCCCGGAAGTGTACTTTTCCATTACGCCAGCACTGCTGGACGAATGAAACGATGCTCCAGAATCTAACAACCACAACTCCAATGGGCTGCTTACACTCAGAATCAATGCATCTGAGTCCTCATCAGTGGCAACGTTGGCTGATTTTTCATTCTTCTTTGGTTCATTCCCTTGTGCCTTGCACTCACTTTTGTAATGACCAAGTCCATGACATTTATAACACTCAACTTTACTCTTATCCTTCTTGGGCTTATCTTTGCCCCTTGACTTCGATCTACCCCGATTTGGCTTCCCCTTGGATTCAGATCTGCCTCTGCTTCCCGCACTCAAAGCAGATCCTGTGGCCACACCCAACTCTTTCCTGCGAATTTCTTCGCTCATGACCAGATCCCTAACCTCGTCAAATTTCAGTTTCACTTTACCTGCTGAAGCACTAACAACCGTTACTGTCCCACTCCAACTTTCTGGTAAAGAAGACAACAAAATAAGGGCTTGAACCTCATTATCAAAATCAATCTCAACCGAGCTCAATTGGGCAATGATCATATTGAACTCGTTGAGATGGTTGGCTACCACAGTATCCTCCGCTATCCTCAGGTTGAATAACCTCCGCATCAGATGAACCTTGTTCGCTGCAGACGGTTTTTCCTACATCTCAGTCAATATCTCCAGCATCTCCTTTGTGGTTTTTGCTTTCACCGTATGTAGGGCGACATTCCTGGATAACGACAGACGAACCACACTCATCGCCTTCCTATCCAACAACTTCCACTCATTGTCCTTCATCTCTTCAGGTTTTTCACCCAACGGTTGATACAGATCTTTACCGTACAGGTAATCTTCGATCTTCAATTTTCAGAATCCAAAATCCGTTCCATCAAACTTCTCAACACGCGATTTCCCTTCAGCCATCATAATTGCTCTCCACAGATCCCTTTAACCCGATGATCTTGATACCAGTTGTTAGGAATTAAACAAGCAATTATGGAGAAAATAATAGAACTAGGAATTTAGAGACAAACAATTTGGTTACCCAGTTCGTCAGGAATGACTACATCTGGGGGCACTACCAAGCCAGGAGATTCACTATTTTCATGAGTTTTTCGTACAAAGAGGCAAATACAATGAGTCAAGGTATTTAAATGAGACATGGGCCAAAGCCCTAATTCACGCCAAGACAATTTGCGGAACCGCCGACCACGGGCCTTGGTCGAGCGGTTCCTTCTTCGATCGATCGCTAGCTTTCGGCGCCTCAATGCTCTCGGTCTCCCATCGCGCTCGACCTCCTTTGGTCGAGCAGAAGTGCTCGACCTAACACCATGGTCGAGCGCCTCGCCCTTGCTGGATCCCTTCTCCGACTCAGGCTCCACAACCCAACATGATCGCCCTCGCGCAGTTTTCCGTCCTCTGGATCGGAACCATGCTCACTTGGGCCTATTAATACATACAATGTGTACATTAAGAATTGATGATACGAAGAGTAGCACCTGGCGGTGCAACGAGTGCAAACAACTAATATTGTTCAATAAAAACAACTAATACTGAGTAACTTCCACTCCCTCCGTCCTGTTTTAGATTGCCCATTCACTTTTTGGCTCGTGTTTAAGCGAGTTTTTTTATTAATATATGAAATGATAAAATGACTTTTAAGGAGATGTAGAATAGATGAGGGGTAGGACTATCATATACTACCTTAAAAATATCTTTATCATTTCAAATACTAACAAACAACTTGCTCGCTAAAACACGAGCCAAAAAGTGAATGAGCAATCTAAAATAGGAATAAAGGGAGTATACATGCATTAAGAATTATAATACAAAGTGTATCACCTTGTCGTGCAACTAGTGCACAATTAATACTCAACTAATACTGTTAAATGAAAACAACGAATACTGATCAACTAATACTTTTTTATTAAACAACGTACAAATACCATTATATTAAACAACTAATGCGGTTCAGTGAAAACTTTAAAACTTTTTTGGTAAAACAACTGATACCATTTAAACTGGCGCTCAAGATGCACGCTACAATTGATGCACAGAAGCACTATACATCTAATATACAAATTAAATTTTCACTAAATAAATCAATTAAGATAGGGAGGAGGACTTACATCTCTCAAGTCCTGATCAACTTCAAGTCTGCCTGCCTTGGTGAGAAATTTGCCTTGTGTGAGCTTGACTCTATGAATCCCGGAGTAACTAGGGTGATCCCTATGTCTGGTCCAAATTCCACCCTCAACGTCTCGTAAAATTGTGTTGTTGCTGCTTTGCTTGCCTATAGTTGCATTTCCACATTAAACGCGCACTAGTTAATTATTTCACCATACAAATATAATCAACTAATTAAACAAGGATTATCAAACTAACATTGTAAAAACTCATTCTTGGAGCAGGCAACCACGACGCGGACGAAGAAAGCACCACGATTCGGCCCCTGCTGTGTTTCAGGTACGGTGCAGCGAATCGGGTCATGTATACGGACCCCCAGAAATTGATATCCTGCAAAATTATTATCCCATCAATAATAATTAAAAGAAATTATAGAAACGATAAATTAAAGATAACAAATTTTTATAGAGTAAGTTTCCGGTGAAATTTGTTAATATTATGAAATTTATACCACTACATTTACAAGTTAATATCACTACACTCATCAACTGATATACATCATTACACTTATAAACTGAAATCATAGTATTAAATGTTATATGTATTAATTTATAAAAATAATGGTATCATTTTATAAGTATAATAATGAACGGGTCTCCTGTGCACCAAGTGCACCAATTCAAATTGGTACACTCTACACCCTAACCCCTATATAGTGAAACCTAAATTACATATGAACCATTTGGGCCGGGTGAACCATGAACCACTCGGGCCGGGTTTCGGGTCGGGTTGGGTATTTAAAAATTTAAAAAAAAAACTCTAAAACTTAAATTAAAGTTAAAAACAAAACCGAAACTGAAAAAATAAAAAAAAATTATAACACGAATTTAAATAAATTGGGTAGGATATAGGCGAGTGCACGGATTCTAAATCTGTGCACCTAGTGTATTTGAGCCCTACCCTATAATAATATAAGTTTCATATTATGAAACAATTTTACAAGTGAGTTTGTGATTTATTTAAGTTACCATAATTGCTCGGAAATCAGTAACATCATCAACTTCTTCCAGCAATGCCATTGACGTAATCCCAGCGTTATTCACAAGATGATCCACTGCACAAGCAAATTACTCAAAATTCAATTTTAATCTTTATAGCAATATAAAATCTTATAAAAGGGTAAAAATTAAAGCTTAATTAGTATTGTTTAATTCTTACATCTCCCGAAATGATTCATAGTTTGGTCAATAACCCTCTGACAGTCCTCCACCTTGGAGACGTCAGCACGTACAACGATGACGTCAGGGGAGCCTATTTCACGCGCCCATTCATCCACTTCCTGGAGGCTTCTCTCTCTCCTAGCCGCGAGTACTAAACGCGCGCCTCTTTTAGAGTACTCATATGCAAGACTCTGCAAATCCACCACTTAATAATAATTAATAATTATATGCATGAAATTTCAGATGTTAAAAAAAATTAAAATTACAAAACGACGTAGTTTCAAATTTTCTGATCGAAATTGGGACTAAAATTGATATAATTAAGTGTAACACGAATTTTATCATTTTGAAAATATTTTATTTGGGATATATTTTTTGCATGAAAGTGATTATTGACCATAATTAATTGATCGGTGCATTTCTTGAGGCCTGTTTTGGGTTTTGAAGTTTAAAGTTCATTTTAATTTGGACTCTTAAAAATTTTGATACTACACCTCTACAATTAATAATATCATTAGAGTTAACAAATAAATATATGAGACCGTCTCGTATATTTAGGCGGTATTCCATTTTAATCTTGTACTCTATATTTTATAAATTCAATATTCATCATTTTGTTGTCAATTTTGGTCCGGTTCATTTTAGTTTTCAAAGTGGAACCTTTTATGTGCCAATTTTAACCCTTTGTTTTTAATTTAAAAGGACCAAATTTGTCCATAGATGAAGAATCGAAATTAAGAAAGTTAAAAAAATTAAATTATACAAAACTGAAATTGAACACATTCTCAATATCACTTACTTCGCCGATGCCGGAGGATGCTCCGGTGATGACGACAACTTTTCCGGCGACATCTTCGCAGAAAAGGGTGCCCAAAAGAGAGAGGAAGAATTTGAAGATTTGGAAAGGTGGCAAGAAAAGCATAAGGGAAAATAAAGTGAAAGGAAGTGCTGTAAGATTCAGAAATGTGTGGATTAATTCCATTCCTGCTATAGATACAATTAGAACTATATCAAGGTGTTTTTTGGTGAAGGAATTCTGATGAAAATTTGATGTGATAAAGATAATGAGAATATAGAGACATGTATATTTATATATGGATGGTAGTTGAGATGATGAAGTGTTGGTGGCATATTTGCATGGATAGAAGGTGACAAGTATTGGGATAAAGCGGTGCACAGTGCTCACATTTCCCATTTATTAACAATCGGGATTTTAAAATATATATATTTACGATTAATTATCGAATTGATTAGTCTCCAGCTGGTTTACATTTTTGACGTATAATAAATAAACTTCAACATACATGAAATAATGCTTGGCTATTGAGTTTTATTTAAATAATGAAACTAAAAGATTTTTTTTGATAACTCGATATTCGACCTGAAAACCGACTAATTCGGGGACATAACTGACCCATCTCAAGAGTTGTTCGCATCAAAGGGGTTTTAATGAAACTAAAAGATTAAATTCAGAGCAGGCGTTGGAGTTCTGATAAATTAATGCCCATTTTTACTCCAATAAAGAATCAAACCAAATTCAAGTGTTTCCTATAAAATTTTATTATATTTTGAATTAATATTCTATTTATGTCAATCCCACTTGAGTTTGAGTATTTTAGAAATGAGTGTGTTTTTCATTTAAACAGTAGAAGTGTAATAAGTGCATTTTTTATATATATTATTTATGTTTTTTTTAAGTTTCTTATTTATTTTTTGCACATTGTAAGTACAATTCTCGTGTATTTAATATAAAAAGCACGAAAATGATTAACAAGTTGATTTTTTTTATTTGAATGTGGAATATTGCGAGTCCCTTCTCTAATTTATTCCTCTGAATTCTTCTCTTTGTTGACTTGGACGGCTTTTTGGAGCGGTCATAACCTTAACCTTGTTTGGAATTGAAGTTAGGGATTTGAAATATCGATCCACTTGATGTCTTGTTTTGAACCAAATGTTGTTTCTAGAAACTTTCTGAACGAAGGTCTTTTGACTTTGATGAAGAATGATCTGTGAATCATTGAGTGTTTGATGAAGATCTTCGAATTTTCAAAGGTTGAACGAAGAGCGTCTTTGAGGAGAAACATTGAATCGGAGGGACTTAGTACCTTGATCTCGGATTTGGAGCGTTTCAGGAGGGTTTCCACGAAGAACGCTTTGAAGCTGATGAAAAACGTCTTCAAATCTTTGAAACCTTGAAGAACACCTTTGAAGAAAACTTCTGATCGGAGGGGCTTGGCACCTTGATCTCTGATCGGATGTCGTTTCTGGAGGGCTTGCATGAAAACGTCTTTAAATCTTCAAGAACACCTTCTATCTCTGTGGAGAATTCTGAAATCTTCAAGGACGCCTTCTATCTCTGTGGAGAATTCTGAAGCCTTGAATCTAGAGTCTTCAGTTGTGTGTTGTTGTTATGTCGTTGTCTAAAAATGAATGAGGAGGACCCCTATTTATAAAAGTAGAATAAGGCTTTGGCCTATGCTTAACAAGATTTGTCTGGCGAGTCAGAAGATTCTATAATTTTCTAAAAATATTTGATGGGCTTTTAGGATTTGGGTTGGACTTGATTTCATTTATTGAACTTTAGAGACCCAACTTAATTTATTGGACTTTAGAGGTCCAACTTGATTTATCGGACTATAGAGACCCAACTTCATTTATTGGACTTTAGAGGTCCAATCTTAATTTATTGGACTTTAAAGGCCCAATACAATTTATTAGGCCGTGTGACTTAAATTGAGCCTAATTAATTTAATGGGTCGATGACGTCATTAATTAATTTATTTTAGAAATTGACTTTATTTATATTCCTAATAATAAATTTAATTAACACGTAATTTTCACGTGTCGCCTTTCAATTAAGTGCAAATTTAATTTGCTTACACACATGAATTAAGAAATACTCCTTCAATCCAGGATTTAATTGAACATTTACTGAAAAAAAAGTATGTCCTAAATTAAATTAAATATTTTCTAAAGTGACAATAAAACAACAAAATCAACTTAAACTTGTTGTAGGCATATCATACTGGTCAGGGGCCCAGCCCGCAGGTCGCCAACACCTTCATCAAGGGATAGCAAGATAGTCAAAATATCCGAGACCAAGCGAGGAACGTACAATGAGCTCTCGTCCAGAGCGACGTCGTCGACCTCGATCCGCTCCGAGGTCAGTAAGATGTATTACGATGTGACAGGTGTCAGAGACCAGGCGCAGAGAATGTTTCCTTTTAAGGATCAAAGTTAGAGAAATTCGGCGACAGATAATCTCGAATGACTAGACAGTGTACTTTTACGGCTAAATACCCAATAAATCCGGGAATTACCTCAGGTAACGATAGAGTGGAGGCTGCGAGGTCGCCAAATCTCGGGCGACCACCCGCGGGCTCAGAAGCTAATCACATCAATCTTGTAACATTTAATGTTTTGCAGCCTAGCTTTTAGGTACTGTACTTGTATCCGGGGAGAGTGAGTTCCACTCTCCACACCACTATAAATGGGGCTCATTTATGACCCAATAAAGAGGAGAATTGATGATCCTACCAAACCTCTTGCAAAATCAATGCTCAAACGTTTATTCTCTAAGATCAATCATAAGACATAAATACAACTCTCCCAACTCATTTATTGTTTGTGTCACTAAGATCGATAAGCCACATCTTAATCTCTAATCCATATATTTTAGTACACAACAATTGGCGCTAGAAGGAGGGTACTCTTTAAGAAATACAAAAGCTAAGTTCTTAGCATTTTCTCATTGGAGTATTCCTCACGAATCTTCCACACAAACCCATCACGACCACACAAATCACTCAAAAACTCAAACCATGTCTCAAGCAACTTTCATCTCTAAAAGAAAAGCATCAGTTTCATGTCGCTCCGGTGGAGTGGGGGCTAGTGGCCCGGCCGTTAGCAACTGCAAAACTGGAGGACCCACCACCGGAGTTGCTCAAAAGCTCGAGTAGATCCGCACCTCGAAAGATATCAACGAGGCCATTGCAGAGTTACTCAAAAGACAGGCCGAGATGGAATTTCCCGCTGCGACCTGCGCCACAACCTGAACCGTAAAGCCGAAAGCAAAGGCAAAGGCCAGATGCATGAAGAATCTCACCCCGAGGGACCTCGCCGGGAACAGTCCCGCTGTAGGGAACACCATCACTAGGGACCTCGCTATGAGGGACCTCACCGCAAGGAAAACCAATAAGTCAATTCTCATGGGGCCCAACACACCCCATGCTATCAGTGGAATCCAAACGAAGGGCCAAACCCAATCCACCGATGCTTATTTTCGGAAAGTTTCAGCTGCGTCCCACACTAAGCTCACGGGCCCCAGAGAGACCGACCCCAGGCGACACTTCGCGACCATGCCAAACCCGAAGGATCTTTTTCGGGATCGGTAGCCCATCGCGGACCCAGGCAACGGATATCAGCAAAGGACCGACTCGAGCGAAGTCCCTCACCCGAAGAACTGAAAGAACTCCATCACCCTACTGAAGCCGACGAACCCCATCCCCTCGACGACAGGATAGGAACTCTCCACCTCGCCAACGCCGAGGAGAGGCCGATGGCCAGAATGAAAGCCCACAGATGGCTGCCATCATTCAGAACATCAAAGACCTTCAAGAACAGATATCAAACAAAGGGGGGACTCCTGTCACCACTAAAATTCCGATATCACCCCTATCTCCTACGATCATGCTTGCCCCGGTTCAAATCAAAATCAATGCGAGCTCAGTCACACAGTACAACGGGAACGCAGATCCGATCAACCACGTGAGCAAATACACGTCATACATGAACTCCATGGGAGCGACTGATGCAACACAGTGCCGACTTTTCCCGCTCACCTTAGGCGATCAAGCATACCGCTGGTTCAACACGTTACCACCAACCTCCATTGAGTCTTTCCATTAGATGGCTCAACTTTTCCTCACTCACTTTGCATCTTTGACCCCGCATAAGGGAACCAAGCAGCGCTTGGTGAACATCAATCAGCTCGAGGAGGAGTCAGATAGAGCATACATCAATCGCATCGAACAACTCATTATGGAAGGAGAGCCACTGGGAGATGAGACCAAAGTTTTGGGAATAGTGCATGGCCTGAAAAAAGGCACAAAACTCTAGAAAATGATGAACAAGGACTACCCATAGAGCTACACCGATTTTCGGTACCGGACAGGCATCATGATCACTAATGCAGAGATCTTAGCCTCGCGTTTGGGTGAGCAACAACCGAGTGAGATAAAGGTCGAAGTCAAGAAGGCTGACCCAAAAGCTGAAAAGCACTTCCGGATGCCCGGACCCTCCAACTATCGAGCTCCGGGGGCTTTCAAGCCCATCGATAACACCATGGAGGTCAAGCTTCTCAAAACACTAACCATGAATGCAGCTCAGATTTTCCAAGTCATTAGGGGTGGAAACCAAATCCCACATGCCAAAGAAATGCTCCAAGATACCTCTAAGCTCAATCCGAAGAAGTTCTGCGACTACCACAATACCATCGGGCATACCACTAAACATTGCCGCGATCTGCAGAGAAAACTCTGGAAGTTGTATGAAGAATGGAAGCTGGAGAGATTTGTCAAACAAAGGCAGCAGCAAAATCAGCAGCGAGTGCCTCCGCCTGGGAACCAACCCGACCAGGGAAGGCGTGATCCACAGATCCGGAAGGAACGGAAAATAGAGTAATCCACATGATCTGCCCAACAGGAGGAACTCTCGGAGGTTTTCTCCCAGCGACCTCCCTATCAAACCATCGACAAAAAGCCGAGCTTGAGCCCTCGATAACGCCGTTCTCAACTATCTCCCAATCAACACCATCGCTCCAAGCCAAAAACAGATCACCTTCACCGAAGAAGATAAGGAAGGAGTGGTTTTTCCAAATTGGGACCCACTCGTAATCTGAGCCCGAATAACGGGGGCTCGTCCATCGCATCATGATCGACAATGGGGCTTTCTGCAACATCCTTTTCAAGAAGACTTTGGATCAACTCGGCGATTTCCATTCCTACGTCGAACCCTGCGAGGTGGGGATCCGAAGGTTTGGAAGTCAACCCATCGAGGCCTATGGAATGATTCGCCTATCAGTGGAGATCACATCAACTTTGGACCTAGAGGTGAAGGTGACAAGACAGCTGGACTTCGTGATCATCGACATTCCCTCCAATTTCAATGCTTTCTTTGGCAGGCTTTTTGAACATGAGTTCGGGGCTGCCGCCTCATCTTACTACTATTGTATCAAATTTACCAGATCTGACGGGAAGATTGGTACCATTAAGGGTGATCAAATCGTTGCAAGAAAATGTTTGACTTACTCTTGTGTCAATTTAAATTCTACTTTTTACTACGGTAGGAGACCCGAGGTGGGGCAAGGTTGTACGGGCCAAACTCCACCCCGGGCAAAAAGAAAATGTGAAGAAATGGAAATACACAGTGTAATGGAAACAAGTGTAACACCTATGGAAATTGACGTCAAGGTAAAAGTGAAACCCACAAAAGAGTTACCAGATTTAGAGCCTCGCCTCGATTTCAAACCAATGGAGATCGATATCGAGCAACGAAAGTCAAGCCTCGATCCAAGAATGAAAAAAAATGACCAACGAGTAACTCCCATCGAAGAGCTCAAAACAATCCCGATCGACCTCGACAAACCAGAGCTGAGTGTGACCATCGGAACGTAGATACCCAGCGATTTGCGAGCTCAGTTGATAGATTTCCTCAAACAAAATTTAGATGTGTTCGCATGGTCACATGAAGATATGATCGGCATCGACCCCGAGGTAGCCTGCCACAAGCTAAACATCGACCTGACGAAGAGGCCGATATCTCAGAAAAGAAGGAAGTTCAGCCCTAAGAAATACGCAGCCTTGGCCGAGGAGGTAAAGAAGCTGCTGAACAATAAGTTAATCGAACATGCCGACCAACCACAGTGGGTAGCCAACGCGGTCTTAGTGAAGAAAGCGAACGACTCTTGGCGACTGTGCATCGATTTCACCTACCTCAATAAAGCATGCCCAAAGGACTACTTCCCAATGCCGCACATCGATCACCTCGTTGACAGCATGGCTGGGCACAAGATGATGACTTTCATGGATGCTTTCGCGGGATATCATCAAATCGCCATGAACAAAGATGACCAGCAACACACATCTTTCCTAACAGAGAAGAATTTGTATTATTGGAAAAGGATACCATTCGGATTGAAGAATGCAAGGGCGACCTAACAACGTCTGGTAAATCGGATGTTTGCCGACGAGATAGGAAAGACCATGGAAGTATACATCGATGACATTGTGGTAAAGAGCGAAAAGAAAGAAGATCACTTGGGACACCTCGCAACAACTTTCGATATCCTATGGAAGTACAACATGCGTTTGAACCCTAAGAAATGCAGTTTCGGAGTAGGATCGGGAAAGTTCTTGGGTCACATCATCAGTCAGCGAGGTATAGAAGCGAATCCCTCAAAGATCAAAGCCATCTTGGATATGAAACCACCTCTCAACGTCAAAGAAGTTCAAAGGTTAACCGGATTCCTCGCAGCCTTGAACAGATTCGTGTCCAGAAGGGGAGATAAGTGCAAACCTTTCTTCGAAGCCATGAAGAAAGGGAGATTCTCATGTACTCCGCAATGCCAGGCCGCCTTTTTGAAGCTCAAAGTGTATCTCTCCAATCCCCAGATTTTGGCAAAGCCAATCCCCGGTGAGAAGTTGTTCCTATATCTAGCAGCCTCGGAGTCCGCTCTCAGCGCGGTATTAGCCCGAGCAGAAGGTCAGTATCATTTGCCCATATACTTTGTCAGTCAAACCCTCAATGATGCCGAGCTCAAATATCCACCCCTTGAGAAACTCGCGTACGCCTTGATCATGAGTGTCCGAAAGCTGAGGCAATATTTTTTCGACCATCCAATCGAGGTCTTAACCACCATACCTCTAAGACAAGTTTTGCATCGACCTTATACTGCAGGATGATTATTGAAATGGTCCATCGAGTTAGGCCAGTTCGGCATCACTTTCGCACCTTGAACTGCAATGAAAGCTCAGGTCCTCGCCGATTTCCTCACCGAGCTCACTTTTCCAGAAAAAACATCAGAGGCCATCGACGTCCCTTGGACACTGCATGTCAATGGCTCCTCGACGAGCACTCGAGTGGGGGCTAGGATAGTCCTAGTCAGTCCCGAGCAACAATCGTTCACGACGGCTGTAAGTTTCGATTTTCATGCTACCAACAATGAAGTGGAGTATGAGGCTTTGATAAATGGTTTGGAAATGGCAATGGTCGTTGGTGTACGAAGGTTGAAAGTATACAGCGACTCTCAATTGGTCGTATGTCAGATGTCAGGAGATTATGAAGCGCGAGGCGAACAGATGATAAAGTATCAAAAAATAGCAAAGAGCCTCATAGAAAAATTCGAGGAGATACAGATAGAGTTAATACCGAGAGCTGATAACACATAAGAAGACGCATTAGCCCGGTTAGCTACCTCGGAGGGGGCCGCAGACATGGACAATATCGCAGTCACAAAACTCAACACCCCCTCAGCAGGTCGCAACACCATCGAAGCAAAAGAAATAATGTGGATAAATCAAACAAGATCATCGGACTCCCAAGTAGAAGTGTTTCAGATCGCAACCCCAGAATACAATTGGATGACTGACATCAAAGAGTACATAGAGAAAGGAACACTACCAGAGGATAAGGTCGTAGCTCGCTGACTACAACTAAGAGCAGCGAGGTACACTATAGTCAACAAACAGCTATACAAACGAAGTTTCTCATTACCGCCATTGAAGTGCATCACACCTGAGGAAGGCCAAGCAATTTTGAAGGAAATACACGAAGGAGATTGTGGGAATCATACAGCAGGCCAATCTCTCGTTTACAAGATGATCAGACAGGGCTATTACTGGTTAACTTTAAGAAAAGATGCAATCTCATACGCAAAAAGGTGCAAGCAGTGCCAGTTCTTCACCCCAACAATCAAGCGAGCTCCCGAAGAGCTAACCTTGATATGCAGTCCATGGCCATTCGCAAAGTGGGGAATCGACCTAATAGGTCCTTTCCCAAAGGCCCCAGGAAGCTCGAAGTTTGCCGTGGTTGCAGTCGACTATTTCACCAAATAGGCAGAGGCAGAACCTTTGGCAACAATCACACAAGAGAAAATTATCCGATTCATCTGGAAAAACATCATATGCCGTTTCGGCCTTCCACAAGCGATCGTTACGGACAACAGAAAGCAGTCGATGGTTTTGAGATCGACGCATTTTTCACAAAGTGGAAAATCGCAAAGTTGTTCTCTACCCCGTACCACCCTCAATCTAATGGGCAAGTTGAAGCAGTGAACAAGATAATTAAGCATACTTTGAAAATCCAATTGATCAAGTCAACGGGACTATGGGCTTTCAAACTTTCGAGCATTTTATGGTCATACAGAACCACATTTCGAAACTCAACAGGCGAGACACCTTTTGCTTTAGCCTTTGGGACAGAAGCGGTCATACCAGCCAAGGTCGTCGTCAAAAGCCATTGGACGTCGCAAGATATCACGGAGGACAACGATCGCGCCATATCCCTCAGCCTCGACCTCCTCGAAGAAAGAAGAATGGAAGCCAACTTGAAAAACATAAATTACAAGCAGAAGTCGGAGAAGTACTACAATTCAAAATCAAAAATCCGAAGATTCAAGGTTGGCGAACTTGTTTTAAAGAAAATTCTCGGAGTCCAGAAAGGAGTTTTTGGCCCAACTTGGGAAGGCCCACTGAAAATCTCAAAATGCCTACTGAATGGGGCTTACGAAATCGAAGATATGAAAGGCATCCCCGCGATATACCCATGGAATGCGACTTACCTAAAGAAGTTTTATCAGTAACTTTTTAGATTCGGTCATGCATCATAATTTTCTGAAACTATGTCAAAATCAAAAGTAAAATCAAGATTTGTCATCCATTATCTATGAGTTACTTTATTTACCGCAATTTATTACAAATTTTTGCATTCACAAACTTGGGGACTGGTCCCCGACCTCTCACGAGCTCGATCAATCAAAAGATTTGCGAATGAAAAATGTCCCAAACTGATAGAAACCTTTTCACAAAAACATGTCATGGTTTTTTCATAGTGTCTCATAAAACTCTTACATTCACGAACTTGGGGGACTGGTCCCCGACCTCTCATGAGCTCGATCAGTTGAAAGATTCGTAAATAAAAGAGATAGAATGAAAATCTTCAAAAGTCTTCAGTAAAATCAAAGGCGAAAAGGTCGAATACCATCTATAAGACGATCTTGGTCGCATGCCTTATCTAAATCGACTACGAGGTCGCATACCAAGTCTAAGTCGACAAAGCCAAAAACTTCAAAGGCAAAAAGGTCGCATACCATCTATAAGACGACCTCGGTCGCATGCCTTATCTAAGTCGACTACTAGGTCGCATACCCAGTCTATGTCGACAAAGCCAAAAACTTCAAAGGCAAGAAGGTCGCATACCATCAATAAGACGACCTCGGTCGCATGCCCTATCTAAGTCGACTACTAGGTCGCATACCCAGTCTAAGTCGACAAAGCCAAAATACTGCAAGAACAATCAAGTCGCAATTATTATCGATTAATATATTTCTTATCATAATTGTTACCCAGGTCCTCAATAAGACAATGTACAAAAGAAAAAGCGAGAAACAAAGGAAAGCGATATCAGAGTCAAACAAGAAAGCAAAATAGTTCATTAACAAACGCCCGAAGGCAACAAACACTTACACACCCCGAAGGGCAACCCAAAAACGTAATAAAAAAACCCGAAGGGCGATTACATCAAAGCGCCCGAAGGCAATTGGCATACTGCCGCAGAAAGAACTGGAAATAAATCAACTTGGCGGAGCATCCGAGGTCCCCTCCACGGGTTGGTTCGGCATTGATCGCTCAACCACGGGAATCTCAACACCTGTTTGATTCCCTTCCCCACCGACTTCAACAACAGGCTCTTCATGAGTAGCCTCCTCATGCACTTCATCACCACCTCACCACTGCCATCTTCCTCTTCGCCACCACTCTCATCGGCGGCCTCATCCTCGACCACCATACCCTGCAGCAACTCTTTAGGATCGAACAGTTTGGCCTCCTGAGGAAGGAAAGAGAAGTCGACCCCGAAATCTTTTAGATCTCCTATGGGCAGAACTGCCTCAACACTTGGAAGATGATTGCGCATGTAAATCTCCAACATCTCCTTCATCTTCTCCCGACCTCCTTCAAGATCGAGGCCGGTCCAGTAAATGGCTCGGATGGCATTAGAGAAGGCATGGACATAGGCCATGTTGGAGGCATCGTTCCTTTGAAGTTTTACGTCAGCATGGTGAAGATAAATCTCAGCTTTAGTACCGGCGAACCTCATCCGACAGATCGATGTTCTTCTGAAGGATATCGGTAGCATACTCCTTGCTCTCTTGGAAATCCCTTTCCGTCATCTTGGCTTTTTTCTCCCAATAGTCCCGTTACTGAGCCAACTCTTGTTGTTTTCCCTCGGTTGCAGTTTTAGCATTGATCGCGAGCTCCCTGTCTTTCAACGCCTTTTCAAGACCTTTCCTCATCTCGCTACATTTCACCTCGGCCCGAGTTGCTTGCAACTTCACGGACTCATACTGCTCTCGGCTTCGCTCGAGGAAAGGTAAGGCGCGACACACTTGAACAATACCTGAAGTAAGTTTTTCTTGGAACTGTTGAGTTTGGGTCTTTTCATTAAGAGGCAAGGTCCAGGACCTTGGAAGATCTTCAGAGGCTTTCAACAAATAGGTCGGCTGAACGTCATTTGATGCAGGGGGCCACGACCAAAAATACGAGCGAACACCTTCCCCCCGGAAAACACCATCATCGAGCGTGTACCTATAAAAAATAAAAAATAAGGCACAATCCACCGAAAATCATAATAAAGCCGAGCTCACAATTGAAAACCTACCGGTGATGAGCTTGGATTCTATCCCAGGAAAGTGTTATCACCATCCTCTCAGTTTTGACGACTCGTAATCTCCACAACAGTGTTAGGGATGCCTTAAGTCCCGGGAACCACAACTTTCCCACTCGGGGAATTACGTAGCTCGTCGGATGCCACAGAGCCCCGACATTTCGATCCACTCTGATCGGGGCAGACAACTCAATGACGTTCCTCTTGGAGGACCTCGGGCATGGAGGAGCTTTGGCTTTCGTCTTCAAGGAGACCACAACTTTTCCCTTATCGGTATCTTGCTCACCTTTATTTTTCCTCTCCGCCCGTTTCCGGGAAAGTTCCATTTATTGTTCCACTTTCTCAGCCACTTCTTCGGCAGTCATGTTCTCCATCTCCTCGACAGTCTTGTGGGACCGAAATCTGATAGGCTCAATAAAAGAAACTAAGAGAAAGAAAGAGTCAGTGCAGTAACAAGACCGCTACATTAAGAAAACAACGGTTGAAGTACCAACCAGGAAGATCGGGCACTAAAGAACCTCGGGGCGGCACGCCTAGACCAGCTTGTTCCCAGCACTTCTCTCGCTGGATTAACGGGAGCGATCTCTCGTCAAGATCGACAAGCAAACTTGAACCAAGCGAACAAGGAACGAGAGCGAGACCTCAGAGAGTTTGGTGGCGGGATGACCTGAAAAGACAACAATGAGTTAAATCAGTACTCAAAAGGTTAGGAAAAGTTGAAATCCTTACGTTTAAAATCTGAATAGTCCCTCGGAACCGATCGATATCCGAGGAAATCCGGTTTTGCCCACACGGGGCTCTACCATGCCCCGCCCACAAACCAGAACTTCTCCTTCCAATCTTGAACTTTGTTCGGCAAATCTTCAATCACTTTCATCCGAGGTCGTGATTTCACATAATAATATCCCAGCCCCATTTCCTTTTTCGTTGCCTCCCATCTAACCAACAATATAATGTAGTTCAGTTCTTTGGCCGACGGAAAGCACGAGGTTGAATCCGACCAAACAAAGTAAGCAACCCAATGATGATGCTCCACCCATTCGGATGTATCTGAGTAGGAGCAAGTCCCCAGAAATTCAAGAGGTCGCTGATCACGGGGTGAAGCGAGAATCGCACCCCGGCGGCCATGGTATCGTAATTGATCGCAATGCAACCCTTCGAGGGGCTGATTGGCATAATCATGTTCGCGCTCGGGCACCCAGAAATGGACATCACTCAACACTCGAAATTGAGCTCGCCATTTAAATAAATCGGCCTCGAAGCGCTAACTTAACTACGTTTCTCGCCCCCATATATCTTTCCACGATTTCTGGCCCTCACTCTTTCAGGAGGTTTTATTGAGTGACCTCGAGGGCGGAAGGTTTTGTTCTAGGTAGTCAATGTAGCAAGAGATCTCCATCAACATCCTCCGATCTCGGTCAACATGGTCAACTATATCGTCTTCACTAGGAATTTCGTCAACTTTTTCTCCAGCCAAAAAATTGAAATCAGAAGTGTCAACAGATCTAGCCTGAGCCGTGGCATCACCGACCTCCTTGACCGCATCTTCCTCCCTCTCCTCCCTTTGAGCCACCGCGGATGGCGGCATATCCCCGTGGTCCCCACACGCAATGACCCAGATTTTGTAGCTTTCGATGACACATCCACTACCAAAAGCATCCTCCGGATCCATTCACACGTGATTTCTCAATTGTCTTTTTGATGAGATCATAAAAGCGTTGATGATCTCTAATCCAAACCTTTCAATGCCAACAAGGTCGTCAAGGGATAAATAGTCAAAATATCCGACAAGTCGATAAAGATGTATTCTGATGTGACGTGTGTCGAGACGGTCGGATCAAAAACGAAGAAATTCTCGATAGATAATCTCCGAATGACTAGGCAAATTGTACTTTTACGGCTAAATACCCGATAAATCAAGGGTGGCGATAATGGACTGCGATCAAATCTTGGCGACCACCCATTCAAAAAGGCTATCACATCAATCTTGTAGAGTTTTGTAGGTTTTTAGATCTTTCCACTACACTATTGATGTCCGACGCCATCAAAATCAATGCTCAGATTACCAAGAGAAAATTACAACTCTCAAGAAGGACTAAGGAAAGAATTTTTAATCCTTGAGAAGAACTTTTTCACATTAAAGTCAATTTTTTTTCACCATGCATATGGAAGCCAAATATCGATCAAAAAAAAAAAACCATTTAACAAGATTAAGGTATTAAGGTACAAAGTAATTTTATTTTGACTCTAAGGTAAAAAAAATTGGTTAAAAAGTCTAAGTTGAGGAACGATGAACTTTTGAAAAGGAAAATGGGGGGAAATGTTAATTTTCGTGCACTTTCGGACGTTTTTTTACCTTTTTATTAATTGCAATTTTTTATAATTTAAAAGAAAATTTGTATTTCGTAGTTGCGTGAGGTTTTGGTTCATTATTTACTTTTTATTTGATGTTTTGAATTTTCATTGCGATTTGGGCCTTCCTACGCATTACCATCATTAATATTCACTTTTAGGTGTGGCGATCCAACTTGCGACCCATCATCATCTGCCACAAGTTACGAGGCATCCATTACGCGTGATCGAGAAGCTTTCACACCTCGGCACCTCTCCCCGAACCAATCAAATAATAGCTAGCCTTTCTTTTTTGATGAGTATATAAATAACGGCAACCTAGGGGCCATTGTTGTAGGCATATCACACAGGTCAGGGGCCCAGCCCGCAGGTCACCAGCACCTTCATCAAGGGATAGCAAGATTTTCAAAATATCCGAGACCAAGCGAGGAATGTACAATGAGCTCTCATCTAGAGCGACTTTGTCGACCTCGATCTGTTCCGAGGTCAGTAAGATGTATTACGATGTGATCGAGTGTCGAGACGGTAAAGTGACTGAGAGAATGTTTCCTTTAAGGATCAAAAGCGGAAGTCAGATATTCCCGGCTCCACATGATAATCTCGAATAACTAGACAGTGTACTTTTACGGCTAAATACCCGATAAATCCGAGAATTACCTCGGGTGACGATAGAGTGGAGGCTGCGAGGTCGCCAAATCTCGGGCGACCACCCGCGGACTCAAAAGCTAATCACATCAATCTTGTAACATTTAATGTTTTGTAGCCTAGTTTTTAGGAGATTCCAATTTTTGGCCCATATACATATATTCAAAGAGTGTTCTAGAACTATTGTCCTTGTATCCTCAAACAAAGTGAGTTCCACTCTCCCCACCACTATAAATGGGCTTCATTTATGACCCAAGAAAGAGGAGAATTGATGATCCTACCAAACCTCTTGCAAAATCAATGCTCAAACGTTTATTCTCTAAGATCAATCATAAGACATAAATACAACTCTCACAACTCAATTATTGTTTGTGTCACTAAGATCGATAAGTCACATCTTAATCTCTAATCCATATATTTTAGTACACAACAAAACTATCTCCTCTAATTATCTCATATGTCATTACTTTTTCACATTAAAGTCAATTTTTTTTCACCATGCATATGTCATTACTTAACCATTTAACATATCCTATCAAAAAAAAAAAAACCATTTAACCTCAATAAAAATAAGGGGGAGTGACTTTAAGGTACAAAGTCACTCCCCAAGTGACTCTAAGGTACAAAGTAATTTTATTTTGACTCTAAGGTACAAAAATATGGTTAAAAAGTCTAAGTTGTCCTTTTGTCCGTTTTACGCGCAAAGTGACTACCGTTTTACGACTTTTGACAAGGTCGTTTACGCGACGATTTTGGAGTGCGCTTTTTTAAATTAGCCGATTAGAATCGGTGGCGTGGACCAATGCACTACTTACAGGCCAATTTTCTCTCCAAACAGTAACATTCAAATCCACACTGCAACTTTTTAATTTTGGAGATTATAGCACGAGATGCTTCTGACTTTTCGTCTTTTTTTATTTTATTTCACTTTTTATTAATTGCAATTTTTTATATAATTTAATTTAAATTTCAGATTTTATAAAATTTGTATTTCGAATCTGCACTTTCCTAAAATAATACTCCCTCCTATTCAAAATATAAGATGTTTTGGCTTATTGCATTATTTACTTTTTATTTGATGTTTTGACTTTTATTTCTCTGCATTGCCCTTATTTAATATACTTTCTTTCCTATCTTGTTTTACTCCCTATCATGTCATTAAAGATAATTTATCATTAAATAAGGTTAATTTTGGTATAATTTTTCTTTCTTAATAAACATGCAAAAGGCCAAAACATCTAATGTTTTGAATAGGAGGGAGTATGTACTTTCCCAAAATGTGTACTTGGTCAAAACAAAAAAATAAAATTATGAATACATGAAAAAATGAGATAAGGGGTGTTGTGTACTAAAATATGAGGATTATGGAATAAGATGTGGCTTAATGATCTTAGTGACACAAACAATAAATGTGTAAAGTGGATGGTATTTATGTTATATGATTGCTTGAGAGAGTAAGAGTTTGAGCAATAAATTTGCAAGAGGTTTGGTAAAGTATTAATTTCTCTCCCTCTTTCATGGTCATAAATGACCCATATTTATAAGGTTTGGGAGAGTGGAGGTCACTCTCCCGATTTACAAGGACATGTAGCCGAATTATAGCTCTGCCAAATATTAAATGCTACATGATTGATGTGACCCAGGTCGGAGGTCGCTGGGAGGTCATTCGAGGTATTTAAGAGCTCGCGCACCTCGCTGGGACGTCGCCCGAGGCCAATCCGGATTTGCAGGGATTTAGCCGTCTATCTACTCATATCTACTCATCATTTCCGTCTTTTACTGACACATCTCTGATTAAAGCCATTCTTAGGTAAGGTCCCCGGGCTACTACTTTTATATGCGGGTCCCATCCCCATTAATGCTCGTGCTTTTGTTAATTGCGACTGCGAGGTGCGTCCGGGTCGCATCTTTGTCTTTAGCATGCCTTCGTTTCCATCCTTTCTGGGAGGTGTTATACTTGTGAAAAATGTGGTATGATCCTCCTCTGTTTCTTTCCAGGTCGGGCCCGACCTCGCGCCATATGCCCACAACAATAGCCCCTAGCTCATTTGCCTATGCTTGCCAAGGGGGATGAGATAACTCGATCTCGCCTCGATCCCGGCGGCCTTGGTCGCATAAAGCCCATATTTAGGCAGCGTGATTATTGCCTTGGGACTGAGCGTGATGACGGCAGCTTGCCTCGACTGTTGCACCTATTGAGACTAGGTGATGATGGCGCGTAGGTTTCACGTATGGGATTTGATCGGTCGTGGGCCGGCCCACGCGCCCTAGAATTCTCCTATAAATAATGTTCTCTTCTCCACATTCCACTTTTCACACTCTGAAATTTCAAAAATTATTGTGCTGCTCCGATTCTTCTCTCAATTCTGATTTTGATCGTTGTTGTGTTCAAGGTAAAGATCTCTATTCTTCTTCCTTTCTTCTTTTTCTTTGCTTTGGTGAACGATGTCTACCTCGAATCGGGAGGACTTGGGGAGCAACCTTAGAGTTACTGCCCGATTTTGCTGCGGGCCCGGGCCGGGCGCCGCCATGGTGGGTCTGAAAACTTTAAGAAGGGAAGTCTCCTCAGAGACGGTGAGCGAGGTGCCCGTGTCGGCTAGGGGTGAGGTCACATCAAGAAGATGCCGCCTTTGCCGGGCCGAGGGGGAGTCCTTGGGGAGGTCTTCGGCCCCCGTCGCGCCAGGAACTCAGGTTTTGGAGATGGTGGGGGAGGAAGGAGATGAGCCTAGTTCGGGATCGATTGATCCAGCCGAGTTCGACTTCTTATCGGACTAGGTCGTACCTGACGTGCCGAGTGATGACGATGAGATTTACGACGTTGATCGGAAGCTGCGGATAGAGGAGAGTATGTCTCATCCTTGTGAACTGATCCCCCGACCAACCCGAACTCGTGCGG
Source organism: Stenogyne calaminthoides (assembly GCA_037126765.1). Classification (NCBI taxonomy): domain Eukaryota; kingdom Viridiplantae; phylum Streptophyta; class Magnoliopsida; order Lamiales; family Lamiaceae; genus Stenogyne; species Stenogyne calaminthoides. Next base: position 2,116,395 of record JBBCBC010000015.1, read on the forward strand.
ACAATATTTTTGCTGTGGGTGGGGTAACTAGCTCGGTAACCGAGGCCGAGCTTTTTCTATGGAGAGAACAATTTCAAGTTCGGTGGCGTCCATTACGGTTCCGGTTATAAGATCGATTATGCCGATCAGGTCCCTGATGGGTGTATGGCGATGAACTATGACACAATGAAGGCTGGGCTCCTTTTTCCGCTTCACCCTATTATTACTTCGTTGCTGTGGTTTTGGGGTCTAGCTCCGACACAAATCACTCCCAATGGGTGGAGCACCATCTTCGGGATCTTATCTCTGTTCGGCCACATCCAACCTCGGGCATTCCCTTCTGTCAAGGAAATGAATCTTCTCATCTCGCTGGCGAAGTTGGGTAAAGACCCCGGGTATTACTATGTGAAAGCCCACCCTTATATGAAAATAGTTGAGGACCTCCCTAGCAAGGTCCAAGATTGGAAAGAGAAGTGGTGGTTGGTTGGGGGAGCGTGGCAAAGTTCGGTCTTTGCCCTTTGTTCGCTCGGATATCGTGAGATACCTCGTGATTACATGACGTTCAAACATAAGTCTTTCAAATCTTCCTTCATACATGATACTGATTTAACTTTTCCCCCTTATTGCAGCTCCCAAGAACTCCAAGACTTCCGAACTCTCTCTCTATTTCCTCATTCGGTTGATTCAGGTATGTCTTATTAATCCCGACGAGCGATCTTTGACCGTTCTGCAAAGGTTGAAGTGCTTGGAGTTTGCTGGCTTGACAGTCCCGCCTCGTTCCTCGCTGGTCGGCGATATTCCTGGTAAGTGATCTGGACATCATTCGATCAGACTTGCTTATTCGTCCATTTGTTAACTGGCCTGGCTTTTCATCTGTTTCCAGTTTCCATTATCGAGCCTATACACTTCAATTCTGCCAAAGTTCTTGACGAGATGCAGAACCTTAACTCCGAGGATATGCGTGAGAAGGTTGCTCGGGCCTTGGCTCTTTCGAGGCAGCAGTCGGACAGGAAGAAGAAAGCTGCGCCGGGCGGGGCCACCGAACCTCCGCCTCCGAAGACAAAAACTGTCGCCCCGGGGCGAGGTCAGAAAAGGGCGGCCGCCGAAATGCGAGTATCTGGGGGGAGTTCCCCGAAGCAGGCCCGAACATCTGTGGATATGGATGTTCTGCGGAACTCCCCGAGCGGGAGAGTGATATTGTCGGGTTCGGCGGGAAACCCAGATACAATCGTTGAAATTACTCAGTGACGGAACCGCGAGGTCGAGGATCGCAATTTCCTCAGTTGGAACCCGGACTTCCACCGATGGTAAATACTTCCTTATCATCCTGTCTTTTTCTTTGTTCGCCAGGAAAAAGACCTCGTGATCACGTATAATTGTTTTGCAGATATAGCCTAGATGATGGGGTCTTCCGAGGTGAGGCAACTCGCAACTTCTTATGGTCGTGAGACCCCGCTGCCAATGATGCTCAACCCACTTATCTCCGCCAGATCGCCGTCAATGCCCCGAAGTCCTGGACTTTGGACCTTCATGAGGAGGCTCACACCCAGCACTTCTCGGAGAACCTGACCTCGGGGGTCACCCTGTCCTTGGCATTTATTGAGAGGAGCCGGGAACAGTATGGCCGAGCGAAAATCCAGGCCCAGAAAGCTGAGGCAGCCTATTCGCTGATGAAGGTGGATTTGGCAAGGTCGACAAAGGAGAGGGAAACTGCCATCAGTGCCAAATTCGCAGCTGAGGAAAAGCTGAAAGAGGTGGTTCGGGAGCTGGATGACATGGAAAAGAAACTCTCGCAGATGGCGAAAGATCTCGAGCTCTGAGATAAGAAAGTGAAGGAGGGCATGGACAAGACCGCCGAGGTGGAGAGTCGGTGTCGCCGGTTAGAAGCTGAGGTCTATGACTTCCCTGTCACCATCAAGTTGGAGCATCATCACGCCTCCAACACGGCCTATATCCATTCCTTCTTTAATGTTGTCCGGGCATGCCACCGGGCCGGCGACCTCGAAGGGGCCAAGTCAGCAATGACCGAGATGCTCATGGCCTATATGCGCAACAACCCTGTTAGGGAGGGGGACGATCTTCCCATCAAAGACCTTGCAGCTTACGGTGTGGATTTCAGCTTTCTTCCACCCAGCTCCAATCTTTATGATCCCGAAGAGCTGCTCGGGTTGTTGAATGAAGAGGTAGAAGATGGCGCGGATGGTGGTGATGGTGAGGGGAATCCAGCTGGCGTCGAGATTCCCGCTGTTGAGGGGATATCGGATGCTCCGCCGAGCTGATTCCATGGATAGTTTATCTGCTGCAGTATGTCACTCACCTTCGGGCACTCTTTGTAACCGCCCTTCGGGGTTTTTAATCAAGTTGTTCTGTTACCCTATGGGGTATGTACTCTGTTGCCTTCGGGCTTTTTTTAATGGAAATGTTGTTGCTTTCCTTTTTATCTTTCTCGCTTCCTGATTTGAATGCTTGTTTATTTCTCCCCAACACTTTGAGATCGGTGACTTTGTGTATCTTGTCTTCTCGCAGATTGTCTTCTCGAACTTCTGGATAAAAAATCATAATGATAACAGATTTGTTAATTGATAGCGACTTATTTATCGGCTTAGATAGGATATCTGTTGATGTCGACTTAGATGGGGTATCACGACATACTAACCTTCACATATTCTTGGCTTAGCCGACTTAGACTTGGTATCGCGATCGAGGTCGACTTAAATTTGGGTATGGGACATACTAGCCTTCACATATTTTTTTACTTAAATGACTTAGACTAGGTATGCGACCGAGGTCGACTTAGGTTGGGTATGCGACATACTAGCCTTCACATATTCTTGGCTTAGCCGACTTAGACTTGGTATGCGACCGAGGTCGACTTAGGCTGGGTATGCGACATACTAGCCTTCACATATTCTTGGCTTAAATTGACTTAGATCGGGTATCGCGACCGAGGTCGACTTAAATTTGGGTATCGACATACTAACCTTCACATATTCTTGGCTTAACCGACTTAGAATTTTTCATTTGTGAATCTATTTCTGATCGAACTCGTGAGAGGTTGGGGACCATTCCCCAAAGTTCGTAAATGTAAAAAGGTGGAGCAAGTTTGTGCTATAAGTCATAACTCATAGAGAAATATACAATCAATCTGGATTTTACAACTCATAATTATTGGTAGAACTTCTTCAGGTAGGTCGCATTCCACGGATACATCGCGGGAATGCCCTCCAAGTCCTCGAGCTGGTAAGCCCCATTTGGGAGGCATTTCAAAATCTTCATGGGTCCCTCCCAATTTGGACCAAAAACTCCTTTCTGGACGCCGAGGATCCTTTTTAAGACGAGGTCGCTGAACTTGAATCTTTGGATTTTTGCTTTTGAGTTGTAGTATTTTTTCGACTTTTGTTTTTAGTTTGCGTTTCTTAAGTTGGCTTCCAATCTTTTTTCTTCGAGGAGGTCGAGGTTGAGAGATATGGCTTGATCGTTGTCCTCTGTGATTGTCTGCAATGTTTGATGGCTTCTGACCACGACCTCGGCTGGTATGACTGCCTCCGTCCCGAAAGCCATAGCAAAAGGTGTTTCGCCTTTTGAATTTCGGCAAGTGGTCCTATATGACCATAGGATGCTTGGAAGCTTGAAAGCCCACAATCCCTTTGACTCAATGAGTTGAGTTTTCAGGGTGTGTTTGATTATTTTGTTCACATCTTCAACCTTTTGCCATTGGATTTGGGGGTGATAGGGGTGGAGAAACGACTTTTGCGATTTTCCACTTCGCAAAAAAGGCATCGATCTCGAAACCATCGAATTCCTTCCCATTATCTGTGACGATTGCTTGTGGTAAGCCAAAACGACAAATGATATTTTTCCATATAAATCGAATGATTTTCTCCTGGGTAATGGTCGCCAAAGGTTCTGCTTCCGCCCATTTGGTGAAATAGTCTACTGCGACCACTGCAAACTTCGAACTACCTGGGGCTTTTGGGAACACACCGATCAGGTCGATTCCCCACCTCGCAAAAGGTCATGGGCTGTAGATTGATGTGAGCTCCTCCAGAGCTCGCTTAATCGTCGGGGCAAAAAACTGGCATTGCTGGCACTTCTTTGCATATGCAATCGCATCTTTCCTTAAAGTTAGCCAATAATAGCCTTGTCTGATCGTCTTGTAGATGAGACCGCTCACATATGATTTCCACAATCTCCTTCATGGATTTCCTTCGATCACTTGGCCTTCTTCCGGGTGACGATTTCAAAAGTGGGAAAGAGAAACTTCGCTTATAAAGATGTTTGTCGATGATGGCGCCTCGCCGCTTCCTAGTTGTGTCGGGCGAAGGCGACCCTATCCTCTGGCGATCCCTTTCTTCGATGTAGTCTCGACTTGGTCATCCAATTGTTTTTTTGGTCGCGATCTGAAGGACTTCCCTATGAATGTTTGATGGACTCGCTTGGTTCGTCCAAGTTATTTCCTTTATGTCGATGATGACGCGGACCGCTGAGGGAGTGTTGAGTTTAGTAACTGCTATGTTGTCCATATCTGCGGCGCCTTCCGACGCGCGCTGCGAAGCTAGTGCATCCGCTGTGTGTGTTTTTACGCCGAGGTATCAACTCTATTTGCACCTCCTCGAACTTTTCGATGAGGGTCTTAAGCTATCTGGCCGGTATTTCATCATTTGTTCACCCCTGCTTCGTATTCTACTGACATCTGGCATACGACCAACTGGGAATCGCTGTAAACTTTCAACTTTCGCACACCAATGGCCATCGCCATTTCCAGGCCATTTATCAAGGCCACATACTCTGCTTCGTTGTTGGTGGCATGAAAATCAAAACTTACAGCCGTGGTGAAGGATTGTCGTTCGGGACTGATTAGGACCACTCCAGCCCCTGCTCGGGTGCTCGTCGAAGAGCCATCGATGTGAAATGTCCATGGGATGTCGGCCGCCTCCGGTGTCTTTTCTGGAAAGGTGAGCTCGGTGAGAAAGTCGGCGAGGACCTGAGCCTTGATCGCAGTTCGGGGTGCGAAGGTGATCCCGAATTGTCCTAACTCAATGGACCATTTCAACAATCATCCGGCTGTATTAGGTCGGTACAAAACCTACCTCAGTGGCATGGTAGTTAGGACTTCTATTTGGTGAACGAAAAAATATTGTCGAAGCTTCCGGACGCTCATAATCAAGGCATAGGCGAGCATCTCGAGCGGCGGGTACTTGAGCTCGGCATCATTCAAAGTCTGGCTGACGAAGAATATAGGCAAATGGTACTGACCTTCTGCTCGCACTAACACCGCGCTGAGAGCGGATTTCGAGGCCGCGAGGTACAGAAATAATTTCTCGCCTGGTATGGGTTTTGCCAAGACCTAGGGGTCGGAGAGGTACACTTTGAGCTTCAGAAATGCGGCTTGGCATTGTGGGGTCCATGAGAACTTTCCTTTTCTCATGGCTTTGAATAAAGGCTTGCACTTATCCCCCATTCTGGATACGAATCTGTTGAGAGCTGCGAGACAACCGGTCAATCTTTGGACTTCTTTCACGTTGCGAGGTGGTTTCATGTCCATGATGGCTTTGATCTTTGTAGGGTTAGCTTCGATACCCCTCTGACAGATGATATGACCCAGGAACTTTCCCGAACCAACCCCGAAACTGCATTTCTTGGGATTCAGGTGCATGTTGTATTTTCTCAAGATGTCAAAGGTTCGGGCGAGGTGGCACAGATGGTCCTCCTTCTTCTCACTTTTCACCACAATGTCGTCGATGTATACCTCAATGGTCTTTCCAATCTCGTCGGTGAACATTCGATTTACCAAACGCTGGTAGGTTGCCCCTGCGTTCTTCAGACCAAATGCATTCCTCTTCCAACAATACACGTTTTTCTCTGTCAGAAAAGATGTGTGTTGCTGATCATTTTTGTCCATGGCGATTTGGTGATACCCGGCGAACGCATCCACGAACACCATCATCTCGTGCCCAGCGGTGCTATCTACGAGGTGATCGATGTGCGGCATTGGAAAGTAGGCCTCATTGAGGTCGGTGAAGTCGATGCATAGTCACCAAGAGTTGTTTGCTTTTTTTACTAGCAGTGCATTGGCCACCCACTATTGCTGATCTGCTTGCTCGATCAACTTGTTATTTAGCAGTTTCTTTACTTCCTCGACCAGGGTTGCGTACTTTTTCGGACCGAACTTCCTTCTTTTCTGGGACACTGGCCTCTTCGTCGGATCGATGTTCAGTTTGTGGCATGCGACCTCGGGGTCGATGCTGACCATGTCCTCATGTGACCATGTGAATACGTCTAGATTCTGCTTGAGGAAATCTATCAGTTGTTCTCGCAGGTCGCTGGGAATTCGTGTTCCGATGGTCACACTTAGTTCTGGCCGATCAAGGTCTACTGGGATTGTTTTGAGCTCTTTGATCGGTGTTGCTCGTTGATCATTTCTCCCCATTCTAGGATCGAGGTTGAATTCTCGCTGTTCGGAGTCGACCTCCATTGGTTCGAAACCTAGGCGAGGTTCCAAATCTGGTAAATCTCGTGAAGGCTTCTCTCTAGTTGTGATGTCAACTTCCATAGGTGTTACATTTGTTTCATTACACTATCTATCTTCATTTCATTACATTTGTACAACTTAGCCCCACCTCGGATTTTCTACCAAAATAAAAAGCAGAATTTAAATCGACACAAGTGTAAGTTAAACATTTTCTTGCAGCAATATGGTCACCCTTGATGGTGCCAATCTTCCCGTCATGTCCGGGAAACTTAATACAATAAAAGTAGGACGAGGAGGCAGCCCCGAACTCATGTTCGAAAGTCCTGCCGAAGAAAGCATTGAAATTTGATGGAGCATCGATGATTACAAAGTACAGCTACCTCGTTGCCTTCACTTTAATGTCCAAGGTTGATGTGATCTCGACAGATAGGCGGATCATCCCATAGGCCTCAACAGGCTGGTTCCCGAAACCCCGAATTCCGACCTCACAAGGCTCGACGTAGGAGTGGAAATCTCTTTTTGAAAAGGATGTTGCAGAAAGCCTCATTATCGATCATGACGCGATGAACTAGAGCCCCCATTATTCTGGCCGAGATCACGAGTGGGTCCCAGTTTGGAAACACCACCCCATCTATGTCCTCCTCGGTGAAAGTGAGTTATTTCTGACTTGGGGCGATGGTGTTGATCGGAAGGCAACTCAGCACAGCATTGTCGAGAGCTCGCATCTCGGCCTTCTGGCATCGGTTAGACGGAGAGGTCGCTGGGAGGAATCCACCAAGGGTCCCCCCAGTAGAGCAGATCATGTGGATGACCCTGCTCTTCGCTCCCACTGGGATCTGCGGACCTTGCTTTCCTTGGTCGGGCTGGTTTCCTGGCGGTGGCGCTGGTCGCTGATTTTGCTGCTGCCTTGGCTTAACAAACCTTTCCAACTTCCCTTCTTCATACAACTTCAAGAGCTCCCTTTGGAGGTCGCGACAATGCTCAGTGTTATGCCCAATGGAGTTGTGGTAGTCACAAAACTTCTTCGGGTTGAGTTTGGAGGTGTCCTGGTACATTTCTTTGGGCAGGGGAATCTTTGCTTACCCCGATCTCTGATAGATCCGTTTGCATTCATGGTCGGTTTTTCGAGTTTTACCTCGAGAGGGTTATCAAGCGGCTTGAAAGTCCCCGGAGGTCTTAGTCGTGGATCCCGGCCTCACATATGGTTTCTCGGGTTTGGATCGGGCTTCTTGACTTGATCTTCACCTCGCTTTGGTATTTGCTAGCCCAATCTTGATGCCAGATATCTGGCATTGGTGATCATAACCCCTGCCCGGTATCGGAAATCGGCGTAGCTCGATGGATAATCCTTGTTCATCATTTTCCAGAGTTTTGTTCCCTTCTTCAACCCATGCACTATTCCTAACACCTTGGCTTCGTCGCCCAGTGGCTCGCCTTCCATAATGAGCTAGTCTATTCGATCAATATATGCCCGGTCCGACTCCTCCTCAAACTGATAGATGTTTGACAAACGCTGCTTTGTTCCCTTGTGCGGGGTCAGCGAGGCGAAGTGAGTGAGGAACAATTGAGCCATCTGGTGGAAAGACTCTATGGACGTCGGGGGTAAGGAGTTGAACCATCGGTAAGCTTGGTCGCCTAGAGTGAGCGGGAAAAGGCGGCATTGAGTGGCATCAGTCGCGCCTATGGAGTTCATGTAGGACGTGTATTTGCTAACGTGATTTATCGGATCTTTGCTGCCGTTATATTGGGTGATGGAGTTGACATTGATTTTGATTTGGACAGGAGCGAGCATGACCGTGGGTGATAACAGCGAGACGGGAATATTCGTGGTGAGAGGTGCTCCCCCCTTGTTTGCTAATTGTTCTTGGAGATCCTTGATATTCTGGAGGATGGCGGCCATCTGCGGAGAGTCGTTCTGTTCTGCGACCTCGCCAGGATGACGGCGAGGTGGAGCATTTCTTTCCTGTCGGCGGGGTGATGGGGTTCGATGACGTCTGCATGGTGAAGGGGTTCTTTCCACCCTGCGAGGTGAAGGGCTTCGTTCGAGCCGATCTTTCACCGATATTCCTTGTCTGGGTCCACCTTGGGCCACCGACCCTGAAAATGATCTCTCCGGCTTGGCCTGTTCGCGCTGGGTTGGTCTCGCCGAGGTTCGCGACCTCGGTGTGGGCCATCATTGAAACCCTCTGAGAACAGATGCATGTGGATGGGATTTGGCCCCTCGTTAGGGTTACTTCGATAGATTGGAGTATGTTGGGTTTCGCGGGAGTTGACCTCTTGGCTTCCCTCGCGACGAGATCCCTCATGGCGAGGCTCCTCGTGGCGAGGTCCCCTGCAGTCAGATTTCTCCTGGCGAGGCTCCTCGCGGTGGGATTCCTCGCGTCTTTGGCCCTTGCCTTTGCTTTGGGCCTTCCGGTTCAGGTTATGGTGTAGGTCGCCATCTGGGATCTGCACTTCGGCCTGTCTTCGGTGTAACTCCGCGATAGCTTCATCGATTTCTTTCGGGGTGCGGATCTGTTCAAGTTTTTGAGCAACCCCGGTGGTAGGTCCTCCAGCCTTGTAGTTGCTAAAGGCCGGGCCGCTAGCCCCTGCTCCGCCGGAGCGACATGACACCGAAAAGGCTTTCCTCTTGGTGATGAGAGTTGCTTGAGACATGGTTGAATGATTTTTTGAGAGATTTGGGTGTATGAGATGAGTTTGTATACAAGATTCGTGAGGAATACTCCAATGAGAAAACACTAAGAATTTAGCTCGATATTTCTTAAAGAGTACCCTCCTTCTGGCGCCAATTGTTGTGTACTAAAATATGAGGATTATGGATTAAGATGTGGCTTAATGATCTTAGTGACACAAACAATAAATGTGTAAAGTGGATGGTATTTATGTTATATGATTGCTTGAGAGAGTAAGAGTTTGAGCAATAAATTTGCAAGAGGTTTGGTAAGGTATTAATTTCTCTCCCTCTTTCATGGTCATAAATGACCCATATTTATAAGGTTTGGGAGAGTGGAGCTCACTCTCCCGATTTACAAGGACAAGTAGCCGAATTATAGCTCTGCCAAATATTAAATGCTACATGATTGATGTGACCCAGGTCGGAGGTCGTTGGGAGGTCGTTCGAGGTATTTAAGAGCTCGCGCACCTCGCTGGGACGTCGCCCGAGGCCAACCCGGATTTGCAAGGATTTAGCCGTCTATCTACTCATAGCTACTCATCATTTCCGTATTTTACTGACACATCTCTGATTAAAGACATTCTTAGGTAAGGTCCCTGGGGCTGCTCGCCTGCCACGGGTCCCATCCCCATTAATGCTCCGTACTTGTGTCGATTAATGCGACCATGAGAAAGGCCCAATGTCGCATACTGGCGGCTTGGCATGCCTTCGTTTCCATCCATTCTGCGAGGTGTTATACTTGTGCAAAATGTGGTCTGATCCTCCTCTGTTTCTTTCCAGGTCGGGCCCGACCTCGCCCATATGCCCACAACAAGGGGTATTTTTTGGTACAAATTGAATCTTAGAGTCACTTTAAAGATACTTTCTACCTTAGAGTCTTTTTGTTAGAAACTTTGTAGTGGAGAGACATTAATTTTAAAAATAATTTATACTAACAAATAACTTTCACATTAAATTCCGTGCAAATAGTAAATGTTCAATTAATTTTTAGAATGAAGAAGTACATTATTATATGTGTAGTGAGTTGTTGAGATGAAATATAAAATAGGAAAAATTAAAATGATCATATAGGAGGAGAAACTGTAGAAAGAGAAATGGTGGATTTCTATTAACGAAAATAGAAGCTCAAGTTAAACGCCCATTCTGACAAAATGAAAAATCTAATAGGAAACAAAGGGATTTATACTGAAATGTGCACCCTTAAATTGCACATTATTTCTGATGCATACCAAATCATTCCCTCACAAAATAAACAGACCAACATGTGTAATGAGTTGGATCCGACCGGCTATTAAAAAGGGCCAAAATTATGAAGCGCGAAAATATATATATATATATATATATATATATATATAAATCGCACCAAATTTGGAAACTATTGGATTTTTCCGTAAAAAATAATTGCTAAATCGGGAAACGAATATTTGGAAAAAAAAAATTAACAAATAATAATGGATTGAGGCTAAATTGGGAAATGAATATTTAAAAAAAAATATTAACAAATGATAATGGATTGAGAAAAATATAATCTATGGAAAAAAATAAGATATTATATTTTCATCTAATATTGTTTTCTTAATTCAAAATTGGTTACCGTGACTAATAATTATTTGAAACTTTTATTCCATGGTAAAATCCTACTATAATATAGTTTTGATATTTGGAATTAAGAGTATGTGGAGATATGATTAGATAATCGTATCCAAAATATTACATATGTATATATATTCATGTGCATATTTCTTTCTTTACAAGATTAATATATTTGAGGGTTATGAATTTATCTGCAAAATCTTTGAAAGAAATGTTTTTCAAGTATATATTTTCTTCTTTATAAGATTTAGTAGATATGATATATCCAGCAGAATACATATGTACATATTTCCATGTATATATTTTTAAGGGATAAGAATTTATCTGTAAAATATTTCTAGCAACGTATCTTTGTGTAATTTCAATTCCTTTCAATCTTTGGATTTCAACCTCTATATAATAAACTGAAAGCTTTTTTTTGTTTTTTTTACAACAAAAGGATCTCTCAGTTCTCCATCAGAACTGCCATTGACACGGGCTGTGGGGTATGTCTTTTCTTCCTTTTCCCATTAAGTTAACCTTTTTTATTTTTTGTTTTTCTTATTTTAATTTTTTTACGTAGTAAAGTCAATGCATCATCAGTATGTTGTACAAAGTACTTTCCAAAAAATTATGTATCAGAAACCACAATCGATGAAGATGGATAACCAGTTTACAGACGCAAGGACAATGGAAGAACAATTTTGAAAAATGATGTCCATCTCGATAATAGATATGTGGTCCCCCACAACCGTCATCTTCTTCTGAAGTATAGAGCACATATAAACGTAGAGGGGTGCAACCGGTCACGCTCGATCAAATATATGTTCAAATATGTGAATAAAGGTCACGATCGTGTAACCGCGGCATTCTACAAGAGCACAAAAGAAGACGTTGCTGGAAAAGAGGTAGATGAGGTGCAGATGTACTACGACTACATATACATTTCACCTTGCGAAGCAACATGTAGGATATTTGGCTTTGATATTCAGTACCGGTACCCTCCAGTCGAGCGCCTAAGTTTTCATCTACAGGACGAGCATAATATATTATTCTCAGATTCTGAGTTATTGACTTCTGTAATGGACAAGCCTGTTGGAATATATAGGCACGTAAACACGTTCTACATGCGCAGCGGAAATAAATAGTTCACCAACAACGAACAGTTAATTGCTTTAAACGAGTGTGATGAAACATAACAAGAAATCTTACAGCATTTCAATAGCAGATTTCTCAACTTCGGTATCCACGTAATCCCCATAGACAGAATTGCACAGATCTGCCAGTGTTGAATCTGAGACGGAATTTGCTAGGAAAACTCCTATCCTAGATTTTATGGAGTGTTGTGAGTCGTTTTATTTGGTAAATATGATGTGGCTAATTTGGTGACAACTCACAAACAAAACATGCATGTGTAAAATAAACGGTAAATAAGATGAATTTGTTGACCCAGTTCGTCAAGAAATGACTACTCTGGGGGCATACCAAGCCAGGGATGTAGTATTGCGAGTTTTACACGTACAATATATGATACATCTTATGAAGATGAACCGCTATGGATGAAGATGATTTGGAGAGTTGGTATATGAGTGCTAGGGTTTTTGTGTGCATAGATGATCTCTCGAATTTTTTTGTGAGCCTTACCCCTCTGGGAAATTTCTGAACCCGTCTCTTGTTGTTTTTTCTTCCATTTATAGTACTTCGACAAGCATGAGCTGGTTTGGCAAGCATGAGCTGGAGACTTCGGGCCATGCAAGAACTCTTGTGATGATGCCACCTTTCCAACTTCGTCTTCTAGATTGATCTTTGCTTTTGCTTGTCTATAAGGCACTCTTTTGGTCGTCCAAATCCATCTTTTGCTCGACTGAATGCTTTGTTCGCCCCATAAAACCATATCAATTTTATACCGGAATATTGTCGAGCATGTCTGAGTTCTTCAGGATGTCTGAGCATCGAGCATACTGACCCCTCAGATTGTCTGAGCCTTCAGGATGTCTGAGCCCTCAGGATATCTGAGCATCGAGCATACTGACCCCTCAGGTTTGTCTGAGCCTTCAGGATGTCTGAGCCCTCAGGATATCTGAGCATCGAGCATACTGACCCCTCAGGTTTGTCTGAGCCTTCAGGATGTCTGAGCCCTCAGGATATCTGATCATCGAGCATACTGACCCCTCAGGATATCTGAGCATTCAGGTTGTCTGAGTCCTCAGACTTGTCTGAGTCCTCAGACTTATTCCGAGCCCTCAGGTTTGTCTGAGTCCTCAGATCACTTGACTCAGCTTATTTAATTCTTTCTTCCCTGATCTGATCAGTTTGACTGACTTTGTCATGTTCTTTTCAGGATCATTTTGCTCGGTCGGTCTGGTTGAACAACCTTAGTTGGTAATTGGCAAGCTGGCGAACAAAACTTACTTCATAGGCAAGTATGTTTGCTTGGTTGACAATTGGCAAGCTGGTCGAACAAACTTGTTTGGTCGGCGAGTGGCGAGCACACTTGTCCATCGGGAATGATTAATTTAATAAATATTATGCGTGTCTCTCTTACGTGTTCGATTAATGCTGAATAATTATATCGAACACAACAATACCCCCCAGTCGGGTCACTTTGTATACATCATGGGACCCGGCTGTTATAATTTGATTAGGCCATTGTAGATGTCGTTTCGTATTCTGTGCCAGATTTTCAAAATTGAATCTGATATCTATAAATACCTCATTTCGCCACCTCAATTTCTTTTCTTTCTTTTCTTCTTCTCCTTGTTTTCTATCTTCAATCTCTTTCGCGTCTGAAAACTTCCGGCTAGGGCTTCATCATTCCGGCAAAAGATCTTACTCAGGTAACCATTGCATACTTTCTCTCATTGAGATTATGGCTTTACGCTCAAACTCTTCTGTTTCACTAGAATCGGACCACCATAGTTCCTCTTCCCCCTCTGTCGGTAGAATCTCCCGTAGCGACGATAACGCGCTGGAGATGAATGTCTCGGATTTAGGGTCTCGTTGGCAAATTCGGCAGCCGTTTGCCGTTCTTTCCTCCGATTCCGATGATACCCTAGACGAATTAGACAGGGACCTAGCTCGTAGTGATTTTTTGGATGATTCAGATATGGATTCTTTGCCCCAACCCCAAATTAGGTCTGGGGTTGTAGATAATCTTGATGATAATGTGAGGGAGGAAATTTTGGTAGTTGAAAATGTGACTGAGTCGAACATAGTGATAGGCGGCGAACAAAACACAGAACTCAATATCCCTGTTGGTGTCCCTCATAGCCCAACATATAACGAGTATAATGCTCGTTATAATTTTGATTGGCCCGAGCAGCCTCATAGAATTAGGGTTGAGAATGAGTACCCGGCGAGCAAGATTGCGAGCGTGATAGATGTAGATACGCTCGCTCAGCTGTATAGAAATTACGAATCCCCCAAAGATGGCTTTTTCTGGGCACCGGGTCCTGATGAGCTAGCAGACCAGCCCCCTGAGGGTTGTGTTGCTGTGAATTTGGACACAATGGAAGCCGGCCTTCGATTCCCACTCCATCCGGCTATCACTCGTTTGCTCGTGGAATGGAACATCACCATCACACAGCTGAAGCCGAATGGGTGGCACATGATTATGAGCTTCCTGACTTTGTTCGGAAAAATGAAGCCCAGATATTATCCCTCAGCAGCTGAACTTGCTCGACTAGTGCATTTGACCCGTCCGAAGGGCGAACACGGATGGTTGTTCATGCAGGCCAATGCCAAGTGCAAAATCATTGAGGATGTGCCGAACAAAATCAGTGATTGGAAGGAGAAATTCTGGTTCGTTGGGGGCGATTGGAAGAGCCTGGCTTCTGGAAGTGAACCAGATGCTCGTTTGGACATCCCCACTGATTTTGGGGTTTATCGCAGTAAGTATTTTTGTGTCTTTTGTTCTTCAGCTTGAACTGATTTTAACTTACTCTTCATTTCAGGAATTCCAGCTGTGATGGACAAAGAGACCAACGACGGCTATTTTAACAGCGTCTGGTAAATTGATCTCGAGTCTCGCTCAGAACGATCTTTGAAGACTTTGAATTCCGCCGAACAGAGGAAGAAAGGAGGCTTGTTCGTGCCCCCTCGCCATCTTGTAGCTGTTAATCCCGCTGGTAAGAATTGCTTTTCGCATTTGCATATGTTTAGTACCTTTTGCTCGCTGTTTCCCTTTCTTGCATAATGAATTGTTTTGTTTATAGTTTTCCCTGTTGTTACTGTTGCCGTGAGTACATCCGAGCACACTGAAATGGCTCAAAGAAAAAGACCTCAGGAGCTTGCTCGAATTCAAGCTGAGCGGGAGGCTCAGCGAGCAAATCGAGGAGAAGCGAGCAGGGTAAGCAAGGTGAGCCGAGCATCTGCATCTGATCCTGGGGAATCGAGCTGACCGAAAAGGACTACTCGTTCGGCCGAGCAGGGGGCGAGCGAACAGGCTCCGTCGCCAAAAAGACTAAGGACGGAAACCGACGAGCATGGGCAGAGCGAACAAGCTCAGACAAGCACTGATGATGTTAGGGTAAACCAGACCCCCACTCCTGAAGCGATCAGAATGGCCGCCTCTATGATCGGTCCGGTCGCCCAAATAGGTGAAATGGAGGTGGGTACATCTTCTCCACCTCCTCCAGGACCCCGGACTTGGACTCCTATGAACCCTCAACTCCGGTCCCCCGAAGATAAATCATTTTTGGGATGGGATCTTGCTCGGGCGAACAGGTACATTTGTTTGCCCATTGAATTATTTTTTCTTCAATTGATTTTGTTCGCTTTATTTCATTTGTTTGCTCGGGTGAACATGCAGGTTGAGCAGGTTGGCACCTCTGATGCCTGAATTGAAGAATTATTACTACTCTCCGAGTGTTCGCAATATTCCGGGTCTTCCCGAGCATGTTTAGAAGGCTTGCGAGACCCCTATACGAGCATGGACCACTGACCTTGAAGAGGCCACCACGGGTCCAACTCCTCTAGAAAACATGCGACTTGGCCTGGTACACCAGGGCCAATCTATGGTCATCCTTGAGAAAGTTTATGCTGAGTTCGCCAATCTTCATGCCAATTACTTGGCTCTGATCAGAAGTTTTGAAGAGAAGGTGAATGAGCTGAGCAAAACTCAAGATGAACTGAGGTTGGCTCAGGGACAGATTTCCTTGGCTCAAGCGGATGCTCATAAAGCTAAAGAGGATGCTCGTCGAGAAGTTCCTCGCTCGGGAAGTTGCTTTCGCCCGGTCGGGAGGAGCTAAACCTTGCTCGGGAGGAGGTGGTCGGCATAACGGAGAGTTCGAGAATGAGATGAGTGTCGAGCTTCAAAACTCCGTACTGACGTCGAGGTCATGGAAAGTGAGAAGAATTCGCTCGGCCAACAACTCATCATTGCTGAAGAGACCAACACTCGTTTGGGTCTCGAAAATTCAAGATTGCACAATGAGGAGTATGTTGATTCCATGTCAAATTTCTCTTACATTTGTGCCTTTGCTGATGCCATCCGTTTTCTTTCCACCACCGCCATCATTGGCGCGAACAAATTTCCCCACTCATATCCGGTTTCGGCGAAGCACGATCGACAACCCACCGGATCGCAACCTTCCGATGTCGACTTGAACGATCTGCTTGTGATTTCTCCAATCTTCCGAAGGGATCGAGATTGATGATCCTATCCTGGATGAGGAAGACGGCTCGGATGTGAATATTGGCGATGTTGCTGATCAAGTTCTCCGAAATTTGAGTCCAGTTCGATCGGTCTTGGTCGAACAAAGGGACCTCTGTGACCAGAAAAGTGTACCTCTGGCGAAAGCGACCGACTGACCATCTTGAAGGAGAAATTTATTCTTTGAGGGTTAAGCATGATTTGTTCGACATTTAAACTGGCCACCCCAACTATGAATTTGTCCCTTAGTATAATTCTTGCTTTACTGAACAAATGTTGTGTAATTTTTTGTCTTTTTCATTTTTTGGTCGAAAAGTTTCTTCTGTACTTGTGTAATTTTTTGCTTTCTTCTCTTTTTGTTCGAACAACTTCAAAACTGAATAGATGAATTGCATATTGAAATGTTTCCTCTAACCTGATCGTTGAGGATGAATGTTGTTGTTGATGAATGATTGATATTTGTGTTGCTTGATGTTTTCTTTGTTGCTTTCTAGTTTATGCCTCTTTTCTTCTGAATGAATTCGAACATTGTGTTTGCCTATGCCCGCTCCTGACTTCTTTCATTTTTGATTGTCTTATTGATGTTGCAATCGATTGATCGTCTTATTTAGGTGCGACCATATGGGTTAACTTTATGAACCCCCCCTTTCTTGGTTCACGATCGTCTTATTTAGTCGCGATCACTTCGTACTAGGGCCGTCTTATTTAGCTGCGACCCCGCACTCATCACCCGATTTTGCTACGGGTATCTGTAAGTACGAGTCATCTTTTGCGACTGCGTAAGGTGAACATAGACTTGGGCTCGTTCATCTTTGTTCAGGCCGTCCGGCTTAGGTGCGACCTCTAATAGGCTTCAACTAGAAAATCTTAGCAAACAAAAATACTTTTTTGCAACACGTTGTATTCTATTACAACCTTTACATTTGAAGAAGACTGTTTATTACACAACTATAAACATTAGACTATGGTTTTGAATTTAAACCTTGTCTTGAGTAGACACGAACTGGCCTCACCTTGTCCGCTGAATTGATGTTGACAAGCATGTGGCACATCATCCTGTCTACCCTTCTTTAAATAACATGCTCAAGCAGCAGCAGCATAAGCATTTGTCCCTCCTGGACAAATTGTGATTATGCGAGCAACGCGGACATGAGCATGTAGCGAGCACGCCTTTGCTTCGCCTATATCAAAAAGAGCTAAATCCTCGGCTCGCACCATTACATCCCCCCTTCAGATGCACGAGCATCAGTATCCGCATGTTGTTCCGAGCGGATACCACGACATCCCACCCCTTCGGAGGAGATTTTGGGGATGCATAGGGGACTAGTGATTTACTACTGCATAAGCAGTGAGTAACGTGGAGTGGCAACCTTGACTCTGCCGAGCATCTTGAGTCCGCAACGAGCTTCAACCTTGCTTCGGAGTGTCATATAAATATAAAACTCATACTAGATGGATGCTCGATTCAAATAGAATGACAAATTTGAATCGAGTCTTTGGATTCTTCGTCTGGAGGCATACTAAACCAACTTTCTTCAGATAACTGTAGTATTTTTTTTTTTCTTTTTCATCTGTTTTTTCTCTGCTTTATCAATATGCCTTTATTTATAGTACTATCCCGAGCTGGTGCTGGAATAGTTAGTTGGTGCTGGCCTTCTAGCTTTGAATCCTCCTTTTGACATCTGTCCGCTTTGAATTCTCCTTTGGACATCTGTTCGATTTTTTGCCAGCTTTTATTCAAGGATTGACACATTCCTTTTTTGGTTGCCACCACTTCTCAACTTGTTTTGACACGTATCTTCTATCTTTCAATAGTGCTGGCCAGCATTTCTTTCTAGAATATTTGTGTCGAACATAATGTGTACTTCTTTCAGGATTTTCCTGCTCGTCTTAGCTGAATGGCTGAATATGTTTGGCCTTTTGTGTTCATTTCAGCTACGTGGACAATTATGTTTGGCCAACTGTGCTCGCTTCAGCTGTGTGGCTGATTTTGTTCGGACAGTTATGCTCGTCATTACTGATAATATTTTTTCAAATTTGACGCATTCCACGAGTAGGACAATGGGACTCCATTCAGGTCTTCCAAATCATATGCCCCATTCAGGACTCCATTTAAAAGACGTTATGTAACTCTGAATGGACCTTCCCATGCTCGGCCGAACACACCACTTGATACCCCCGTTGCTCGTCTTAAAACCAGCTCGCCCACATTGAACCTGCGTGTTTGGACCTTGGAATTATAGAACTTTTCTGATCTCTTTTTGTACATGGCGTTCTTGAAATCAGCCTCCGTCCTTCTTTCTTCTAACAGATCTGCACTCAGGGCGAGCGCCTGGTCATTGATGTGCTCTCCAAAAGTCATTGTTCGATGACTCAGAATCTTGATTTCTGCGGGTATAACAGCTTCCGCACCAAATGCCAGGGAAAACGGGGTTTCCGCAGTTGATGTTCTGAAAGTTGTTCGATAGGCCCATAATATTTCGGGCAACTCTTCAGCCCATCCTCCCCTCTTGGAATTATCAAGTCTGGCCTTGAGGGTATGCTTGATAATTTTATTAACGGCTTCAACTTGTCCGTTTGACTGGGGATAATACGGAGTTGAATAATGCTTTATTATGCCCCAGCGAGCACAATGTTGTCGAAATTCACTCCCATCGAATTGTTTGCCGTTATCCGTTACTAATGATTGGGGAAGCCCAAAACGACAAATGATATTTTTCCAAACAAAGTTCCACATTCTTTGTTCGGTGATTTTGACAATGGCTTCGGCTTCCGCCCATTTAGTTTAGTAATCAACGGCAACCACAACATATTTTACTCCCGACGTGCCAGTAGGAAATGGGCCGATCAAATCGACTCCCCATTTAGCAAATGACCATGGACTATAAACTGACACTAGTTCTTCAGGTGGGCTATGAATAAGTGGGGCATGTACCTGCCACTTGTGGGTATCGCCATGAGCATACTGTGAATCGAATCTTTTTTGAGGGTCGGCCAGTAATAACCTTGTCTGATTATTTTATGTGCCAGGACGAGCCCAACTGTATGGTTTCCGCATACTCCATCATGGATTTGCTCCAGAATTACTTGACCCTCTTCAGGAGTAATGCACTTCAATAGTGGAAGTGAAAAACTTCTTTTTTACAAATGCTCGTCTAAGATTGTATAATCGAAAGCGATTGTAATCTAAAATGAGTAGCTTGTGCCTTATTCTCGGGGAGAAGTCCTTTTGTAAGTAACTTCGATTGAGTCATCCAGTTTCTGCTTACCATCACATAAATGACCAAAACTCTAGGAACTGATGGCGAACAAGTTGTGACGACCACAATGTCCGTTGTGTTCGTCACTCCTTCTGCTGTTGCCAGGCGTGCCAAAGCATCAGCGAACGAATTACCCAATCGTGGTAATTGTTCTATGAAAACTTGTTCGAATTGCTCGAGCAACTCCTTTGCTAGTTGCTGATATTGTGCCATCTGTTCGCCTCGGGCCTCGTACTCATCAGTTACTTGATAAACGATTATATGAGAATCGCTGTAAATTATCAGCCTCTGGATTCCCATTGTCATAGCCATCTGTAGTCCAAAGCGATCAAAAGCTTAAACTTTCGGCTTCATTATTTGTAATTTGGGAAATCAAAACGGATGGCTGTTGTGAATGTTTGTCTAGTTGGGCTGATGAGAACTACGCCTGCTCCGGCTCTTGAACTTGTTGATGAGCCATCAACATACATATGCCATGGTTGGTCGATAGCTTTTTCGGGCATTTGTGGATATGTCAACTCGACCATAAAATCGGCCATAGCTTGGCCCTTCATTGTTGTTCGCGGGGCGAACGTAATGCCAAATTGTCCTAACTCCACCGCCCACTTGAGTAATCTGCCTGCAGTGTCTGGTCGGTGGAGGACTTATCGCAATGGGAACGTGGTCAAGATTTTCGGTAGTGATCGAAAAAGTATGGTTGCAGTTTTCGAACACTCATAACGAGAGCATATGCTAATTTTTCCAGTGGAGGGTACCGGAGCTCGGCTTCTTTGAGCACTTGATTTACATAGTAAACGGGCAAGTGGGTCGTCCCTTCTGCTCGTACGAGCACATCGCTAATTGCATGCTCGGATGCAGCAAGATACAGATAGAGTTGTTCGCCGGGGGATGTGGCTTAGGTTCCAGAGTATCCGCAAAGGTAACGCTTCAATGATTCAATGCATTTTGGCAATGCTCGGTCCATCGAATTTCCCTTTCTTTAATGCATCAAACAAAGGTTTGCATTTGTCCCCAGTTCGTGATATAAACCGGCTTATGGATGCCAAACGTCCGGTTAATTTTTGGACCTCTTTCACACTCCTGGGGGCCTGCATATCGAGCATGGCTTGAATCTTTGATGGGTTCGCTTCAATCCCCCGTTGACTGACCATATGTCCGAGGAATTTTCCTGAGTGAACCCCAAAGTCGCATTTTTCTTGGTTTAGCTTCATGTTGTACTCCCCGAGTATATCAAACGTTTGTGCAAGGTGGATGATCCGGTCTTCCTTGTGTTCGTTCTTTACCACAATATCGTCAATATATATACCTCAACTTTATTCGCCAATGTGTTAAATCGAACATTTTGTTCACCAAACGATATGTTGCCCCGACATTCTTTAATCCGAATGGCATGCGTTGCCAATAGTACATATTCTTTTCAATGCGAAATCGTCAGTATTCTTTTGATCATCCTGGATACATGGGTATTTGGTGATATCCGAAGAAAAGCATCCATGAAGGTCATGAGCTCACGGCTTCTTTGTATTATCGACCAAATAGTCGATATCGGCATCGGAAATTATCTTTTCGGGCATGCCTTGTTTAAATCGATGAAATCAATACATAGTCTCCAAGATCCATTAGACTTGAGGATTTGAAACAGGGTTCGCAAGCCATCTTGACATTTTACTTCTCGAATCGGGTTTATTGTCGAGCAATTTTTTTTTTTTTTCACTATTCATGGCCGCATATTTCTCCTGATTTGAACTTTCTGCGCTCGGATTCTGGAGTTTGTGTCGGATCAAGGTTGAGGGAGTGACATGCATGTTTGGGATCAATGCCAAACATGTCCTTGTGCGACCAGGAGAACACATCCAAGTTTGCTTGAAGATAAGCAATCATTTCTATTCGAATTGGTTCAGGTAATTCCGAACCAATGAACACTTCTAACTCAGGTCTGTTCGGGTCGATATTGATAGACTCCAGTTGTTCGATAGGTGTTGCTCGCTTTCTTTTTTGTTTCCACCGAGGATCTTGGATCGACCCCCGGTGTTCATCATCTACCTCCATAGGTTCATAACCTACGCGAGGTTCTAGGTCCGGTAGCTCATTTGGCGGATCAATACTCATTAGATCTGGGACATGAGTTACCATCCTGGACTCTGTGTTCGCGGGTTCTGTGTTCGCACAGGGAGGTGTGCTCGTCAAAGGATATTTTGGCAATGTATTTACTTGTTGGCTTGACTCTCCGATCTCCCATGTTTGCTCCATCATGTTTACGATATTTTGCTTTTCTGGTGCACATGATAGCAAACAATCTCTTGCTTTTTTCTGATCTCCTTTTACGCTACCCGTTCCATCTTGTGTTGGAAATTTGACACAGTAATAATAAGTAGAACAGGCCGCTTTAAATTCCTGAATAAACGGGCGACCTAGGAACCCGTTATAAGTAGACGGAGCATCGACGATTACAAAATCTAGCATTCTAGTTCGTCGGATCTCCGGATTTAGAGTTGATTCTAACTCGACTCCTAACCTAATCATACCATAGGGTCGGGTTACAGATTCCCCAAAACCCATAATGGTATGATCACATGGTTCAATATAGCTACTCAAGTCCCCAACTTGCTTTTACATTTGGTGCAGAGTGTTGACGAACAAAATGTTCGCATATGCTCCAGTATCGACCAGGAGGCGGTGCACCTTCAACCCAAGGAGACGAGCACTAATGGTTAAGGAGTCATTGTGGGGGGTGATTATACCGTCGAGATCGTCTTCTGAAAACTTAATATGGTGAGAGGGTGGCGTGCTAGCTGATGTGCTCGCCACCTTCACCTGATGGATGCTTTGCATGGTACGCATCCCCATCTTCTTTCGTCTGTTCGATAATGTTGGTGCCTGATAACATCCACCCACTGGACCATATTCAGGACGTATCATGTGGATCTCTTTACTTTCTCGACCTCTACCCACAGTTAGGAGGCCCTCTTTTGGGTAATTCAGACCTCTTACGGGATTCTTCAGGATCACTGTCAGATGTTTGTTCGCTTTTAAACACCCCCCGATTTTTTATTATTTTTACGTTAGGGAGCCTCTCAATGGGGCTTTTTAGAACCGAGTAAGACGATTATCTTCAGATAGCTTCCAAAGTTGACCAAGTAAATCGCGACAATCTTCTCAGACAGTGCCCGATGTACTCGTGATAAATACAATATTTGGAAGCATTAAGCCGATGCTTGTCCATTATGATTCTTCGAGGTCTATCTAACATGTCCCGATCTTTGATTTGGTTAAAATTGTTTTTAAAAAAACGCCCGAAAGACTTCGTGGGGCGTTTGCTTCCGCTTTTTTTTTGAATGGTTTGAAAGAGCACGGGGGTTTGTACCATTCATCATCTTTCTTCCCAAAAAAACTTTCTTAGTTGTTGTTTTTTCGACCCAAATGTGGTAGGCGGCGAGCCCATCCTGTATGGCTATGATCTTGGTCCGCTTTCTCGAATTCTCGAATATGTGTTTCGGCTAGTCTTGATGCATGGTTTTCCACATGTCAAGATTCAGGTCGCCTCCGACCACCGCGAGGATCTTGGCATCCTCTTCAACCGGTGCCCCATCATACAAACATTTATCAAATCTTTCGATGTATGCTCGATCGGACTCACCCTCTTAGTTGGGAAAAATCGCCAACCTTTGTTTTGGTATTTGGCGAAAGCACACATGGATGAAAAATGGGACAGAATTGTTGTCCCAATTGAGCGAAAAGATGTGATGGATCTGAGAGGGCAAAGTGAGAACCATCTATGTGCCCGATCACCCAAAGTCATGGGGAATGATGATCGCATACGTCGCGTCTATGGCACCCATGGCGACCATAAAGTCCGAGTATTTCTTTGAGATGAACATGTGGGTCGGACTTCGATGTCGAACATGGGAATTGGTGGTGGGATCTTCACCACTTTCTCTTGTATTTGACCGCCATGATCGCCGGTGATAGTGGCGGCGGTATTGTGCTTTCGCCCGGGTGTCCTTTAGTCACGGCGGTCGGCCCGTAAGCCTTCGATGGCTTTACGCATTTCTCAAATTTTGTGGAACTAACAGACTTGGATCGAGGCCGTTTCCCATCATGAGGACCCAGTGGGTCATGCTCGTGATGGGCGATCCCTTTCCAAGTTCGTGCTTGACCACCCAATCGATGATGGATAGACAATTTTGTTCCCGCCGATTTGTGTTCGGCATGCGGATGATCATGAGGATCTGAATGTGTGGGCATGTTTATCGGTTGTTCCTTTTCGGGATCCTGTCGCCTATTATTGCCAATTCGGTCTTTGGCGGAGAGCCTCAAACGTCCAAACGCTGATGGTCTGCACCCTTGAGGCTGTTCTTCATCAGACGTATCATCAGTTTTTTTATTAGCCCGCTTCCGTGCAGCTTTTATCTTAACTTGCTCGCTATCAGGTGTATGTGAGCGTCGTTCTTCATCATCTTGGGTTTTTAACTTGGCCAACTCTTTTTCGGCCCTCTCTTTCTGTGCTCGTAGCAAGAAAGTGATGGCCTTTGTTGTGGCCGACGGATCATTGGCAATATCCTCAAGATTAATGGTCTCCACTATCTGATCTTTGTGAGGCTGGCGCTGAGCCTCTATCCTGTCGTGAGGTCGACTTTGTCCCGACCTCTCTGTTTGTGTATTCCTAGATTGAGGCATTATATTTCTTTTTTCTGCCTCGGCTAACTACGGGTTTGGGTCTGGTTTTGTTTTTTGGTACCCTCCTTCTAGCGCCAGTTGTTGCGAGTCGTTTTATTTGGGAAATATGATGTGGCTAATTTGGTGACAACTCACAAACAAAACATGCACGTGTAAAATAAACTGTAAATAAGATGAATTTGTTGACCCAGTTCGTCAAGAAATGATTACTCTGGGGGCATACCAAGCCAGGGATGTAGTATTGCGAGTTTTACACGTACAATATATGATACATCTTATGAAGATGAACCGTTATGGATGAAGATGATTTGGAGAGTTGGTATATGAGTGCTAGGGTTTTTGTGTGCATAGATGATCTCTCGAATTTTTTAGTGAGCCTTACCCCTCTGGGAAATTTCTGAACCCGTCTTTTGTTGTTTTTTCTTCCATTTATAGTACTTCGACAAGCATGAGCTGGTTTGGCAAGCATGAGCTGGAGACTTCGGGCCATGCAAGAACTCTTGTGATGCTGTCACCTTTCCAACTTTGTCTTCTAGATTGATCTTTGTTTTTGCTTGTCTATAAGGCACTCTTTTGGTCGTCCAAATTCATCTTTTGCTCGACTGAATGCTTTGTTAACCATATCAATTTTATACCGGAATATTGTCGAGCATGTCTGAGTTCTTCAGGATGTCTGAGCATCGAGCATACTGACCCCTCAGTTATGCGGCTCTCGGGATATCGAGCATTGAGCATCTTGACCCCTCGGGTTTATGCGAGCCTTGGGATGTCTGAGCCCTCAGGATATCTGAGCATCGAGCATACTGACCCCTCAGGTTTGTCTGAGCCTTTAGGATGTCTGAGCCCTCAGGATATCTGATCATCGAGCATACTGAACCCTCAGGATATCTGAGCATTCAGGTTGTCTGAGTCCTCAGACTTGTTCCGAGCCCTCAGGTTTGTCTGAGTCCTCAGATCACTTGACTCAGCTTATCTAATTCTTTCTTACCTAATCTGATCAGTTGACTGACTTTGTCATGTTCTTTTCATGATCATTTTGCTCGGTCAGTCTGGTTGAACAACCTTAGTTGGTAATTGGCAAGATGGCGAACAAAACTTACTTCATAGGCGAGTATGTTCGCTTGGTTGACAAGTGGCGAGCTGGTCGACCAAACTTGTTTGGTCGGCGAGCGGCAAGCACACTTGTCCATCGGGCATGATTATTTTAATAAATATTACACGTGTCTCTCTTACGTGTTCGATTAATGCTGAATAATTATATCGAACACAACATGGAGAAACTAGGTTTTCTTGTTTTTTATTATAATGAATCCCGGGACGTCATATATATAGGGAGAGATTAGCTTATATCTTAAGCAAATCTTTATTAGGAAGATAATTCCTAATCTTGAAAACCATATCTCAAAGATAAGTTTTTCCCTACAGATATTTTCCTACAATAATATTCCATAACATTTTTTTGGGAGTCTTATTTAATTAAATCTAATTTAATTAAATAATAATAATAATTAATTCCAAATTAATATATTATTAATTCTCCATAAATTAAATATTAAATCTAATTTAATACTTAATCAACCAACTATAATCCGTACATGGGAGTTACTTGTTGTGTGACCCATAGGCCCTCATATATCGAGCTATTAGTCAAACTAACGGTCTTAATTGAACCATAGACAATAAATCAGACAATCTCAATATATGAGGTACGTTGCGAGAAACATGCAACTACCTGTAACTGTAACATGGACTATTGCAAAAAATTCCTCCTTCCATTCACGAATACTCGATTAGCCTTGAACATGATGAAGTGTTTATTCAAATAGCTTAATCGATTTATCTCGAATCACTAATTGATCATTCGTGTCACCTTTGGTCACAAAGTCCAAGGTGGCGTGCATTGGCCAATGACTTTGATCCAATTATGAAGAGAAGATGAGTATTCTCTCTAAATCCACTTTGAGGAATGAATCCTTATCTTGGTTCAACTACCACGCACATGCATTTCGTGATGAACTCAATCCAAGCCATATCTACCCATGGAAGGGTGTAAGTGTCGGTCATGGTCAAAGTTCATCACTCCACACATGTCGTGCGTATTGACCTCAAGTCAAAGGAGTATCGCATCGCTCCCACTAACCGAGACACCCGTAGACACATATAGTGAAACTACATCAAACGGTTGCTCGGATGGGTATACCAATACCCTCTAAGGTATTTGTGCATCCATCATGAGATACCTAGTATCTCGTAGTAAGTGAGATATTACTACACTCTCTAAGAGTATGATGCAGATCGCACACCGATCTCTATTGCATCATCGATATCCCATTCTCGATGATCCTTGATCGGGGCTGTTTGAGAATCATGCTTAAGTCATCTGAGTTCTCACGTACTCAATGACAGCAGTAATTCAAGGGAACACAGATAAGAACAAATGCAAACAATCAAACATAATATTCTAATAAGTGTAATGCCATACATTTAATATTAAATAAACAATAATATTAAACCAACACTGAATATTATCTTAGTATTATCTCCTTACAAAGGATTGTCTCTAGGACACTAACACTAACAAAGCCAACCATAAAAGACAATATGTTTTTGGCATGGTTTCAGGCAAACAAAGAATAAGCGAGAATCGGTGAATAGGCAAAAAGGATTCTCAATTGGTCGCATTTGCTATGTTCCCCCGGGTTTGGGAGAGCGGTATTATTTTAGGATACTGCTAAATATTGTTTGTTGTCCTAAAAGTTATGATGAATTCAAGGAGTACAAAAATATCAGGTATGAAACATACTTGGACGCTTGCTACGCTAGACGTTTGTTGGACGACGATAAAGAATACATTGATGGAATAATAAAAACAAGTCAATGGGCATCTGCGTAGTCTATGCGGACATTTTTTGTGACGTTGCTTTCATCTGGAAACTTGAGTTGCCCAGAGTTGGTGTGGGAAAAGTGTTGGACATTACTTTTCAATGTTATTTTGTACAGATAGCGACACATCTTGAATTATCCAGGTAACCAATAATTGAATGAACTGTTCCACACAAATGCAGTTAATATTGAATAACATATTATTTCTCAATCGTAAAATTACACTGAAACCAATAATTATTATTTATTAATATATTTGAATAAAATTAAACATGATTGACGATGAAATAAAGAATTTATGCCTATTCGAAATCGACAAGTTGCTTCGTGGTATGGGAAAGTGCTTGAGCAATTACGATGGAATACCGGAATTGGAATTGGACCAAAATTTGGTCACCCAGAATAGGATGATTTACAGAGAATTAGCCTACAATAAGACCGAATTAAAAAGGAAACACGAAGAGCTATTAAAGAAATTCAACGACGAGCAACTGTATATGACTCGATAAAAAACTCCATCAACTACAACAGAAGAGGTGTCTTCTTTTACTACGAATGTGGAGGAACGGGATAGACATATCTCTGGAGAACTCTGTTAGCAGCTCTCCGATCGAATGGTGAGATTGTTTTGAACGTTACTTCTAGCGGTATAGCGTCCCTTCTACTTCCGGGCGGAAGAACTGCTCATTCAAGGTTTTCAACCCCAATCAACATC
This sequence comes from Stenogyne calaminthoides, assembly GCA_037126765.1. Classification (NCBI taxonomy): domain Eukaryota; kingdom Viridiplantae; phylum Streptophyta; class Magnoliopsida; order Lamiales; family Lamiaceae; genus Stenogyne; species Stenogyne calaminthoides. The sequence continues at coordinate 2,144,280 of JBBCBC010000015.1, forward strand.
ATGGAAAACTCAACGTGCAACATCAAACAGAATTGTTGGTCAAATGCAGACTAATAATATGGGATGAAGCTCCAATGGTACATAGATAACACTCTCCGAGACATAATGCAACTAACTGATTAGTCGTCTTCGCAGATGCCTTTCGGTGGAAAGAAAATTGTATTCGGAGGTGATTTTCATCAAATACTACAAGTCATCCCTAAGGGATGTAGACAGTATATCGTGTGTGCGACGGTCAATTCTTCATACCTGTGAGACGCTTGCACAGTTTTGAGATTGACGAAAAATATGAGACTCCATAACGTATTCGACTGAAGAATTAGGAGAATTAAAACCCTTCTCTGAGTGGATAGCGGCAATTGGCGATGGAACTGTAGGGGACGAGACCAATGACGATGCGGATATCGAAGTGCCCGATGACCTTTTTTTGAAATACGAAGACGATCCTATTGGCACGATTGTGAGTGCACGTATCCAGACTTCAAGAATATCTATCACAACCTCAAATATTTTAAGGACAGAGTCATACTTGTGCCCACTCTTGAGGTCGTCGATTCCATTAATGAATACATGATAAACATGAACGACCATGAGGCAAGAACGTATTTGAATTTCGACAGTGCATGCAAGTCTGATACGAATGTTGATATACTGACCAATTTACATGCCAGAGTTTTTGAATAGCTTGAAGTGTTCCGGCGTCCCCAATCATGAACTGGTTCTGAAAGTTGGAACTCCTGTTATGCTACTCAGAAATATAGATCATTCGAGGGGACTGTGTAAAGGAACAAGATTGGTCCTGACAAGATTGGGTGACTGTGTGCTAGAAGGTAAGGTCATAACCGGAAGCAATTAGGGTGAGATGGTGTTAATTCTGAGACTTTCCCTGACTCCGTCAGACCCGAGAATGTCGTTCAAGTTCCAGAGGAGACAGTTCCCGTTAATTGTCTCATATGCAATGTCAATAAACAAGAGCCAAGGACAATCACTTGCAAATGTTGACATATTTTTGAAGAAACCAGTTTTCAGTCACGGTTAGTTCTACGTGGCAGTTTCGAGAGTCGCCAATCGCAATGGATTGAAGATTTTGGTGTGCGGCGATAATGAAAAAACAATCAAACAAACAAAAAATGTGGTTTTCAGAGAGGTTTTTCGAAATCTTTAGTCATTTAAAACTTTGGTAATTTACACACTACATTTTATTCATGAACCCATAGCTATTATTTCCTTTCACTTGCATTTCAGCGTGTTTCGACAGTTTCAGTACTTAACAAATGAATTTAATATAAATTTACGTAATAAATATGAATTACCTAAATCTTTATTCTTAAAGATTTTTGCACAAATCATATTACTCACTATTAAAACAAATGTTCAACTACAGTCGTGCATCGCACGAGTTCGATGACTAGTAAGGTAAAGAACAAAGTTTTGGGCCAAAATTATGAAGCGCGAAAATAGTTGAAGAAATAACGAAATTGGGTCATACGTTGAAAGGCCCAGTATTTGGCCCATATAAATTACAGTCGTCAACCTGTTGGTATTTTACTATTTTTATACTATACTTCTCATTAAAATAGATGTACAATAATAATATTCATGACATCGATTTGGAAAAAAAACATTGTCTAATTAATCAATTGATATTACTAAATCCGAAAAAGAAAACGATAACATCCCAATCAAGGATAGAAGACGAGAAAATAAATTAAATCTGAAAAAATTGTATCAGTTACTTACCACATATTTGCACTAAATATATAATGGTCTGTGTCATCAGTGATTTTTCTGAAACAGTCCATAAATTTTTCTTTACTATAAATTGCTGGGCAGTCATAAAATTGAACATTTTCAGAATTAGATTTCCGGTTTCAAGGGCCCAACAAAAAATAAGTCATTCCTATTTCCTATTAGGGGGATGGTAGCAAAAATTATGCATCTAAAAAACTATTTATTGGTGATTGTGAGAAAAATAGGAATAAACTCTCTTCTTTTTTTCTCAAAATGGAATGCCCAAACTCTTTTTTTGCCCCTTGTTTGTAAAAGACTTTTTTTTATATCATTTTATAAAATATAAACCTTTATTAAATTAATTCACATCCCTCCCAGTAGGTCACGCATGGTTCGCAAGACTTAAGTCATGTGCTATTCATGTACACTCTTTCTTGTAAGTGTAAAGGTGTTATAAAAGGATAATTTAAAAAAAAAAGGTAAAAAGAAGTTTGATCATCCATATTGTACATTTTTGTCAATTCTCTGAAAAAAAAATACTTAATAGAAATAATAAATGTTTGTAAAAATTAAATATTAAATGTTTGATAAAAATTTGAAAAGTAAAATATTAGTGATATATTAAAATCATGCAGAAGGACACCCTTTCAACATTTATATTATAACTTTCAACATTTATATTATAAATTACAAGTGATTAATTTAAGTAGAAGCATTTAAACATAAAACACTCAAATATGCTTAAACTTTTCTTTTGTTTTTTTTTTTTTTTTAAACAATGTGTTTGCAATTGATTCGGGGTTCATTCTTCCTTATATATAAAGTTTACAAACACGACCTTTAAATTAACATCGTGAGCTGATAGAGCATATTTTCTTCCATTGCTTTCACATTTACTTTAGAGAAATTAACTTAGAAGAAAAAGATAAACAAATTATACTTGTACAAAGTCCATGAAATAAAGTAAAACGCCATTATATGATTGATACAGAGATGCATACATCATTAATTTCAAAACTACTCAAAAAAAAAAGGAATTAACAAAGAAAATAACAGGCTAGCAATTCAAATCTCTCTATAATTTTGAATTTTTTTTCACCCCATACCTAAATTTGATTTGAATTAAGATTTTCTTTGCGATTCTCATTATTTTAACCATTTTTTCTCTAGATTGTTTTTTATTAGTAATTACTTTTTCAATTCTCCCTGTATTTATTATTTTTTCACCTCATACCTATCTTGTTTGTTACTCTCTCCGTACACAAATAAATGATTTTTTAACCATTTTTGTCTGTACACAATTAAATAACCTTTTAGCCTCCTTTTATTTTTTTTTACAATTTCAATTTTAGAAAATTTTTATGGCAAATTAAAAATATGTAATGTGGTTAAAAAATTATTCATTAATTAAGTGCAAACTTATTAATACATACACTTTTTTAATTCTACAAAGAAAAGCTAAAATGTCATACATACACTTTTTAATTAAAAAAATGCTAAAATGTCATTTAATCTTAATTATCTCATGACCTTATAAATAAATTACTTTTTAGGTAGAGACAAAGGTCCTATTTGCAACGTCTATTAGTGACATAGAAGCAATTTTTTTAGAAAATATTGAGTCTTACCTACTTAAATTCAGAGATTTTGGAGGTGTTTTGAAACACTTAAAACAGTTTCCATAAACACTTATTTTCAAAGCTCTCTTTCACAACTTTTGAAAATAAGTGTTTCTTGTTGGACTTTGATTGTTAAAATAAAACTTGTAATCCCACATCGGTTTTTTTAACAAAGTTGGGGGCTTCCAAATCCTATATAAGGAGTCCATTAGTCTTTGTTACAAGTGCATCAATCAATACACTTTAGTTTTGTGTTTGATTCTAGTTAAAATTCCTTTCTCGTATTCTCTTTTAATAGAGTCTCGTGAGAAAGGTGAGAGTTATTGTAGACTTGAAATAGTGTAGGAGGGTTGAGTGAAAGAGAGGAATTCCGTGTGATTGTAGAAATTTATCATATAGTGATCTCTTTGGTGGGTCGTGGCTTTTTCTCCAATTTTGGAGTTTCCACGTTAAATTCTCGTGTTGGAGATTGTTTTATTTCTTTATTTTATTTCTTGTTTATTTTTCGTTTGCCCTTGGGGAATTAATTGTTGGGGTTATACTGAAAAGTATGCTTTTACTTTGTATAACCAAACTGAAGTTTTTTATTTATTTACTGAAATAAATTATTTAATCACTGTTGCATTAAATATGAATGAATGTTATATATGTTTATTGCAAACCCGTCCAATAAGACAGTACGTGTTACGTTGTAGTTAATTTGGTGATACCCGATCACTGAAGATCAAATTAACAGCCCTCGTAATTAAGTACAAATTCACAACCCATATGAAAATGAACGAACCATCATGAACGGTTGAAGTGTGAGACCCAGATTGGCCTGTCTTGACCAAGGGATCACACTAGCGCATTTAGGTGCGCTGAATGAGGACCTACAGGAGGACAAATTCTTCGGTACTGAATATACAAGAATTAGACCTCAGTGGTGCGTTTTTTCTTAATCTCCGTCTCTTAAATAGGATCCTGTGAAATTAATAACTATTGCTTTAACTTATGATGGGAAGAGAGTCAATGCGATTCGATACCTTATATCTTGAGCAATATTATTAATTACATGACGATTGCTGACATTTAATACGGAGAATCGCTTGCAAGTACGTCTTGCTTGATTTGTCCTCTTGGTGGGCTCATATCCTTTATCATGCCAAATCTTGCAAGTGGAAATTTATTTCCGACATGGATAATAATGTTGAGTTGTCTTTACTCCAAGGACAAAGATATTAATTAATATAAAGCTTGTTCAGTGGCTTAATTAATTAATGGACTAAGATAATCTTAAACGCAGGAAATAATGATCGGGAGCCATGTTATATGTGAAATCGTAATATGGGTTAAGATGGATAGTTCAATATTAATTTTATAGTGGAGTAAATTAATATTAATGGACTTGAATAATATTTGGCCCAAAATATTAAAGCTTCATAGTCCATTGGAGGTCCAATCTTAATTCTCCTAAAGGCCCCCCAAATAGCCCAAAATAAAGTCCAATTAATGAGAGGGAGAAGAACATATTCTTGCCTAATTTCCAATTGATATTTTCGAAAATTTTGTCTATAAAAAGAAGAAAAGATTGTCTTGATTTTCTTGTAGATATTTTATGGAAAGAGATAATTATTGTAGGAATACATAATTATCCCATAAATTCAAGAAGTCAAATCTTGACTCCTTTATTAGTGTAAAATTCGAAAATTATGGGTAGAAGAGGGGAAAGAATTTTTATGGAAAATTTAGTTAAGGAGAAAATAATATAGAAGTTATATTCAAGATTTCTTGGAGACCAAGAAAAGATTTTCTTCCTTATTTTCTAACCCTAATTTTCGCCCCCCTCCTCCCTATATATAGGGGATGAGCTCTTCATTCCCAAGTGCAATTCCATGTGTTGGAAATATTAGAAATCCACAAAGGTGGTAGCAAAATATTTAATTTCTCTCCCATTAAAATCATTCGTTGAAATCTTCCAACCGGATAACGTTCATGGACTTTGGGGATATATTTGGGAAGACTCTTGGGTTGATTCATCCGTTTGATTTTTCAAGAGGTTAGTAATTCCGTAACTCCTAATTCCGCATGTTTAGGATTTACGTGAATTATGTGTACGCATGTTGTTTATTATTATGTTGAATTGATTTAGGATTAATTCATGTTAGTAATTAACTGTTTAATTTAAATATGTATTTAAACAATCACCTCGAATAGATCCGGGCACCCCGATTTTCCCAACATTAATTTCCCAACAAGTGGTATTAAGAGTCGGGTCTAGTCTCTAGATATTCTGAGTATGCTCTGTGGTTGCAGCCTAGTCTGATCTTCCACATCAAGAAAGATTTTTTTTTGAGAAAAGTTCGGAGGTCTCTTTTGAGACGGTTGTTTAATTAAGGGCGGAGAAACGATATGTCAAAGACTTCGAGTGCAATTAAGTTTGACGTGGAGAAATTTGATGGAAGAATCAATTTTAGCTTGTGGCAAGTGCAAGTTAAGGATGTGTTGATACAATCTGGTGTACACAAGGCTCTGAGAGGAAGGCGGTGTTATCTTTGAAGGTAACACCAACAAAGATTCGTATGAGTGATGAAGATTGGGAGGATCTGATCTCGAGGGTCATAAGCACAATACGTTTGTGTTTGGCCAAGAGTGTTCTTGCAAATATACATGGGATTTCGAGTGCCAAGGAGTTGTGGGAAAAGTTGGAGTCTCTGTACCAGGCAAAGGGCATTTCGAATCGGCTGTACCTGAAGGAACAATTTCACACCTTGCGGATGGACGAAGGTATGAAAATTTCAGATCATTTGAGTACTCTTAATGGTATTATTTCTGAACTAGAGGCAATTGAAGTGAAAATTGAAGATGAGGATAAAGCGTTAAGACTTATCGTGTCTCTTCCACATTCCTATGAGCATATGAAACCAATTTTGATGTATGGGAAGGAAACTTTAAATTTTGCTGAAGTCACAGGAAAACTTCTTTCTGAAGAAAGAAGGCTGACAAGTGAAGGACGAACTTCAACGGAAAATTCAGCAATGGTGGCTTTTAGCAAAGGGAAGAAGAAGGACTTCAAGGGCACTGTTTGTTGGAAGTGCGGGAAATCTGGGCATTTAAAGCGAAACTGTCAAGGTGAAGTTAATCAAGGTGGAGCGGTGGCGGCAAATGACTCTGAAAAAGTTGCTAACGTTGTGATAGAAGATGATTTCCTCTGATTGAGGAAATGAACATCCTCATGGCATGTCCAACTGCCATGAACGAGGATGTGATGATGTTAGTTGGACCACATGTGCATTGGTTTGGCATGGATGCAAGGTGTGTGGTGAAAGATGTCGATGGCTGAAGGACTTCTAGGAAGGCCAAAAGCTAGAAGTTGCACCATAAAATTCAGCAGGTGTTTTTCGACATGTGCCGAAGGAAATTCTTAGAATGGTTGATTCTAAGTGTTCTACTCATATGGTGGAGTAGGTTATTCTCTGTTTTGAGAATGGTGATTCTTTGGTTTAAGAATCATGATTGTCGGTGAAGACAATGGAGTTTTCTTTTAACAAGGTGGAGATTGTTGGACTTTGATTGTTAAAATAAAACTTGTAATCCCACATCGGTTTTTTTAACAAAGTTGGGGGCTTCCAAATCCTATATAAGGAGCCCATTAGTCTTTGTTACAAGTGCATCAATCAATAAACTTTAGTCTTGTGTTTGATTCTAGTTAAAATTAATTTCTCGTATTCTCTTTTAATAAAGTCTCGTGAGAAAGGTGAGAGTCATTGTAGACTTTAAATAGTGTAGGAGGGTTGAGTGAAAGAGCGGAATTCTGTGTGATTGTAGAAATTTGTCATATAGTGGTGGGTCGTGGTTTTTTCTCCGATTTTGGAGTTTCCACGTTAAATTCTTGTGTTGGAGATTGTTTTATTTCTTTATTTTATTTCTTGTTTATTTTTCGTTTGCCCTCGGGTAATTAATTTCTCAACACTTCTGAAAGTTGTTTTAAATGTTTCAAAACACACTCTTTCACTGTTCAAACATGGATTGAAAACAGGCCAAAATTCAACAATATATCCAACTATGGTAGTGACAAAATCGACCAGATTTATACCTTTTTGGTGGAGACAAAATCGACTAATTTGTTGTTATTCTTTTCCTTGAGATTTCTGGAAAGGAAGACCTCCATATTTCTTGATAACCTTTTCTCTCACAAACTTTTCATAGATAAAAGCAGCACCTCTGAACTGAGGCAACACTAACCACCCCACAAATGCTAGTTTCAAATCATACCATATTGGCACCCTGCAATTATTCATTTCAAATTAAACAAAGTTTTACTGCAAAATATGACGAGTAAAGAAATTCAATTTCAAATACAATTAATATTATCATCAAAGAATGCAAGTCAACTTACAATGGATAGAGCAGCATAACTCCTGGCCTGCAAAATTATATCACAACGTATGAGACGGTTACCTTTTCAATTGATAATAATAAATAAAATCATAAAATAATCTTTAAAATCTAAGGAATGAAAATCCACCAAAGACAAAAATTATTTTTTATACAAAAATTATTATTTCAATTGATGTGGAATCCGGCCATTCTTGAAACTGACGCCCAATTCGAGTTGCAACAAGTATTTCGTTTTGCATCTTCATATACAAAATAAAATGTTGATTTTCGTAGTCGAAAAGATGATAAAAAAAGTTCAATTTTGTCCTACAAATTTATGATTTTTCCGGAAAAAGTTGCAAAAATGTTTTAGGATTGTCCATTTACTTATTACATCCAAGTTGGTCCGATTTTTTTTTTTTTTCTGTAGAAAATCAGAAACAACATCGATCATATAATCTCAACCACATATCCAACTTTTCGGTGAAAATAGAACTAGGATCGGACCAATTTGTAAGTTATGAAAATAATAAAGTGAAAAATCCTTTTTTTCTGAAAAAATCAAAATTGTGGGAACAAAATTAAAATTTAATTCAGATGGACATGCAGTATAATAAGGAAAGAAAAAGGGAAATATTAAAAAAGAAAAGGAGAGAAAAGCATATATATATATAGCCGGCCATGGAATGAAGGAAATTAAGGAAAGTCCAGAAACGACTCATTCTTGTTTGATTGTAATTACCACAGTTTTGAGTTAATTAGGATTACAACTGAAGAAGCCTTCCTTCTCATTTTTATAATTAAAAATAAAAAAGGGGACACGTGGATCCTGTCAAAAAAAAAATTGTCTTGATTTTCTTGTAAATAATTTTTTTGTTACAAGTTTTTAAGGCGAAACGATTAAATTTAGCCATTACTTTTTATTTTTTATTAATTTTAACACATTTTTTTTACTCTTTTTAAATTTAGCACACATATTTTTAAAAATATCTCGATTCACCGTTTTCGAAGAGGTCTGTCTGAATAGTTTGTCGGAATACATCTGTCTTGTTGACGTGTAACTATTAAAATAAAAATAATAAAAAATATCACCACCTGAGATTAAAAAACGTGGGTTATAATAAAAATATATCGGGTCACTATTTTCTAATTTAAAGTCTATTAGAAGGTCCAATCTTAATTCTCCTAAAGGCCCCTCAAGTAGCCCAAAGATAAAGTCCAATAACTGAAAAATGTGTTTAAAATAAAATAAATTATTGTTGCCTAATTTTCCTAATATTTCGAAAATAATAAATAAAAGAGGGAGAAAGATTTTCTTTGAATTTTGTTATGTAATAAGGATAAGTATTCTTTGAATACAAGATTATCTCATTAAATTCAAGAAATCTCCCACTTGGTTATTTGTTAAGGGATTTTCGAAAATTTTGATTAAATAAGGGAAGGAAAAATTTTATTGATTTTCTTGAAAATACATTATGGAAGATATGTATTATTGGAATACAAGAAAATCTCATAAATTCAAGAAGATCCAAATCTTGGATTCCTACTCCTTATTTTTTCGAAAAATACCATAACAAGAGAAGTTGGGATTTTTGTGGAATATTTAATTATGGAGAAAAGAATATATGTGATATATTCAAGATTTCTTGGAGATCAAGAAAACAAAATTTCCATCTTTATTTCCACCTAAAATTTCGACCAACCCCTCATTATAAATAGGGGATGAATGTTTCATCTCCAGGTGAACACGAAAATTGGTTTTTTCGAAAAAATATCAGCGTCGATAAAATATCAAATATTTTGAAACGTCGACAGATTGTGTATTTTCAAAAAATCTCAATTGTGAGTGTGCAATTCCATGTGTTGGAAAAATTAGAAATCCACAAAGGTGGTGCAACATAATTTTATTTTTCCTTTTGTTAAATTGTTCGCGAGTTCCTTCCACCGGATTGTTGAACAAGGGCAAGGGAATACTTGAGAAGGTTTTTTGGTCTGTTCGTGTGAACGGGATCCATCTTCTCAACGGTTGTCACTCCGAGAGATTAGTTCACATAAACCCGTAGCAATTCCGCATGCATAGGATTTATGTGAACTGTTTATATGCATGATTTGTTGTTGAATTATTATTTGAATTAATATAGGATTAATTCATGCTAGTAATAATTGTTAGAATTAAATTTGTATTTAAATATTCGTCCCGAATAGATCCGGACAATTAATTCCCCAACAAATGGTATCAGAGCCTCGGTTTCGGGCTCTGAATTTTAAATTGTAATTTAATTCGTTTTCATTAAATTTGAAATTGGATAGTAGAATTGCTAGATCTTTTTTGCAGGTATCCAATTGTCATGGAATTAAATGTGTTTATTTATGGATGCATATAAATTGTGATTTTAAATTCGACTCGTTCGAATTCGTTTTGCCTCGTGAGAAAATCCACGAGTAGATTAGGATTTGTTTGATTCGTTCAATGTAATGTATCAGTCTAGATCTAGGTTTATTTATTTATCGTGAAATAAATCAAATTCCATTGCCAAGACGGAAAGACGGCGAATTAAAAGACTTAATGGATTCAAAATCGCATACGCTGGCGCTACGGCATGGGGCAATGCCGAGGGTCGAAAGACGCTAAGGGATCGCGATCGCAAGACATGGGCGCCACAGAAGATCCGCGGCGCGACGGGCGGAAGGAGGGGTACGGCCAAAGACACGCGGATGCAGGCGGAGGCGTACGCGAAAGGATTTGATGGGGGCGCTGGAATGCGCGATTGCCAGATCCGCCGAGGGTCGCTGAGCGAGACGCAGTAATCACCGGGCGACGCAAGGCCGGGCGCTTTGCCAGACACGCTAAGACGCGACGCCACTCTCGACACGGCCGGGAGTGTTAGCGGGCACCTCTGACCATGAAATGGTCGATGACATCACTTGACGGGCGAACCTTTCGAGACGTAACGATGAAGGCGAAGAAGAGCGATTTCTCGAGATCAAGACATGACAAAAAATTAACCGTGACAATTGGATATATGTGCCCAATGTGTTTAATTTTGTTTTGATATTTATGCATTATTTTATGCTTATTTAAATTGTGTTTAAATATCGATGCATGAGAAAATGTTTTGAAAAATCTCACTTTCGAAAATTACTAAGTATGCTTAAACAATTAATTGACAATTTTATTCCTGGATAATAAAATTGAATTAATTTTGACCTCCATGATTTATTTATTTGTGAATTCTTTTGGAGAAATTCCCCCTTTAATGGTCAAAAGATAGCTTTCACATGAATAAATTCCAAATGGATGATTGTGGATTATTACTAGTGGCGATTTATGACCCTCCCCACGAGGCTCGTTCAAAAGCGAAATAATAATTTCAGATTTAATCATGATTATTACTTAGGTATAAAATTGATATGCATATATACTCCCCAAGGCCCCGTCAATTTTATATTGGTCAAGTGGGAGCCAACTATTAATTTGGATATTAAAGGTTTATGTAAATCGTTCTTGTTTGTAACTTTTTGCTTGAATGTGTTTAAATAATGACTCACCCCACGTGGCTTATTTAAACTTTGTTTTGAGATGTTGGTGATGCATGTTCATATTTTTTTTTTTTGAGATTTTAATATGATGCATGTGATCGAACCTTGTGATATATTTGTGCTTATGCATATAGTTATTTATTTCGATTCAAAGATGTCGTAACCTTTTAATCCAATCGCTATTATACATAAAGTCAATAGAATAAGTATGGAAACTATATTGATTGGAAACGAAAAATTATAATTCTCCTAACTGCACAAAAGCACAAGTGAATTCTTGACACACCAAAATCAGATGAGCCAACTGACGAGTCAAAAATGCAGGACTCATCAGATCACCTTGCGAGAGATGTCGTTGCTGAAAATGGTGGAGGGCAAACCCGTAAGGATTACGTCCTCAAAATTGATGGTCCATCCGAACAAACTTGAGGTTCGAGTCAGATTATAATCTGGAGACTCGGATGAATTTGGTACTTCACTCTCTGCGCCCCAAAAGTTTTTGAGCATTTTGGCCTCGCTAGCTGATTTGTTGCAAGCTTTGGTCTCGGCAGAGATGTTGATGGGGCACCAAACTCAAGCTTTGAATGGCAAGTGGTCCATCTTCATCTTCTAGGCCAAGGGTAGGCAAGAAGAAGAAGAGAACCAAAAGCCATAAGCAATAAAAAACTCAATCATTGCCAAGGGCAATGGTAAGATCTTGAATGCTTGTGGTGTCAAGGAAAATCCAAAGAGGAAGTGCTTCAACAAATGCCGGGACAATGGAGGTTTGCTCTGTTCCAACCCCAAAAGGGCCGGAAAAAAGGTAATTCTCACGAACTAGTTGTTGAAACTTATTTAGCGGGCGTATACTTCTCATTCGTGGGTAGTTGATACTGGGATCCACCGATCATGTTTGCTTCACGGGTTCAAGTGACCCGCAACTTAGTGGGAGTGAGATCCTCATCACACTTTGGCGATGCTACTTCGAGTGGCGGTGAAGCGATGGGAGAAGTGCACTGTCTTTTGAAGACAAAGTTTTAATTTTAAGAGATGTTCTTTACGTTCCTACTTTTAGAAAAAGAATTTAATTTCGGTTTCTAAACTTTATATTGATGGATATTCGGTTACTTTTGATAAAGTTGTTACCATTTCTCTTTATGATAAATTTATCTCGTCATGGAACGTTGTTGAATAATCTCTATACAATTAATCGTGCACACCACTCATGAAATGCATCCTATAACACATCAATCAAGCTTCGATAAAAAGAAAATGTTCATCGACGTGAACGAACGACACTTCTATGGCATCTTAGATTGGGACATATTAATCCAAAAAGGATCCAAAGGTTGGTAGAAGACGGTTCACTGGAGTCTCTCCAAGTTGAACCAATCCCAACCTACGAATCATGTTTGGAGGGTAAAATGACCAAGAGGGCATTCGGAGCCAAGGGGAATAGAGCAAAAGAAGTGTTAGAAATCGTTCACACTGAGGCGTATGTGGTCCAATGTCAATCAAAGCAAGAGGAGGTTATGAGTATTTCAATCACTTTTATTGATGACTACTCAAGGTACGGCTATATTTTCCTTATGAAGCATAAATTTGAGACCTTTGAGAAATTCAAAGAATTTAAGGCTCAAGCAGAGAAATCATAGGAAAAACGTATCAAGTCTCTACGATCCGATCGTGGAGGCTAGCTAGTACCTCGGCGATGAGTTTTTGAACTACTTGTCGATGAAGGGATTGTATCCCAAATAATCGCACCGGAAACCCTCAACAAAATGGGGTTGCAGAGCGAAGAAACAGAACTCTTTTAGAAATGGTTAGATCAATGATGAGTTATGCGGATCTACCCAAGTCGTTCTGGGGTCATACCTTGGAAACAACAGCTTACATTCTGAACTTGGTGCCATCCAAATTGGTTCCCAAAACTCCCAAAGAATTGTGGACCGGGCGCAAGCATGAGAATTTGGGGGTGTCCGGCCTATGTGTTGGACAAGGAAGCCGGAAAATTGGATCCTCGATCAGAATTAAGGTTGTTTATAGGATACCCCGAGGGAACAAAAGGGTGTATGTTCTATGGTCCCGAAGATCAAAAGGTGGTAATAAGCACCCACTTTAGATTTTTGGAAGAAGACTATATGAACGAAAGGAGACCCAGAAGTGAGATTACCTTAAATGAGCTAAAGGGGCTAACCTCAGTGCCAACTGTACAAGATGACATACCAAACGACACACTTACACAACCGGAGCCTCGTCGTAGTGGGAGGATTGTGAGACAGCCCGAGAGATTCATGGGGATAGGAGAGTCCTCGGACTTGATTCCCGGACAAGACAAATCAGACCCATGAACATATGACGAGGCAATCCAAGACAAGGATGCGGTTTCTTGGCAAACAGCAATGAAAGCCGAAATGGGTTCTATGGATCATAATAGAGTGTAGGAGCTAGTCGAACCACTTAATGGGTTCAAACTCATTGGTTGCAAGTGGGTATACAAGAGAAAAAGAGGATCGGACGGGAAGGTGGAAACCTTCAAGGCAAGGCTTGTGGCGAAAGGTTATACTCAGAAAGAAGGGATCGACTATGAGGAAACTTTTTTCGTGCAGAGCAATGCTCAAGTCCATCCGAATTCTCTTGTCGATTCTTTCAAGATCTCGACTTTGAAATCTGGCAAATGGATGTCAAGACGGCTTTCCTTAACGGAAGTCTTGATGAAGAAATCTATATGCAACAACCCCAAGGCTTCATTGAAAAAGGCCAAGAACACCTAGTTTGTAAGCTCAAGAAGTCCATTTACGGACTCAAACAAGCATCCAAAGCTTGGAACCAATGTTTTGATCAAGTAATAAAGTCTTATGGGTTTGATCAAAATGAGTTCGAAAGTTGTGTGTACAAAAAGCGTGTCGGAACTGCATTGGTATTCTTAGTACTATCGTGAGATTTACATTCGCTCGCATCGGGAACGATGTAAAGGTGTTATCAGATGTAAGGGCATGGCTTTCAAAACAGTTTGATATGAAGGACTTAGGGGAAGCCGGGCACATCCTTGGGATCAAGATTACTCGAGATCGCATAAAAAGGATGATAGGCTTATCGCAAGCTTCATACATAGACACTGTCTTGAAGCGATTCAGCATGCAGGATTCCAAGAAAGGCTTCGTACCTTTCAGACATGGAATCCATCTATCCAAGGAAATGTGCCCTAAGACACAAAAGGAGATAGATGATATGAAAGACATTCCTTATGCTTCGGCTGTCGGAAGCCTTATGTATGCAATGCTGTGCACAAGACCGGATATTTGCTTTGCCGTTGGCATGGTGGCAAGATATCAAAGTAACCCGGGGAAAGAACATTGGACGACAGTTAAAATATTCTGAAGTATCTGAAAAGAACTCGAGATAGAATGTTGGTTTATCAGTCAGATAGTCTAATCCCCATCGGCTACACGGACTCGAATTTCCAATCAGACTTAGATTCCAGAAAATCTACCTCCGGTAGTGTGTTTTGCATGGGGGGAGGAGCCATGACATGGAGAAGCGTTAAGCATAAATGCATCGCCAATTCTACCATGGAAGCAGAATATGTAGCTGCTTGCGAGGCAGCAAAAGAAGCGGTTTGGCTCAAGAACTTCCTAGTGGACTTGGATGTAGTTCCGGTTTGCCCAAAGACAATCACTGCTTATTGTGATAATGCTTAGGAAATGATTGCAAATTCAAAGGAACCAAGAGCCCACAAGGCCAGCAAACACATTGAAAAAAAACACCATCTTATACGAGAAATCGTTAAGAGAGGAGATATAGAATTGGCAAAGATCGGCGTCGAAGACAACCCAGCGATCCATTCACAAAGGGTCTGTTACTCGAAATACATTCGAGAGACATGTGGAAGGAATGGGTGTCAAGACCGTTGTCAATCTGCTTTGAGTATAAGTGGGAGATATTATTAGGTTCGTGTAGGTGACATTAGATGTCACGTATTAGGAACTACATGAGACATGTTGTAGTATACTTAAAAGCGGACTTTGAGTATAAGTGGGAAATTGTTGGGGTTATCTTTGGAAAGTATGTTTTTACTTTGTATAACCAAACCAATTTTAAATTATTTTGAAATAAATTATTTATCAAATGATGCTTTAAATATCATTGAATGTTACATATATTTATTGCATAATTGTTCAATAAAAAGTATGTGTTACATTGTAGTTAATTTAGTGATACCGGATCACGAAAGATTAAATTAATATCCTTGTAACTAAAAAAGTATGGTTCACGACCTAGATGGAAATGAACAATCCATCGTGAAAGGTTGAAGTGTAAGGCTCGATTTGGCTTGTCTTGACCAAGAGATTACACTAGTGCATGACCGATGCATTGAACAAGGACCTCTGAGGAGGATAAATTCTTGAAAGATCTTGAACCGGAAGAATTAGACCTCGATGGTTCGTTATTTCTTAATCTTCGTCCCTTAAATAGGATCGTGTGTGGTTAGTAATTATTGCTTTGACTTATGACGGGTAGAGAATCAATGAGATTCAATACTTTATATCTTGGGCAATATTATTTGGTCACATCGATTGCTAAGATTTAATACTGAAGAATCGTGTGAGAGTACGCTTTCGTTTGATTTGCCCTTGGGAGGTTCATAAGATTTATCATACCAAATCTTGCAAGTGGAATTTATTTCCCAGATGGATAATAATGTTGAACCGCTCCTTAACCAAGGATAAAAGATATTAATTAATGGAAAGTTATTTGAAAGGCTTGAATTAATTAATGGGCTAGATAATCTTAAACACGGAAATAATAATAGCAGAGCCATATTAACAAATAATATGGGTTAAGATGGATAGTCTCTGATATTAATTATGTAGTGGGATTAATTAATATTTATGGGCTTGAATAATATTGTGGCTCAATATTAGATATTCAAAGTCCATTAGAAGGTCCAATTTTAATTCTCCTAAAGGCCCCTCAAGTAGCCCAAAGATAAAGTCCAATAACTGAAAAAGGTGTTTAAAATAAAATAAATTATTGTTGCCTAATTTTCCTAATATTTCGAAAATAATAAATAAAAGAGGGAGAAAGATTTTCTTGAATTTTGTTATGGAATGAGGATAAGTATTCTTGGAATACAAGATTATCTCATTAAATTCAAGAAATCTCTCACTTGGTTATTTGTTAAGGGATTTTCAAAAAATTTGATTAAATAAGGGAAGGAAAGATTTTCTTGATTTTCTTGAAAATACATTATGGAAGATATGTATTATTGGAATACAAGAATATCTCATAAATTCAAGAAGATCCAAATCTTGGATTCCTACTCCTTATTTTTTTGAAAAATACCATAACAAGAGGAGTTGAGATTTTTGTGGAATATTTAATTATGGAGAAAAGAATATATGGGATATATTCAAGATTTCTTGGAGATCAAGAAAAAGATTTTCCCATCTTTATTTCCACCTAAAATTTCGACAAACCCCTCATTATAAATAGGGGATGAATGTTTCATCCCCAAGTGAACACGAAAATTAGTTTTTTCGGAAAAATATCAGCGTCGATAAAATATCAAATATTTTGAAACGTCGACAGATTGTGTATTTTCGAAAAACCTCAATTGTGAGTGTGCAATTCCATGTGTTGGAAAAATTAAAAATCCACAAAGGTGGTGCAACATAATTTTATTTTTCCTTTTGTTAAATTGTTCGCGAGTTCCTTCCACCGGATTGTTGAACAAGGGCAAGGGAATACTTGAGAAAGCTTTTTGGTGTGTTCGTGTGAAAGGGATCCATCTTCTCAACGGTTGTCACTCCGAGAGGTTAGTTCACATAAACCCGTAGCAATTCCGCATGCGTAGAATTTATGTGAACTGTTTATATGCATGATTTGTTGTTGAATTATTATTTGAATTAATATAAGATTAATTCATGCTAGTAATAATTGTTAGAATTAAATTTGTATTTAAATATTCATCCCGAATAGATCCGGACAATTAATTCCCCAACAAGAGACACACGCCAGCTTGGCGAGAGGATTCTGGACGCAACGTCCAGTAGCAGAACTAGAGATGCGGTAACTTTGGGGAAGATGCCTGCTTTATATTTAGTTAGTATTTTTATCCCAACTCCGGGAATTTCTGAACCCTTGTTTAATGTTGATGTTTTAATTCGAGACGTTTACGATATTTGTTTTTTGGATTGTTTAATTTATTTGTTTTAATTTCTTGCGTGTTTAAATTAATTGATTTAGATTGGTCATCTAGGTTAATTGTTTAAATATGTTTGTTAAGTCTAAGCATGTAATCCGTGTAATTATTATATGTGGAGACTATTGGTAACAACTAGTGGGTTCACTAGGGTGAATTGAACCAGGTTCTTACGGGTCGCGCTAAGTGTATTTGAGAATTTGTTTGCTCTCTATCCTAGGGTTTAATGTTTTTAACTGGGTTAAATCTATGGGTTGACCTAGACTGCTTAGTTAGAAAGGTTTTCTTGAAGAGACGTCTTTTCAATTAAATATACTTAAGGGATAGGACCGAAAAATCGAAGCATTTTGATCCCCGAGGGGCAATAATCTTGAAAATAAATAGAGTAAACGTTGAGGTTGAAATCGTCGTGTTAATCCGGGGATGAATGAATCGTGAGTTGGGATACTTACTTATTATTGAATTTTCTCTTGAATAATTATAGTTTCTTCATAGTTGTTATTTGTTTTTTTATTATTTGCAATTTTGTTGTTAGAAAATCCAATCCAAAACCCCCCTCTTTGCGTTTGTCCTCATAAATTCGTACAACTAGCACAATTATAATTTCGCGTTCCCTATGAATCGATCTCTTGCTTGTCACTACTACGAGTTAGTAGTGTAGATTTGGGTATTTATTTTTGTCGCACCTTGACAGTGCGGTCACCCCCTCACTCGTGGGCCGAATCATTGTTTCTGCCCTCTGGGGAGGAGGCTCAACGAGTGGACAATTTAAATGAGTAGAGTGTTTTCCACGGGAATCGAACCAGGATCTGGGCGAGCCTAACCTCTGATGCCATAAAAGAATTTCGTCTCATCTAAAGCTCGAGCTTTTAGAGAGATTGAAAATTAATTCGTTTAATTAATTTTCCACAACACGAAGTAAGTAGTCATACCTTTGTCTATTGATAAAAGAACGGCAGAGTTAGTACGCACATAAATATTCTTTAGGAAGCCTTATTAAGAGAAAAAAAATGATGAAATCAGAGAATAATTACTGATATATTCGAGAATCAATTTAATATAATTTTTTTCATATTATATATATTTTATTTATGGAATGTGAACTATTTTTTGCAAACACCAAAGTTAATGAGTTTATTTTCAATAGGAAAGAGAAACCAACTTATGTTCAATGTTAGATTTTACTCACACAAATAAATTTAAAAATTAAATATAAATTATTGGGAGGAAAGCTACTTTCCTCAACTGGAAACTAGCAAATTTGTGTTTGTTATTCACCCCAAATCGATCTTAATCTTGATAAATTCGAAGCTCCCACTCTAATGATAAGCTGCATTCAAAGTAAGAAAATTAAATAATAAATTCAAGTAAAAAAAATATAAAAACCAACAAAATGGTTGACAGAGAAAGCACAAACTTATGCTACTATTAGTCTATTACCATATTACACAAATGTGATGTTTTTTTGGGAAATTAGCAACCAGATACACTTTTTTGAGGTAAATAGCAACCAGGTACAAATGAGATTGCATATACAAGTAAAATTGCATATGCAAGTGCAATTGTACCTACATATACGCAATCGTTTTGTACCTGGTTGCTAGTTTAAAAAAAAAATATACCTATCAGTAATTTGTCCATGTTTTTTCAGTGATCTGCTCAATTAAAATATAACTTTGTATTTGTTCAACTAGAGATAGCTGATATGAGGTGTTTTCATCAGATCAGAATCATCAACAACATGATGTACTCTACATATATTGTAAAATAGAAATCCCACTCAAGGAACATGGAAAATCCTGATATAAGGAAATCCATAAAATATATACATATATCAGTACTATTGCATTGACTTCTGAATTTTATTTCTTAAACGTTAAAACTAGAAAGAGAGATAAATCTACTGCAAGTGCTCGAGAAACATAATGAATATCAACCATGACTTTTATTCAGTTTTTGTTTTTCTCCTCGAAACAGATCTTTTAATTCAGTTTTTGTTTTTCAAGTTTATAATTGAGCAACTGTAGTCACTCTTCCTTTATGGTGAAAGAGTGTACTTTCCAATCAATAATATTTTTTCCTTTTATTTTTTATATTATACTTTTTAATAATATTTTAAAAGTTTGATAATTTATTATGTTTCAAGGCGATTGTCTTTTTATAATCTTTAATTTGACATACATATTGCATACATAAAATTCAAATTCAAAAAAATATATTTTTAATATATTTTAATTGTTTTGACTATATGAATTGATTTTTTTTTATTTTACTAAATTTTAATATCATTAACAAATTTAATATTTGTAATGATTGATGTGTTTAACTAAATAATTATTGTGAAATACTCACACATATATTATTTCATAAAATTTATATATTAGTAGCAAAATTAATATAATTTTTTTTGCGAAAACAATTTAATATAGATCAATGTGTATATGTACATAAGAATTTAGTTTAAATTCTTATCATAATTCATTTTACATTGAATGTTAATTTTCAAACCGTGCATCGCACGGGAGAAATACTAGTATTATACAAAAGTGAGTGAATTATTAATTGAATACAAGGGTTACTCAAAGCCCGACAAATAACAAGATCAAATCCAAGAGGGCAAATTACAATTTAGCCGGCAAACTTTCTAGAGGTTGATCGTCCCAAATGTAAAAGGGCACTGAGATCGATATCGAATAGTAAGCTCGAATCTATTTTCAAGAACAAAACTTAACACCATCGATAAGCTTGTCTAGGGTGTACCGGCACTCTTTAAAGATCAACTCATTTATAGCTTTTCATAACTTTCAAATAGTACTCGCCAAATGAGGCGCAAAACCTTCTTTTTTACATCATTTTGTTCCAAATTTCAGAATTCCAAGAAATGATCTTTTGCACGCACAGAATATAAGACGGATTTCCCAAGCCATTGTAATAAAGCATTTCAGACCAAAATGGCAGACAAACAAGTAAACAAAAGGTGATTTGAAGATTCCACAGCATTTAGACATACTGAATACGTACCCGAACCATCACCGAAAGACAAACCACGTTTCAGTAGGTTTTCTTTTGATGGAATTCTCTCTCTGATAGCTTCCCCAGAAAATGCTCCAACTTTCAATAGAGTTGCCTTCCACCATAATTTCTTCCAAGGGAACAAGTCACCAACCTCACCAAGATTAATTTCAATAGATAATAGCTCATATATCTCTTTCGTAGAGAACTTGTTGCCTTGCTTTCACCTCCATGACCAAGAGTCCTCCTCCATAAAGTTAAATTTACACCTGCAAATAACTTTCCATAAATCCAAGAAATCAAACAATTCGTTAGCCCTAAAGAACCTATCCCAGACAAATACCCAAGACTCCCTCTCACACAAAAAAATATCTCTAACAGACTCTTTCTTTTGAACAGATAATCAAAACAACCTAGGGAACCTATCCTTAAGCACGACCTTACCTTCAACCCAAGAATCTCACCAAAATTTGACAGAAATCCCACTCCCCAACACCAAATCAAGGTTATTACGGAACCGGAAAAATGATGAATAAGTCTTTTATACATTAATTGTGCAGTATAATTGTACATAATAAATGTATTATTGAGCGAAATTGTGAAAACAACTAATATGAAACATATATATTGTTTAGTAAAAAATATGAATGCCGTTAAAATTTATGTAAACTTTATTCACATAATTAATTTTCAATGGAAATATTGATATACAATTGTTGCATCGTGTAGTTAAAGTGTATATTTAAATAATATTATATAATATCTTTTAAGCATACAAAATACTACATTCAATATATTTTAATTGACATTTAATTTCACATGAATTATAAAAGTATTGTGACTTTATTGTCATTTTGTTACATATTCATAGATATTTAATGTATATAACTAAAATCAAGAATAAATAGGGGATGAAAATGTAATCTAATCATTTAACTCTCTTGGCCAATAATGCCTTTGAGTATTATGTTTGGATAACAATTTTCCAAATATTTTCCTCTAGACAGACAGTTAAAGTGGAACCATCTATTCACAATTTTAAGGAGAGAAAAAAAAAAGATTACAAGTGAAGAGCCACTAATTCCTATTTACACACGCAAGATCAAATAAATTTACATACGTCGTGTCATGAATTGTGAAAGAATTTCGTCACATCTAAAAGTCCGAATTTTTAGAAATTGTGAGAAACAATTCATTTATTTAATTTTCCTTAACACCCTCCTCACTCGTTGACCGAATCATTGTCTCTATTCCTCTGGGAAGAGGCTCAATGAGTTGACAAATTAAATGGGTGGAGTGTTTTTCAAGGAAATCGAACTCACGATCTAGACAAGCTTAAACTCTAATACCATGAAAAAATTTTGTCTCATTTAAAAGTTCGAACTTTTAAAAAAGATGAAAATCAATTTATTTATTTAATTTCCCCATATAAAATGCATTGTAAGTTAAACATACTCTCAACTCCCAAGAAATAATCAAATGACGGTACTCCACTTGATAGTATTTAAGTCATATTTACTTTTTTAAAACATAAATGAATAGGTGGGCCTCACAAATTCTTGGATCATAATATATTAGTAAATGGAGACAGTGTTATACTTATATGTATGAAAAAATCTGAATTATACTATATTTTTAATAATTTTTTTGTTTTTAAAATATTTTTTTTGACATCCAAAAATAATATGTTTTAGAAGACAGACTCATTCGAGACTTGTTAAAAAACTTTTTCCAAAAGGTAAAAAGATTTCAAGAGTTGAAAGAAAGTTCGGAGTGGACTACCCAAGACAAATTACAAGAGAGATTAAGTTTGGCATGAGCTACTCATACAAGTCTTGTTTAGTGTGATCTACTTTATTTTTGTGATTTTTTTTCTTAGAAAAGTAAAGATGAAGTTCTATATCAGACTATCAGCATACAAGGGGTACTCAAATCTCAAAAAATACAAAATGTGATAGCCACATTATAGTTAATTTAGAATGTAAATATTCTAGAGGTTAATGTTCTCAAGTAACCAACGGAGCTGAAAAAATAATGGGTAATGAGACTTAATAAATTTTCATGGACAAAATTTAATCTCACCTAAGAACTTATCTAATGAATAAATACTTTCTTTGAAGACGACTTCATTTACAAATTTCTAAATCTTTTAAATGGAGGGTTTAGGGTTTAGGGTTTAGGGTGTCTTTGCCAAATTAAGATCATAATCTTTCTTAGTATAGCCGACTGCTACAACACTAAAATAAATTTAGTTAGTACTCATGGCAAGAAGTTATCACGAATCCCCTTTTCAAATTAGAAAATTAATGTTGCGACTTTAAATTGCAATCTCTACTAGTCCACTCACGTTGTAGGAAATAGGAATAAATAATGCCATAAATTAGGTAGAAATGAGAGTTTTGAGAATACTACTCTTGGGTTAATGTGAAAAAGTTATCCGTGTCATGCATTAAAAAATTCACTGTTTAAAAATATAACATATTTTTTAACAGTGATAACCGTTAAAGTTTTTATACACAATATTGATAGTTTTATACAGTGATATTAAAAAAATTGAGTTCACGGCTAACTCGAGTTCACACACATTTTTATCTTTGAGGACAGTTGGTTTCTTTAGTCAACTATGTCAATCAATTTTCCCAGCCTATAAATTATAGAGTAGGTATAGTGTGAAAATTTGCATGTATAAAAATCTATAAAATTGTCATAAATCAATCATCTTCACCCTAAATACTAAATAATGAACCTTAAATTATGACTTATTCGGAACGGGTGAACCAAGAATCACTTGGGTCGAGTGAACAATGAACCACTCACTTTTGTCTTACCTTCACCAATTACAGAATTTGGTTGTAAGTAAAAGTTTTTTCATGTATAAAAAATTTCAAACTAGAATTTGTCTAAATTATATTAATATCAAGCGATTCAACTCAATAGGAAAGTGCAACCTACGGCTACGACTATTGAGTATGAGAAATTGTAAGAAATGGCCAACATTATTTTTAGGCTTATACTAATTAACCCCGTTTTTCATCTTACAAATCTTCCTAGATATTGGGCAAAAATATCTCACTTCAAAAAATAAAATAACTTTTTTATTTTAAAAAATAAAACATGATAATTTTTCATTTTCCTAACAACTATTCTCCGCCCATATTTTTTCGAAATGAGATTACCTATTTCATAATTGGTGTTCCACTTTATATTTCATAATATGAATGAATGACATAGGAATCCAGTCGCATTTTTTCTTTTTTAATTTTACAAACTTCAAAAATTCGAATAAATAATAGTGTGAAGAATTAAAAGAAGTGTTGACATAGAGATAGAAGGGTTGGGGTTCACCTAGCATTGTTAATCCGGGCCGGGCTAAACGGGCCGGCCCATTTAAACCTATTATATGTAGGGTTAGGGTCCGAGCAAAAATGGAGGCCCGTTTAAAAATTTTTTTTTTGGTTCGGACCGAAAAGTTTTGAATAGATTGACTGGACATCAAGATATAATTTTAATCGAGCTAAGCGAATCTTAATAATATATTTTGTTAACCACCAAATTTTTTAGCTTAACCCGTTAACAAATTTATATTAATATATATATATAATAATATAATATGTATATTAATAAAAAATAAAACTTACATTTTTTTAAGTATCATATATATTTACCTATTTTTATAATTTAGAAATTAGAAATCCCTTTATCCTCCTTGCATTTTATTATCCTTTACTTTAAACCCATTCTCCATCGTCGAGAATTCTCCATCCATTAAAGTCTCCATCGTCAATTACAGTTCTCCATCGCAGCCTCTCCATCGCCGCCTCTCCATCGTCTTGGTTCTCCATCGCCTCCATCGTTAACGGTTCTCCATCGCCTCCATCATCTGCATTTTTCCATCTCCATGGTTATTTCATTTCATTCTCCATCTCTGCGTTCAAATAAATACCGCCACTTTAAAGGTATTGTTTCCTAATGCTATTGAGATCATTTAGTAATTTCCATAGTCTTGTTTAATTTAATTGATTACGAGTCACGAGATCTTATAGGATTATATGTATCTCTTAAGTCACTCCTTAATGCTATTGAGATTTTTTTTTTTTATTGTAAATCAAGTTATTTAGAAATATTTTGATGTTCTTTGAGAGTTTATTTAATCATCAACCAACATAAGAAATGAATTATTTGAGCTTGAAGATCTTTCCGGGGAAGTGAATGTTTACTTCTAAGCTTCGTTGATTCTCCCGTTATACTTGGTTTGAGAACAAATGTTAGCTAATCAATTCAATTAGAGTCTTCTAGAATCTCTAGTTGGCCCGCTTTTTTTTTCCTCATCATCCTAAACCTTAAAGTCCTAAATATGGCCAAGTTTGGGCCAACTTTTGTCTTATTTGGTCTCTGTTGATTTTTTAGGCCTCCTTTAACCGTGACCAATTGTACTTGATTACGAAATAATTTCACTTAAATCATAGATGTTCATTTTTATATGAATAATTAATGTATGTTTCTAAATATGTTTAAATATATATTAAAAGCTGACCCAAAGATGGAATCAAGGGCAATTAATTGACAAAGGACAATCGACAATGATATGGAGATTTTAGAATCTAGAGCTCCTAAAATCGAGAATATAAATCTTTGGTGATTGCATGCGAAAAATAAATCAAAAAGGGTTAGAACAACGACCTCCGAGGTATGGTCACATTTTGCTAAACTCCCTAATGGTAAGGTGAAATGCCATCATTGTCCTAAAGAATATGTTTGGCGTGATTCCCGTCATGGGACTTCTACACTTAACCGTCATATTAAAGTTTGTGTGAATAGTCCAAAATATAAAGATGTTGGTTTAATGTTAGATGGTGAAGGGAAGCTAAGATCTAGGAGTA
This sequence comes from Stenogyne calaminthoides, assembly GCA_037126765.1. Lineage (NCBI taxonomy): Eukaryota > Viridiplantae > Streptophyta > Magnoliopsida > Lamiales > Lamiaceae > Stenogyne > Stenogyne calaminthoides. The sequence goes on from JBBCBC010000015.1 coordinate 2,169,605, forward strand.
TTGATCAAAATCATATGCGTGAATTGTTTAGTATGATAATTATTGCACATGATCTTCCGCTTTCCTTTGTTGAATACAAATATGTTAGAGAGTTGCACAAGTACTTGAATCCTGATATCAAAAATTTTGGTAGATTAACAGCTACTACTGATGTCTTGAACTTGTATAATGTTGAAAAAGAAAAACTGAAACGTGTGATGATCGAGTGTCCGGGTAGAATTTGTTTAACATCTGATTGTTGGACTGCTTGTACTGGTGCGGGTTTCATTACTTTGACAGCACACTTTGTAGATCGTAATTGGAAGTTAAAGAGCAAGATAATCAATTTTTGTAGAATGGAGCCTCCACATACTGGGCTTGAATTGGCAAATAAGGTGTTTGCTTGCTTGAAAGATTGGGGAATTGAGAAAAAAGTGTTCTCTCTTACTTTAGATAATGCTTCTGCCAATGATAATATGCAAGACAACTTGAAAGAAAGACTTTCCTTACAGAATAGTCTTCTTTGCAATGGTGAGTTTTTTCACGTGAGATGTTGTGCCCATGTGTTAAATCTTATAGTTAAAGAGGGCTTGACAGTGGCTGATGAGGCTTTAAAAAAGATTAGGCAAAGTATCAAATATGTTAAGAGTTCGGAGGGAAGAATGAAAAAATTTCTTGAAAGTGTGACTCAAGTTGGTGGTATTGATGATAAAGCCGGTTTGCGCATGGATGTATGCACAAGATGGAATTCTACTTACACTATGCTTGAAAGTTCAATTAGATATAAGCGAGCTTTTAGTTTGCTTCAATTGAACGATCAAGGGTTCAAGTTTGCTCCAACGAATGAAGAGTGGGCAAGGGGAGAGAAAATGTGTGAGTTCTTGCGCCCATTTTTTGTGATTACAAATCTGATTTCTGGTTCATCTTATCCTACTTCCAATTTGTATTTTATGCAAGTATGGAAGATAGAATGTTTCTTGAAAACAAATGTTTTGAGTGAAGATCTCATCATTAAGTCTATGGCTATGAAAATGCAAGTAAAATTTGATAAGTATTGGAGTGGTTACAGTATCGTGCTTGCAATGGGGGCTGCGCTTGATCCTCGAGGAAAATTAGGAATGATCAAGCATTATTACACTCAACTTGATCCTAATACAAGTCAAGTGAAGGTTGATCTTGTAAGAAGTAAAATGCAAGAACTTTTTGGTGATTATGTGAAATGGATGTCCTTGAAGAATGATGCAAGTGGAAGTAGTCACCAAAGCTCTTCATATTCATCAATTTCGACTACACCAACACTTGGTGGAAAAGGAAAAATGCAAGTAGAAGATATCTATGTAAGTCTTAATCTTTATTTTTTGCTTTATGAATTCATTATTATGCCCTTAGTTGCAAAATACATTTGTTAATTGTCTATTATTATTATTTTAGGTTATGGAAGATTGGCAAAGTCAAACAAGCGATGTTAATGTTGAAAAATCTGAATTGGATCAAGATTTGGATGATCCGATTATGGAAACAAGATACAATCCAAATCAATGTGTTGGAGTTTTGGAAAAGCAACAAAATCAAATTCCCAACATTATCTCATATGGCTTGTGATATTCTTAAGCATCCCAATCACCACAAAGAGCTTCTCGAATCGCTTTTCGGCATTGGTGCTCGTGTTCTTAACAAGTATAGAGTCGACTTCTTGGGAAACATGTGGAAGCCCTTATATGTACTGTCATGAGTTGGTTGCAAGGCTTTGTTGTTGGTAAATTATTTATTTTCATAGATTATTTATTTTCATGTAGTTACATAAAATTTCATCAATATTAATATATGATTTTATATATATATGTGTTAATTGTTATAGATGATGATGATGATGAGTTGGAAGATGATGCCCTGTCTTTGTCCATGGAAGGATCGAATGACGAAGAGTGAAGAGTCTGGAGACATTTTCCGATTATGATTTATTAATGTTTGAACTTTTGTCATTATGTTATGTTTTTATTTTTTTTGAACATTTGTTATTATGTTAATGTTTGAACTTTTGAACATTAGTTATTAAAGATGATGGGGCAGTCTGGATCGAATTTTTGTCATTATGTAATATTAATGTTTGAACATTTTTTTATTTTTTTAAAAAAAAAATTGGGAGCCCGTTTAGCCCGTAACCCGCTAGGGTTAGGGTTAGGTCTCAACTATTAGAGGTCCGTTTAAAATGAACCGCTTAAGGCCCAGGACCGTTTAGCCCGCAGCCCTGTAGGGCTGGCCCTAATGGATTAGGGTCAACCCGTTTAACATTACTAGGTTCACCTAGAGTTAGGCGGGGCCTCTCGTTCACGAAGTCAATTGTACTAATAATTCCCTAGTTTAAATTTATTTTTCCCATCTCACTAATTTTTTTGCACTAATATATAAATTTTATGATGTAATATATATGTGAGTATTTATTAAATTAATTATATAATTGAATAAATTATCAAAATAAATTGAGAAATATTTTTAAAATATTAAAATTCATGTTTTAAACTTGAAATTTATTTTTATATATGTAATATCTAATGCCAAATTATAAATTGTAAAAAGATGATTGGTTTTACATATTTTACGTTATAAATAAATATGAATATTGTTATAAATTTTTTTGAAAATGGGAATGAAAAGTTTTGAATAGATTGACTGGACATCAAGATATAATTTTAATCGAGCCGAAGCGAATCTTAATAATATATTTTGTTGGTTCACGAGCCTTTTCGAGCTTAATTAAGACTAAACAAATTTAATCATATAACTAATAAATTTAAATTTCCTTAGTTCATTACAAAATTAAAGTATATTTTTTTAAGTATCATATATATTACCTAAATTTTTATAATTTCATTTAATTAATTTTTATAATTACACATTTTATTATTTATCATAAATATTAAGAGTGAGAATTGTATATTAAAGTCAAATTATTAATTACAGTTTAAACGAGTCGCGCATGAGCTTACTAACAAACTAAATATCATTAAACTTGAAATTTTTTTATGTTAACATTTCATATTTAACGTGCTTAAATTAATATTTTTCAATCTGACACGAATTACTTGGTTTGGTTATTTCATGCTCATCATGCATAAAGTTCAAATAAATATTCATTGAAATTTTGATGTTTTTCCCTTTCACTTAGATTAGTTAGTAATTTTTTTAAAGTAATTAGTTAGTAATTAGATTTGGATTTTTTCATGGCCCTAATTTGCCATGAAAATAGCTAAATGAGTACTATAATCAGTGTTTTCAAAAACCGATTGAACCGTCCCAAAAAAAATAACGTTAATTTTTTAACGTAAACAAAAAAAAAAATACTTAAAATTTAATCGAACTGCTTTAACCGAAAATCGACGCCAGATCAAGAACCGCCCAAGAAAAATAAATAAAATAGGAAAACGCATGAGTAACAGCAAGAAAAAAAAGCACCAAAGAAGGTCCAATTACAGCACAATTGGGCTCCTTAAAAAGGTTAATTCGATTTTTATTATTTTTATTATTTATTAAATCACTTTTTTTATTTTTTTATTTTTTTTTTCTAATCCTCTCTATATAATGTTATTGTTTTATCTTTCAATATCATTTTCTCAAATAAATTCATTCATGGCAAAGTCATTAATTTCATTTAATCTTTTTATCGTGAACTAGGCTCCAATTTAAATTGAAAAATTCATTTACATGTTATATGTGTGGAATTAATCCACAACGTCATCATCTAGTGTATCTCCAAACTCATTTATTTATTTTAATATAAGATTTATAAGTTATAAATTAGTATAATTTTAATATTTTATGAATAAATATTTATTTTTTAAAAATTAGAAGCAACATACAAAAATAGGTATAAAAATAGAAGGACTAAAATAAACACTCAAATCTGCTTTTACATAAAATTCAAATAATGTAATTATAATAACTTATAATCTTCTAAACATCTCTTAAATGATTTAAATTGTTTGTAGCATATTGATTTTTTTTTTTTTTTAAAAAGGCAAAAAGTGTAGTAATGGGAAAATAGTGAAAATTGGATGGCAAAAGAAAGGCCCAAAAGCAATGGAAATCGAATTATGAACAAATCTGCCAAATCGAATTAATAGTATTTGAAAAAGCCAAAGACAAATTATTATATGCACTATCAATCATCACACAGTTGATGTTACACTATTTATGATATAGTGATGAAAAACACGACTATAATAAAAGGGGGAAAAAATATAACGTGCCCAAGAAAAAAAAAAAAAAAAGGAAAAAACGCAAAACTAAAAAATCTTAAAAGCCTAAATTTAAAGAGTAACAGCCCAAGAAAAAAAGCACCAAAGAAGCCGAAATTCAAATCATAAAATTTGAGAATACAGGACAATTGGGCCTGATCCTAAATATCCAAAAGCCAAAATCAGTCAGGCCCAAAGGAAACTCGTGGACTACATGATTTTTTAAGAAAATATATTATTAATAATTGTAAGGTTCAAATTTAAATAAATTTCACATGTATTTTTTAAACAATATTCTCCATCACAAATAAACATTAATTAGGTTCAGTGATATTAATTTGTGGTGTGATATGCAAGTCAAATGATTGTAGTAAATAATTTACAGAGAGTATTGTTTTCTGTGGGTAAGTTTCAAAGAAAAAGCTACTTACACTCTATAAATTGTATAAGAATATAATATTATGGCAAAGTCTTATATGTAAATTAACTTTATTATTATGCAACTAGTCTGCATTTTATATGAACAGTGAACTAGGCTCCAATTTAAATTGAAAATTCATTTACAATGTTATATGTGTAGGAATTCTCTCTAAACTTTTGTTAGGATATAATTTTTTATTTTTTTTTAGTGTTTTTCAGGAAATAGCTATGCCTTAGGCAGATGATAGTGTATGTCTTTTCATTGACAAATACTCATTTAAGGGGAATCTCAACTAATTTAGTGATTGTAAAAATAATTGCTTATTAGTAAAAGTGACAAGTGTTTACAAATTTTATAAGTCTCAATTGGGATTTGTATGTATACAAATTTGTATCCTAGACTTTGTCATTTTATAAAATGTAAATATTGAGTGTTTGATAAAAAGAAGTTGTTGAGAAATTAGAAGCAAATTACAAGTATATAGGTGATTAATTTAAATAGAAGGACTAAAATACAAAACACTCAAATCTGCTTTTACATAAAATTCAATTAATGTAATTATAATAACTTATAATCTTCTCTAAACATCTCTTAAATGAGTGTATAAGAAAAAATCAAATTGTTTGTAGCATATTGATTTTTTATTAAAAAGGCAAAAAGTGTAGTAATGGGAAAATAGTGAAAATTGGATGGCAAAGAAAGGCCAGCGAAAAGCAATGGAAATCGAATTATGAACAAATCTGCCAAATCGAATTAATAGTATTTGAAAAAGAGTTAAGACAAATTATTATATGCACTATCAATCATCGTACACAGTTGATGTGATACAAATTACACTATTTATGATATAGTGACACGTGTATAAAAAGTCTAATATCATGACACTTGAACGACATCCCTCGAGGGTCCTCGAAAGAGCTCATGGAGTAGAAAAAATTCGGAATTTTTTTATTAATATTTATTTATTCAAATATTCGAATGTGTTCGAGTATATTTGAATTTTCTTGAATGATAAGTCGAAATATATGACTTATCCTTGAATTAGCCACAAAAACTCTTCTTTTTAGGAGGAAGTTAGATTAAATTTGCTCCATATCTATATTTTTTTAAAAGAATATTCAAATAAATAATGTAAGAACTTTTATGTTGAGAATTACACAGCCTTGATCGAGAACATGGGCTTAGTTGAAAGAGGCAATGTGGATTGAGTCCAGTAGCTAAGGTGAGAAATTCGAGGGAAAACATTTATCTCTCAGGTATTATTTACGTGGGATTATCTTCATTTCACATAAAATCATTCGGAAATATGCAAAAAAAGGAGTTTACGCATAAAGAGATTCACGAAAATACTCAAATTTACATGGAGAGTAAGAGATTATCTCAAGTACTTTATATGAACACATGAGAGAGAGATATATATTTTTTTAGAAGAATATTCAAATAAATAATGTGAACTTTTATGTTGAAATTACACTTAAACATGGGGCTTAAAAGAGGCAATGTGGATTTCCAGTAAAGACTTTTTTTTCAAAGTTTTTCTTTCACATACAATCATTTTGAAAATAAGTCTTCACGAAAATAAAATTTACATGGAGAGTTTTAAAGTACTTTTTGAACAAAACACAACCATAAAACAGAGAGAATACATGAGTATCGAGAATACATGAGTATCAGACTGAAATACTCTAAAAGATGTGAGTTTCCAGATGATCATTGATGATTCCTGATGATGACGAGACAAAATACACCTTGAGAGTTTCGTGTGAGATATGTATTTCGAGATGTATGATTCTTATTTCTTACTCAATTCCCTACTGTAAGACTCTTTGTGGTCAGGAGAGACTTTTATTTTCCATTTGATGACTTATTTTTAAGACCATAACAACTTTATTTGTGTTTTACATACACCTTCCAAAAATATTATATTTATTAATTATATTGATTTTTTGAAATATTACATAATGTTGATAATTAAAGCAAATAATTATATTGTTCACATATCATTTTAATATTATTTATATAGGACAAAGTACTTTTTTATATTTATTTTATAAGTTTATTTAGTGACATTTTTTTAAAAACTTACAGTTTACAAATTTTTTTTATAATTTCTTTTGCTTAAATGTTAACCTACTTACTTTATATTTTAATTTTTTGTGTAGGCAATAAAGATTCTGAAATTAATGGACTTACAAACACCGCTTCGTCATCAATTTTTTTTATGTATTTGGAGATAAGTTTGATAATTCAAGCAAGGATATGTATGCAAAACAACAAAATTCCGATATTACCAATGGTACTCATATTATATTATTATGTTTATTAAATTTTTTTATTAATACTATATATTATTATAAGTATTATTAGTTATTTTACATTTATTTTGTTATATAATTATTATTTTATGTCAAATGCAGTTAGTGGATCTAGCAATCGGCACATTAATGATCAGAATGTTGGAAATATTTATTTTCCTGATCATTTAGCTAGAGATGATATTCATGTTGAAGAATTAAGGTCTAGAGAGCCAATATTTAACGATGTTCTGCTGCATGATAATGATGATAGTATGGAGATTCACGTCACTTGAGATCAAGAGAGACTTAATCGTATAACATATTTCATGGATCAAGAGAGACTTGATCCATTTCTTTTATTTATGATTCATATTGATATGATTATAAAATTATCCCCGATTACCTGATTTGAGCGTCAGAGTGCCCGCGTTGGGGACCCTGTCGGGATGTTTGCAAGTCTAACTTAGGAATCACGCGGGAGCAAACCTAAAGGTCCGTCCAGGGGTGTAGACGAGGAAATAACTATGGTGGTCCGCCCGTCCAGGTCCGATTAAAGAGCGACACATAAGCTCTCATGATGACTCACCACTCTCGAGGTACTTGTTGATACTGGAGAGGGGTTCGTTCCCATTTACAACCCGATGTCGTCTTGGAAAATCATCGATCCAGGTCTCGGGTTCGATTCTTGTAGGTGCATTTATTTTGCATCTATCAACCACTATTATTATTAATGTTTGTAAGAATTAATATTTTGCAAATAAAATATTGATTCTTCCAAATAATAATAATAGTGATGTAAGGTAAACATAAGGCATATAACACCTTCTCTAAATGATAATATAATGTTATGTGGTGTAAATAAAAGGAGAAAGAATTATTTCTTACATAAGAAAATAATAATATAGGATTTAACACTAAAATATTTTAAGAAATAATTAAAATTGAATTAATTACATAATTATCATTTTAGAAAATGTTCGATCTAATTTGAAACCAACACATTTTTACAAATATTCAATTAAATACATGAAGGGGAGAGCACAAGAGAAAATACTGTACTAAAAGAATATCATGCACATCATAGCCCATACTCCATAGGTCAGTATATGTATATTATTAGTATTAATTAATGTGGAGGATATTGATATGCGACAAAGATTATAATATAGAAAAATAAAAAGGTACAAAATTCTACACCCCTTCCCTTCTCTACAATTATACTGTGAAACCCAAGACACCGCCACATGTAGCGCACACCTAGATGTTGCCCTTGTATGAAATCCCCATTCTACCCTCTCCTCCTTTCCCCATTTTGCCCCTCACCTTCTTCCAAATTTACATAACATTACATGCATTTGGGTTCTCATCACTGAACATCTGTGAAGGGTAATTATTCATCTCTTGCACAAACCTCTGATGATGCAACTGGTAGTTTTGTAGGTTGTAATTGTACATCTCAATCCTCTTCATCTCCATCTTCGGATCCGCCGCCTCCGGTTTTGCCGCCGCTCCTCCGGCGGGGGCGGGGGCAGCGCCGCCTTCTTTCAGAGGTCCTTCCGCTTTCTTTTCGCCTTCCTCCGCTTTCTTCTCTTCTTTCGGTTTCTCCTCGTCTCTCTTGACGGGATCCACCTTGACGATCGTCGCGTGTTTCCCGGTTCTTTTGAAGACGTAATCCGCGAGATCTTTGGGTTCGTAAACGCCTTTCACGGTGACTTGTGAGCTCTTCAGATCGGGCTCCGCACTTTCAACTCCTGCGTAAAATATCCCAGATCAGAGAAGTGCGGAACAATAGTATTAGTTCTTACAAACAATAGTATTAGTTCTTATAAACAATGCATAGTGCATCAATTCTTACAACTTACAAGCAATAGTATAAGTAGTGTACGGTGCACAAGTGAACATAATACTTTGCCCCCGGATTAACATAGATTAATGTTAACTCTAGATTCTATGGAGTGCCAGTGGGATTCAATTGAAAATAATATAATTCAAATTTAAGGAATTAAACAGAATCTTGAGAATTAATTAAATATAAATATTCTATATAAAGAATGTACAGATTAGAATACTGATTTATGTGTTTTCTGACCACACTTTAGTAATAGATGACAACAAAATTAATGGGCTTTTGCAAACACAGCTAAAAAGGAGGTCAAAGATTGTAAAGATATACAGCAATTATATACAAGAAAATAATCATTGAAAATGCAATTTTCTTTTTTTGGAAAATGGGGATGGAAAATTAATGGAAAAGGATATAAAGCAATTAATGAAATGGGAATGGAAAAGAGGAAGGCAAATTAATCACCTTTCATTTTCTGAATGCGCCTTTTGATTTCTTCAGCACAAGCATCGCAATGCATGTACACTCCCAACACCACTGCAATCACAGGAGCCTGCATTTGAAATGGTATTAGTTGTTTTACTAAAATGTATTAGTAGTTTCCCGAAAAGTATTAGTTACTTTACTAAAAGGTATTAGTAGTTTCCGCAACAGTATTAGTTGTTTTATTAAAGGTATTATTTGTTTCCCCGAACAGTATTAGTTGTTATACTAAAAGGTATTAGTTATTTCCCTGAACAGTATTACTTGTTTCTCATTCAAGAGAGAGAGGAGAGAGAAACCTCCGGGTTTTTTTCTTCCGGTTTGACCACCACCTCCTTCTCAGCCGGTTTCTGTCCTTGTTCCGGCGGCGGCGGCGGAAGAGGGGAAACAAGCTCGACGTGGCGGTGGCTCTTCCTCTGAACCCTCTCAAAAACCTTCGCCGGATCTGCCTTTTCACCTTTCACCACCACCTTACTGGTTTTGCAATCAGTTACAACTGCCTCCACCCCTAAAACCACCGCACCAAACATTTAAACCACATTTAATTTAATTAGTACTATTTAATTACTCCAATTAATGCCGAATTTAAATTAATTGCCTGATTACAACATAACAAAACCCCCTGAAAATGACACATCCTAATTTCAATTAATTAATTACCTTCAAACCCTTTTAGGCACCGCCGGACTTTTGTAGCACACCCCTCACAGTGCATAAAAACCTTCAGAACAATTTCTTTCGGCGGTGGCGCCGCCGCGTCGGGTTTCTTCTCCTCCGCCGGTTTCTCAGCCTTCGGGGCCTCCTCCGCCGCCGCCGGTTTATTTCCCTCGACCGGTTTTTTCTCTTCCTGAAAATAACAAACACATAAAATTAATTATTTAATTTAATAAACAACAAAATTTCAAAATTAATGAAAAATGCGAATTAGAGATTGAGAGAATGAGACCTCTCCCATTGGCTTTTCTATTTCTGGAAGAATTTGTGAAGAAACAGAGGAACACGTTGAGTGCGTGTTTTTTACACACAGAAGAGTGAAATTGAGATGTTTGGGGTTTATGAGATGCAGGGGCAAAATAGGTGACGTGGTTCTTATATAGGGTACGTGGCACGTGCGGTGCAACCGCGTATACGGCGTCGTTTTGGTTGTGGGGTTATGTGGAATTAATTTGAGTTACCCATGTGAGATACTTTTTCCCATGACTAATCCGGTGTATATGTTTCCTAGTGGGGTTATGTGGAATTAATTTGAGTTACCCATGTGAGATACTTTTTCCCATGACTAATCCGGTGTATATGTTTCCTAGTTTTTTTTTTTTTTTTTATTGTACAAAGTTAGTTATTAGATGTTAGTAATTAGTACACCGAGCATTCAAACACTCCACAAATTCACCAAGCCACCTTATAACTCTCATACTTCAATTCGTGAGTATCCAAAAACTCCACAAATTCACCAAGCCACCTTATAACTCTCATACTTCAATTTGTTCCCAAAGAAATCGAACCCTCAGGTTCATTTCAATTGAGGAGCCTCAAATGTTAGGTGAAATTTAAGCCACCTTGTTATATGTTTATTAGTTCTTAATAACAAAAAGTTTAAAAAGTAGAAAACAAATAACAAATCCAATTTGTAATATTCTACTTTCGTGTTGTGCCGCGAAATTGCATTTTATGAAATTACAAAAATTAATTTAGTAAATGAATTGGAAGTTTCATCGTTTTAGATCATAAAATTAAAACATGAGAAATTAGGAAAAAAAAAAATGGTGTGAAATCGACTTGCCGTGGGCCGTGAGACCGCAACGAGATTATTACTCCATTTGTCCCAAATTCAATTCAATATTTATGAAAAGAGTGGGTCCCACCAAGATCCGTCCAAGATCTACGACTCATATCAATTTTAAACGTCTGAACTATATAAAATGTAAACGCCAAGTAACTGTTCCAATCGAAACATGCAATTATGTTCTCATATTAATTGTTTACTTTTCTCGTAAATAAGTCGTATTTTTTCAAAGATAACAAGTTGCATACTTCTAAAATGATTATGAAATCTTGCGATGCAATCCCTAATACAAGACCTAAATTTTATCAAAAAAGTTTGTGCCAAACTCAACTGACAACTTTATAGATGGAAATAAAACAATTTTTTCTCTTTAATATATACCTCTCAAACGCCTTAATATTATATCAATTGTTTTCATAATTGAATCGGGATCAAATCGGACTGAGCACCGGTTGACAATTCAACCATGAAAATATTTTTTTGAAGGTAATCAGACCGATTCAATGGTCGGTTCCCGGTTCAACCAATTTTTTAGAACACTGATTACACCCAATGCCATTAATTTTTCAACACTAAAATCAATTTTATTTCATTTAATTTACACAAATATCACGACTTTAAAAAATAATTTAGTGTATTTACACAAATAACCTCATCAAAAAATAATTTTATCCCTTTTAAAAAAATAATAAATAATTTTTATTTTTTTTAAACCGTGTGTAGAGTAAATGTTCAATAAAATATGGGATAGAGAGTGTATCATTCTTTTAATATAATGTTATCACTTTTAATATATAGTGTATCTCTTTTAAAAATTTTGTTTTAAAATGATAGTACATTTTTTGAAAAGTTGTACATTTTATTTAATGTAAAGTAAACTACTTTTTTATGATAACATTTTTATTTAAAAATAATAATGATCGCACACAAGATATGCTCGAAAAATCATATTTTGAGTTGTGCAAAGTCTAGGTCTTGTATGCATCCCAAGACACACAAGTCTTATTTCATAAATGCGTTTTAGAATCGTCTTGACTTATTATCTTTGAAAAAATGCTATTTATTTAGACAGAAAAGTGCAACTGTTAAAATAGAAACATAGTTGCATGTTTCCGTTTGGAATAGTTACACGTTTATGTTTTATATAGTTCTTGTGACTTAAAAATGAACTATGAGTCTTTGGCGCATCTGCTATTAAAATCTTGATAAGAGACCCACTCATATCAGAATATGTATTATAGATTATGGGAATATAATTCGGTCGGTGTTTGATACTATTACAAGTATTATTATATTCTTCTATATTAAGTAAATTTCGTAGGATTATGCAAAATAGTGTAATGTGATTACGGAAATTAGTAAATTGTTGCCGTAATCAAATAATATATCCCATGGAATTTCAAGAAAATCGACAGTCCATGTGTAAGTGTGAATTATTCTACACCACATTTTAACCGAGACCGAAAGTAAACATACAGATTATTCATTTATTTGGGAAAAAAATAATCTCTTATTCATATTGTACGGTATTTTTAATGAAAACAATTGTAATAAGTATCATTTAGTGAAAATAATTGACGTTGACCAATTAATAATATAAATATAATTAATGTTATTTATATATACTTAAATTACTCAATCTGGTACATATATGGCACATGTGTATTATCATATTTCAATATGATTTTAATAAAAAGGTTTGGAGATAACTACTATTTCTTCATTGGAGATCACATGTATCCGTTGATGGTTAAAAAGAGTAATTCATCTTTGCCACTCGAACAAGATTGTGAAATAATTTTGACTTTTATGTTTTTATTTTATGCATTTGTTCTTTCATTCTTAAAAAAATCAGACTTTGTTTGACTTGCAAATGATATTTTTTCATGCATTTTGATGATGCCCTATCATCATTATCCTTCCATCATTACTTCATTTTGTTCAATAATTTATATTGTCATTGGTTTGGCAAACCTCTTTTAATTGCAAACTCCATCACTAAGCAGTTTCTTGAATTTGTGGATTATATAAATAAAGACCTAAGAAAATGGATAATGAGTTTAATATGTAGTGTACGATCTAAAAGCTATGGAAGTAAAAAAATATTATCATCTTCAAAGAGAGCCGTTACACTATGGATGAGTTCATCGACGGCATAAAGTTCAGTTCTTGAAAACTAATTCGCTCACATTACCCACTTTTCTTCATTGCCTCAGAGGCTTTTTGGAATCATTTCCAGAAAAATTGTAATTATTCTCTTCGGCATTTGTATTTATTATTTTGTTATAGGATTAGAGTACCCTTTGTACTCCGTGAATAAAATTCATCTTTATCTTTGAAAAAAAACGGTTTCCTAAATTTTGAGTGGAAATTTAAGATTATTTGAATTTTTAATTCATTATCAATTCACTAGAATCTTCAAAATTCTTTAATTATTTTTTTTTTTTTTTTTAAAAAGACAAGTGGGTAGTAAAATGCATCCAAATAAAGTGTTGAAGTGTTCATTAATTTAGTTCACACCATTTTCAAATGAGACAAAATCTTGTGTAATATATATAAACACATGTGTCGAATGAAATAAGTGAAAACAAGTTCAACGTTTCAATATAAATAAGTAGAACGTTTTAATGATCGAAGTATGTTGTTCATATATAGGGTGTGAAATTTAGTCGTAAACGGAATAACATGATGATAATGGATAATGAGCTCTCAATCATTTCTATCAATTATTTTATTCGAATAAAAGTTCTTCCTCTGAAAATTATTTCGTTTCTTGCATTTTAATTAAAGTCTTCAAACAACACATTGCTAGATTAGTTCGACAATCTTCTTTTCTATCTTTCCACAACCACCACAATCATAGTTGTTGAATTTTTTGTAGTGTTCCTTGAGTCCTTTGAATATAGATTATAGAGAATATTTGAATGATATATTATTAATATTGAAAAGATATTTGTTATACAACAAAATTTTTTTATTAAGTACAATCAATGTAATACAATGTTGTATTTTTATATACAATGTAAACAATACTCCTAATGGGTCAATACTCCTTAGTGCAATTGATAGCTAGCATTTGACTTTAACAAGAGTTGGCTCAATTTTGTGCAACAAAGAGGAGACTTGAGTTAATTTGTTGGAAGTGACTTTACCTGAAAATATATCAAATTGAATGGGGGCATAGTGGACATGATCCCAAATTGGGGTTTAAATCATTATATTAATTTAGAATGTAATTTACAATCTGTCTTATTAATATGCAAAGATAGTTATATATTCAATGTGAAATTAACATAAGATGGACATATTTTTTAAATAAACTCTAGGGGACAAATTAATTTAGTTTTCAAATATATGGTGAAATTAACATAAGATGGACATATTTATAAACTCTAGGGGCAAATCGTTTCAAATTGGGTACTCATAAAGACATTATTATTAGTTTGTCTTGAAACTAATATTTTCACAAATTTTGATAGTTTTTTGTAAAGAATATATGTAACTAACAATAAATATATAATGAAGATGTTAAAGAGAACAAGTAAATTAGTAAAGATTCCAAGTTTGGCAACAATTTTCTAGCAATTGTTATTTTCAATCCACAAACTACAAAATTGAAATGATAAACGACGACAAATTTAAAAATAGGACTTGTGTGAAACCGTCTCACAGTAAATCGGAATATGATTTGAATAACATTTTAAAAAATATATATGTTAATTTGTGATAATCAGTGACACGACGGTGTTTTTGCCATAATTTGATATTTTGACCCTTCATTTTCATCTTTTCACTCGTCAATCATATTTTGAGGTGTACATTATACATTAGTGAAGCTCGTGATTTATCAGTTCATTTTCAAGAACTCAATTTTATTTTGAACACTAGGATACCACAATAATTGGTTCGTTGTTAGGCGAATTTTCCGTGTTATAATCAATTTATCATCTTTCATTCAGACACGTGGTCTTCAATTAATGTATTTAAATAAGGTTATGTCTCGTATGCACTCAGGTTCACTGTGTACTCATAGTGTATTTTAAAAATATGTCACTTGTTATACTGAAAAGTGCAACTTATTTACACTAAAACATACAATTATTATTATGAAAAAAATAGTTGCACGATTCAGTGTAAATAAATTGCAATTTTCAATATAACAAGTCATGACTAAAATCTTAAAATGACCATGAAATAAGACTTATATCTCCTTGGTATATATATGAAATGCACTCTTTAAATAAATAACCATATTCTTGTCAAAAATAAACTCATAAGGAGTACAAATTAATATATATACACACACTCACACACTCACATATATATATATATACACTAGTTTAGTGCTCGCGTGTTACGTGGTTTTCTAATTAAAAATTGCAATATTTTCAATAAATAATATATTTAATAATTAAAAATATAAATATGTGCATAAATGCACTAAATATGAATTAATAATTATTTAAGGTCTATATTAGTAAATTTTCTTAAATCTTGTAATAAGATTATTGTGTCAAATATTATCTATCCATTTTAATATGAAGTTGAAACCTACAAATCAAAACAAAATAAATCGATAAGAAAAAACTAATAAATTAATTAATATGTAATAGTGAGAAAAATTAAAGTGAATGAATTATAATATAAAATACTTTTTGCCACATAAAATATGTTAAGATATACATAAGGGCAATTATAAAATAAAATTATTTATTAAAAAATTAATAATTGAATATAATTCACACTAAGATAAAATAAATTTAGAATGAATATTTTATTTATCTAATTAAGTCACATAAAAATTATCAAAATAAAGATAAATGAATAATATTATATAGTTAAATAAAATATAAAATAATAAATATGAATTACACATTTTATAACATCACACATATTTTAAATACCTAAATAATTAAAAATTAATTAGATACAAAAACTTTAAGTTTCATGACACACATAATACTTTTATAAAAAGAACCAATCAAATCTCTCATTCAAAATGACATATAAGTTAAATTAATATGGAGTTGACACATCATGAAAAAAAAACTCTCTATTAATATATAGAGGGATGTATTTTTGTTAAATTAACCAAAATATGTTTTCAGTTTAAATCATAAATAATTAATTTGAGTGAGTCTGACGTGCACCAGGTGCACCGTGCACTTCATAATATATTTTAAAAATATGCAATTTGTTGTATTAAAATATGCAACTTGTTTACACTGAATCGTGCAACTTGTAATATGGAAATTAAATTACACAGTTCAGTATAAACAAATTGCACGGTTGTAAGATACAATATGAAATGCACAATTGTTAATTAATGAGGCACACTTGTGTGAGACTCTTTCATGATGAGACGAAACATAATTAGAACATATGTCGCTTTAACACTTTAAAAGAAATTAATATTAATTGTGTTAATTTACACCCGTCTCATACAAATTTTTGTAATAAATTATAAAATTTAACTTTTCCAAAACATTGTAGTACTAAAGGCCAATTTTGAGTCTCAAGATACAGTAATTAAGTGTTTTTTTTTAAGTTGATATGACTCAGCTTATTTAAAATAAATAAAAACACTTCTTCTCATCCACTAGTGTTTCAAAACACATGCTAAAAGGCAATCCAACACGAGTGAAAAACTTAGGGGTTCATTTTGATCCCTACTATAACTATTAGGTCCAAGTTATTTCACATAATACTCATAGGTGCAAAACACCATCCAAAAACCCCATAATACCCTCCATTTCAAACTCACGTTCAGCACATTTCCCCTCATATCTCACCTTCTCTCACCTCTGTTGTATTATAGAGGCACGTAAAATACGTAATCACATGCGCAGCTGAAATTAAAGTTCACCAACAACGAACAATTAATTGCATATAGATTATAATAATCATAACGATAAATCTTACAGTAACTCGAGAGCAGATTTCTCTACTACGGTATACACTTAATCCCCAATTACGAACTTGCACGGATTTGCCAGCGTTGAATCCCGAGACAGATTTACTAGGAAAATTCAAACTCTAGATCTTATGGAGAGAATATGAAGTGATACTGTTTGTGAATCCTAATAGCTTGTATATATAGGGAGACTTAGTTTATTTCCCAAGTTAGCCCAATCAGGGAAATAAAAACCCTAATCTTGAATTAAATTAATTCCTAATTTAATTTTCTAAATATAAATCTCTACGGATTTAAATGTCTTATATGAAAATCTCTACGATTTATTTCCATATACATTAAATCCTACAATTATATTCCAAATATAATTATTGGGAATTCTTATTTAATTAAATCTAATTTAATTAAATATTAATAATAATTAATTCCAAATTAATTTATTATTAATTACTTCTCCATAAATTAAATATTAAATCAAATTTAATATTTAATCAATCAACTATAATTCGTAAAAGGGAACTACTTGTTGTGTGACCCATAGGCCCTCATATACCGAGCAATTAGTCAAACTAACGGTCTTAATTGAACCCTAGTCAATAAATCAGACATTCTCAATATATGAGGTACGTTGCGAGAAACCTGCAACTACCTGAAACTGAAACGTGGGCAATTGTGATTTCCTCATTTCATTCACGAATACTTGATTAGTCTTGAACATGATGAAGTATCTATTCAAATAACTCAATCAATTTATCTCAAATCACTAATTGATCATTAGTGTCTCACTTAGTCACAAAGTCTAAGTTGACGTGCATTGGCCAATGATTTAGATCCAATTATGATGAGAAGATGAGTATTCTCTCTAAATTCACTTTGAGGAATGAATCATTTTCTTGGCTCAACTACCACGCACATGAACTTCGTAATGAACCCAATCCAAGTCATATCTACCCATAGACGGGTGCAAGCGTCGGTCATGGTCAAAGTTCATCACTCCACACATGTCGTGCGTATTGACCTCAAGTCAAAGGAGTATCAAATCGCTCCCACTAACCGAGATACCTGTAGACACATATAGTGAAACTACATCAAACGGTTTCTCGAATGAGTATACAAATACCCTCTAAAGTATTTGTGCATCCATCATGAGATACCTAGTATCTCGTAATAGGTGAGATCTTACTACACTCTCTAAGAGTATGATGCAGATCGCACACCAATCTCCATTGCATCATCAATATCCCTTTCTTGATGATCCTCGATTTGGGCTATTTAAGAATCATGCTTAAGTCATCTGAGTTCTCACTTACTCGATGACAGCAGTGACTCAAGGGAACACATATAAGAATAAGTGCAAACAATCAAACATATTATTCTAATGAGTATAAAGTCATACATTTAATATTAAACAAATAATAATATTAAATCAATACTGAATATTATCTGAGTATTATGTCCTTACAAAGGATTATCTCTAAAACACTGACACTAAGAACCTCTCCATTTCATTTCTCCCACCTCTCCATTTCTCTCTCTGCACCTTTACTCTCACTGCCCAACCACCTTCGCCGTCAAATCAGCGCCGATGATGTATATCTGAAGCTTGCGGTGAGGGATGAGACCGGGCCGCCGCCGCCACCGCACCACTAGACCGGGCCGCCGCTGGAGAGACTCGATCTATTTCGATCTATGCTTTTCCGTGTTTTTGAGGGTTTTGAAATTTACACTAGTCATAGGTTGGAGTTTTCTGGAATCAAAGATATTCAAGTTGTGATTTAGTGTCTATGGATTCAGCTATCTTGATTTATTTTTGTATATGCCCATCTTAAATTTGTTTTTCGCTTTGTGGGACTAATCATATTTCTTATGAGTTCTCTTTGGTGTGCTTCTAAACAAGAATAATTAATGGTGGTGTTCTTGTTGGTTTATTTTTGGTTGTGTTTGTAATTAAAAATGAAAATTAGTTGATTCTTTTTTATTAATTGGTTCTTGATGTGTGCTGTGTATTAATTGTGTTTTTAGTTGTTTAGGTTTGGTGATATTTTCATTTACAAATCTTTGGTATTTTTTGATTTACAGATCCATGATGTTTGTGTTTTATGATTACGCATATATTCATAAATTTAAAAACTATGCATAATTTTTTGCATATTTTCATGTATTTACATGCACTCGTGCATGATATTTTTTCAGAAGAATGCGAAATTAATGTAAATATTTTAGATTTAGATATGATATTATTGTAGTTTTTTTTATTTAGATGTATAAACAGTTTCAGCAAGGTGTAACACATAATTCAATAAATCCTTATCGTTATTCACATAATTCAATACAGAAGAGAAAAATATAGTTTCAGCAGGATTTTATATTAATATGGTCATTAATCTCAAATCTCAATAAAATGCAATTAATATGATCAAATTTATTCAATAAAATCATAATATATGTAATGATCATTCACATAATTCAATCTTACATTCACATATTTTATTTGAATTACAATTTACAATTTCAAAATATAAATATCCTCGTTTTCACCTCGACATGAACATATTCATCAACATATGCACAAAAACATGCATGTGTTCATATATATGTTCATCAATTGATGAATCTATACATCTTTAAAATGATCCATATACTCATCTTCTTTCTCTTCCATCCATCAAAATTAGATCTATAAAAATCTTTTTTTTTTTTAAATATCACAGATCTATAATATCTAAAAAATAAATATCACAGATTTATAAATTAAAAAAATACAAATCTGTACAAAATATTCAGAAATCACGCCCAAATCGGTTCTAGAATTTTCAAAATCTGCAAAATCCCAAATCTAAAACAACTTCAAAATCTTCAAAAATCCATCATATGTATGAAATTTTCAAAATCTGAAGAACGAAATCTGCAAAATCTTTAAATCGAATTTTCGGTCTTTCAAAATCCACACAAAATTTTTTGGACTCCCATTCTTGGACCTAAGAGCTATTAATTCATCCAACACCGCGGTGAGATAGACGGTAATTGTGTGTTTTATATTTATTTAATCTTTCGTTTACAGACAATGACATTTTATTATTTAACTTTATCAAATTTTATAAAGTAAGATAAGATAAGAAATTATTGCCAAATTTAGCAAAAAAAGGGGGGAAAATAAAAGAAAAGAAAGTGACGTCATAGTTAATGTGAGATGGTAATATGGAAGCAAAAGTTGATGTACAACACGGAATCAATCATTCAATTCTATCCGATTTCTTTGCTTCTGTATGCAAGTAACAGATGGAGTGATTAAGGCCTTGTTTGGTTGGTCCAAAATTGAAACGGAAAATATTTTAATAGGTAGTACAAAATTTTGTTGCAAATTACTTATAAATACAAATAAAATTGCACGAAAATATACAAATGTGTCTATATATATAATCATTTTATATTTATTAATAAATTGCAATCATAAAATATATCAACCAATAAGACTCCCAATTGAAATCAATGCCTAAATGAATCTAATTATCTCAATGTTTAATTTATTTTCTCCACCAACACAACACTGCCCTTATTTACATGAAAACAAGGGGTAGAAGTCGGAAATCGGTAGTCGGACGGATATGGACCGCCTAGCGCCTAGGCGGGACTAGTCGATTCGGTTTTCTTTTATTTTTTTCATCTAAATGAGTTTTATTTATTATTTATCGATATATTATAACAAAATTACACTTTAAAATTAATTAACAAATTAATTATATAACCGTCTAAATCTAGATAACAATTGAAACACATTTTCTTATATATATTATCCATTATAGAGTACAAGAAAATTAATTTAACATAAAAAAACTAAATAAATTTGTGTTTTGGAATTTTATTGTAGTAAAAATTATTAATTTTTATCTTATCATCAATTTATTTTAAGAACAAAGTTTCTCATTATCAAATAATACCTTAGTATTGGACACCTAGCACTCGACTTAGCCGTCTATCTCCCGACTCGATCGCCTAGGCGGCGCCTAGGCAAAATCAGGTCGATCGACCACCGCCTAACGCCTAAACGCCATCTAGGCGGAATTAGTCGGGACTTTTACATCACTGCATGAAAGAGCTTCCCTTTTGAAGGTGGTGACGATTGCAACAAGAAATACATTTATTTTTTTTAAAGAAAAAGACAAATTTATCATTAATCACGTTGGAAAACAGCTAGTTTTGATCAAATAAAATTCGATTGACAGTCTCACAAAAACTCGATTATGAATCACAATTGGTCTTGTTGGCCTCAAATAAATTTAACCACATAAATATTTTTATCGTAGATTTATTTTTAATAACTTTGATAATATTAAATTTTAGTCTCAATTTTCGATCAAAAAACTCAAAACAACCTTGTATTTTTTTTAACAGTTGGAATTTTCGGCATATAATTTTTTTTTTTTTAAAACTTAAAATTAAACAGAAATGTTGACAAAAATTAGTCAAACACACTTAAAAATACACGTGGCAGTTCAATCACAATATCCGGCGGAAAATCTCAAATTAAAATGGCAAAATGATGTTGTTTTCAGTTTTCCGTTCAATTTGAGATTAAAATTGGACATTGTTAAAATTATTGGGACTAAATCGACGATAAAAAAACTTATGAAACTAAATTCATTTGAGTAATTATATAAGGTCGTATATCGGATCCAAAATCACTACACATACCTTTTTTATATATATATATATATATATATTTATATTATCATAATTTATATTTTATAGTGGAACCACAATTTTGTGTACCCTAGTCCCTAGGGTTGCTTCTATAATATTTTTTTAGAAGCAACCTAGATTAGATTGACATTTTTACAAGAAAGTCATTCTAATATTTTGTGTTACTCCCCATCTAAACATTACTTGAACAATTGTCTTATTTGGACGTCCCAATATTACTCGAACATTCTCAAAATGATAACAAACATAATACTACTATATTTACAATACATTTATTTTATTCCACTCAAATCCACTAAAACTCATTTTACTTAGTTTGCGTGTCATTTTTAGTGTTTAAGTCCTCATGGGACGGAGGGAGTACATTTGTGAAGTGATATATAGAATTCTCCTATAAAATTTGTTCATAGTATGACCTTTATACTATTACACTTATCAATTTCAATTGATACTATTATTCTTATATACTAATATCACAGAGTTTATAAGAGTGATGATATCAGTTGATAATGTTGTGGTATTAATTTATTATAATACTATGTTCAAGTTTCACCGGAAACTTACCCATATGTATATGTCTAATTTTTTAAAATATTATATATATATTATATTTTAATAATTCACTTAATATCAGTGTTTTCAAAAATCGGTTGAACCGCCCGGTTGAACCGGTCGAACCGTGAACCGCTCATGTCGCCGATCCAATTACTCCTTAAAAATGGTTAATTCGATTTTATTATTTTTATTATTTATTAAATCACTTTTTTTATTTTTTTATTAATTTTTTCTAAACCTCTCTATATAATGTTATTGTTTTTATCTCAATATCATTTTCTCTCAAATAAATTCATTCACAAGTCATTAATTTCATTTAATCTCTTTATCGTCGTCACATATTGTGTGGAATTAATCCACAACGTCATCATCTCTGGTCTCCAAACTCTATTGTATTTATTTTAATATAAGATTTATAAGTTATAAATTAGTATAATTTTAATATTTTATGAATAAATATTTATTTTTTAATGTAACATACAAAATATAAAAGAAATATGCATAAATTAATTTAACGGTTGAACCGTCGGTTCAACCGGTTGGACTGGCAACCGATGCCTAGACCGGTTTGATCACCGGTTCGGTTATGAAAACACTGCTTAATATTTTGAATTCATTTCTTTATATTTGCAAAATATGAGTGTACAGTTTCACAAACTTAAGTCTCATCATGCCAATTCACATTCTTTTCAACTAATTCACTCAATTATATGGAAACCAGATTTGAAGATATTTCTTTATCGAATAATGTAGTTTAAAGTATTATTGTGGATTAAACACTTTAAACTGGAGAGAGTTTTTGTGAAAATAGACATGAAAATAGTGGTTGATGTTGTGGATTGTCTTCCCAATATT
This sequence comes from Stenogyne calaminthoides, assembly GCA_037126765.1. Lineage (NCBI taxonomy): Eukaryota > Viridiplantae > Streptophyta > Magnoliopsida > Lamiales > Lamiaceae > Stenogyne > Stenogyne calaminthoides. The sequence goes on from JBBCBC010000015.1 coordinate 2,192,671, forward strand.
CTCTGTTCTTGTTAGTTTTTTGAGGTGTCTTTACTTAAAAAAAAAAAAGCAGAAATCTAAATTTAAATTGATCCCGTCTAATAAATTTAATTTATATATATCCAAATACATTAGAATAATGATCACGGAATTCATTAGAAGAGAACACCATTCCTCAATTATTTGTGATGGAGATCTATTTGATGGGCCAAGTTGAAACAAATTAAAGGCTCGTTGGGTATCATTGAGATGTCAATTAATGTAAAGTTATTAATTGTATTATTAAGGGTCCGTTTCGTACTAATAGAACATAAACATATCATTTGAGCAAGGTTGAGTGAAAATGAAATTTGATAATGAAAATAGGATAATCAATTATTTTCTATTATTTTAACTACGAAAGTAACAAAAGTACCATACAGTATTAATGAAAATAATTCGCATTACCCCTTCCATTACTCTTAATCAAATAATGGACCCTAAATTGGTGTTAATGATATTCATTTCTTAAGGAGTTAATAAAAAGATAAAAATCGCAAGGGAATCATTGTTTTGCACTTTTGCATGTATTCAGCTTTACGAGTTGACCAATCTATTGGCATTGACTATTTATGTTTGACGTTTTGTGAGATGTATCATTTACATTGTCTGAGTTTAAAAAAGTATCGTCTGTGAACCTGTGTCTTGGACTGCCGAGTGAATTGTTAAATCAAAACCAAATTAGCAATGATCAAACTTCCTTTTATTATAAGAAAATTAATTATGTGGAGACGGTTCCATGAAATGGAGAGAAATGTAGCCAAGTCAGCTTATGTTTTTTTTTTATTGGACAAATTAGGACTCGAATGCATAATCTCACGGTATAAATAGTGGTGTTCTAACCACTTGAGCTAGTCCACTTTGTCGCCAAATGTAAGATGGTTTATTTCATGAAATAGAAATTTTTTGTGATTTGGTAAGTTGTTGATAAATCAAAATAATTATTTAACTGGGTGATATATATTTCGGGTTCTATTAGATTTTAGCAAGTATAATTTGAACAAATTTAACACAAAAAATTTGTGGAATTAATTAAGAAATATGACTTATATTATTAAAAGATATTAGTCAAGATAGTGAACTCTGAGGAGTATACTTATATTACGAAAGAATATTAATCGTCATAACTAAATTAAGAATCAAGTCTGTAATAGGAAATCAGGTTCACGGTGAACAAGCTTCACATAAAACCAACTCTAGATCTTATAAATAATTCTAATGTTATGTTCAATTTTCATATTCTATAAAATAAATTTTTATATAAAATATTTCACGAATCAAAGATCTATGAATTATTTTCAGACAAAGAAAAAAACGTAAAAAACAGAGGAAGAAGCGGAAGACACACTGGGAGTGACGTTTTGTTCATACAATAACACATTTTTCTACTTGCAGTAATATATTTATATTTATTGTTGGAGTTATTTGTGAAAGTATGCATTTACGTAATAACAAACTAATGTAATCTTATTTACTGAATATAAATGTTTTATCATTGTTGAATTAAATATGAATAAATGTTATTTATTTATCGCAAACCGTTCAACTACATATTGTATTTTAGTTAATGTGGTGATACCCGATCATAGAAGATCACATTAACAGTTCCTTGTAAATAAATACATCTTCAAAACCTAGATGAAATTGAACACTCCATTGGTAGAAGTTGAAGTACAAAGCTCAAGTTGGTCTGTCTTGACCTTGCACTAGCACATTGTGATAAAAAGACCTACAGAGAGGATAAATTTTTCCATACTGACTAATGGGATGAAGAATTAGACCTCAGTGGTTGTTAATTTCTTAACCTCTGTCACTTAAATAGGATTGTGTGTAATTAGTATTTATTGCTTTAATCTACGTTGGGTTTAGAATCAGAGAGCGATTCTATACTTTGTATTTTGGGCAATATTATTAATTACATGACAATTGCTAAGATTTAATACAGTGCAACGTGTGCAAGGAAGGTCTTGTCTAATTTGTTCCCTTGGTGGGCTCATAAATTTTATCATACAAAATTTGCAAGTGGATTAAGTTCCGGTATGGATAATAATATTGAGTTGTCTTTACTCTAAGGCAAAATATATTAATTAACATAAAGCTTTTCAGTGGCTTAATTAATTAATGGATTAAATAATATTAAACACGAGAAATAATAACTGGGAGCCATATTATCGTAATATGGATTAAGATGGATAGTGCAATATTAATTTTATAGTGGAGTAAATTAATATTAATGGGCTGAATGATATTGTGGCTCAATATTATAAATTCAAAGCCCATTGGAGGTTCAATCTTAATTCTCCTAAAGGCCCCTCAAGTAGCCCAATATAAGTCCAATTAATGAAAATGAGAAGAAAATGATATTGCCTTATTTTTTATTTAATTTTTCAAAAAATAATGGAGAAAAGAAGAAGAAAAAAATTTCTTGATTTTCTTGAAAATATTTTATGGAAAAAGATAAGTATTCTTGGAATACAAGATTATCCCATAAATTAAAAAAGTCCAAAATCTTGTTTCTTTACTCATAGATTTCGAAAATCTTGTAAGTATGAGAGGAAAATATATTTTGTGATTTTTATGGAAAATAGAATATATGAGACATATTCAAGATTGTATCTTGGAGAAAATACAAGTAAATTTTTTAAACCATCTAAAATTTCGACCACCCTAGTTCTTATAAATAGGGGATGAATTTTTCATCCCCTACACAATTTCAGTCTTGGAAAAATTAGAAATCCACAAAGGTGATGCAATATTTTTTCTTTTTCTCCTTTGTTATAATTGTTCGTGCGAATCCTCCACTGGATTACTGGTTGAGAAGGAACTTAGGTTGATCCATCGTCTCAAAGGTTGTCACTCCAAGAGGTACTTTCTCGTAAACTCTTAGATTCTGCATGTGTAGGAATTTACATGAAATTATTATACGCATGATTGTCGTTGGTATTTGCTAATTGAATTAATAGGTTAATTCATGTTAGAAATATTTGTTCAATTTAAATTTATATTTAATTGCATCTCAAATAGATTTGGGCAAACTATTCCCCAACAATTATATGTTATTGAAAAGGGCAATTATGTGTTAATTTTTTTTACAGTAAAACATATTTGTCCTTACGGTAATACTTGTTCGCCCTTATTATTACACGGATTTGGGACTGTGAGCAGAGACAGATGTACGCATCCTATTCTGGGGGCACGTGCCCCCGTAAAATTTTAATTTTATTATTACTATATATTTTTATTACGAAAATTATTAATTAACGTTTTTTTTTCAAATATACCTTTAGTTCTTAACTTACAATTTCATTTTCAATCAAAACTCCTAATATCATAAAGAATATACCGAATGAGATATCAATGAATGAAAATGATTTTAATTGTATATATTTAAAGATAAGTTTTTGATAGTGTTGATAGTAAATCAATCTTACAAATATTTAGATTTATAATACAAATATTTAGATTTATAAAAACTCAGGTATCAATTGTAAAAAACTTGTATTGTTAAGTAGTGAAGAAATTATTAATATATTTTATATTTGTATTTGTTTTGTGCCCTCTCATGAAAAATTTATGAATCATTTCTTAATTGGAAGCGAGTTTTTTTATTTTACCATTGTGTAATTATTTTTAAAATATTATTTTCTCCCGATTCGACCTTTGAAGGATTGGCGAGTTTTCAACATCTTCCTTAAATGTGCTAATATTTTATAGTATTGTCCCTCGTTATATAATATACTTCTGAACTCCTCACTGCACGAATGTCTAATATGTGCACAAGTGAATGCATCTAGACAATAAAATGTTTATATGAAGTAACATGTTGGAATTGGATCATGTGTTGTACAACATCGTGCTGTATAATACTCCATTCGTCCCATTTGAGCCTTCACACTTTGACCGGCACACATATTAAAAAAAAAAGACTTTGTTGACTTTTTAAAGGGGATGGAGGGTGGAAATTGTGAGGGTGGAGATTATAAGATTCTTTACCATATTTAGAATGTACAACTTGAAATGAGACGGACAAAAATGAAAAGTTTACAACTTTAAATGGGACGGAGGGAGTACATAATTGTGCTATTCAAGTAAATATACATTCTAAAGTCGCGCGGGTTTACTGCACATCACGGTTGCACATAATCCAAATTCGAACGTTACAGTACAGATGATTTGATATGACGAATGGGGTTTAAAACTCACCATTTCATGTTTTCTTCTGAAGATTTCAGTGAACATCACATGAGATAGATGTACGGATGAGTATTTATTGTGGAAATGATGATGGGCCGTTGTTGGGCCACACACGAATTAATTATAAATTGTACAGATGTGGCCCATTTACAATTCAAGTTGATGTGTATATATCCAACGACAAATTAAACAACACACTAAAATATTTAATGTGCTTCGGAAATCCGTGACATTGGTTGGAAAAAGAGTAGTAATTTGCAACATTATTTTGGGTCATGGAATGTTTGAAACCAAGTTTTTAATCGCCATTAATGGATAGCCTTATTTATTAGGACCAGTCATAAAATAACAAAATTGAACCGTTATACGCCAGTGCTTTAATAGTTATATATGAGACAAAAAAAATTGATTTTTTTTTTAAATACGATATATGATCTCTGTTTCATTTATAAGATTGTTTCGTATAAATTTTTTTTTCTTTTATAAATAAATATATGTAAATATTTTAGTAGGTAAATTCTTGTATACGCCAAATGCATCATGCAATTTAAAAGCATTGTTAAAACGTGTAACTTATTTTCATGCAACGTTCAACTTATTTACATCAAACATTTAACTTATTTTATACGAAATTGATTGCACGCTGATGCACATAAAATCTAATCATTTTAGTATGTAGGGAATAAAAATATGACAAAATGTTTGTAAAAGTTACATTCATTGGAAAAAAAACATGTTGATTATATGAGAATATCTTAAAATAGATTTTGGTAGAAGCAGTGTTTTCATAACCGAATCCGGCGATCAAATCGGATTGGGTACCGATTGACGGTTCAACTGGTTGAATTGTTCGGACCGACGGTTTAACCAATTAGGTCAGTCCAACCATTAAAATGATCCTTATCAATATTTTTAAAATATTCCCCATATTACATTAAAAATAAAATAAACGTACACTTATAAAATTTAAAATTCTATATTTATAAGTTTCATTTTAAAATAAACACAGTATAATCATAGACAACATAATATAATTTAAAATAATGAATGATAAAAATAAGGATTCAATTTTGAGTTGATTTTTTTGTGAAAATTTTCAAATGTGAAAAAAACATAATTTGGTAAATTTGAGTAAATTCGCGGGTCATCAAAACGCAAGATCTGCAAACGTATCAGAGGGAGATTTTCCTGGGTCAGCCCTGACTTTTTCGGATCACGAAAATAGGATAATATAATGGAAATTTCTAAGTTTTAGTATACTCTCTTCTATGGTCTTAATTTGTGGTTGAAGGCTTCTTTTATTACCCCTAGGTCGTTTTTTTATCAATTCATTCTTTTTTAAAAAAAATCTTTGCAAAATAATAGGAGAAAATTCATAATAAAAAAGTAGTTTTTGAAACATCTATGTTTTATAGATAAATGTAACAGTATCACAATATATATGAAAAAGTATTACATAATTACATTTGACAGTATTGCATGAACTGCATTACATTCAAAAGTTTCACTATATTTTTCGCCATAATTACAATCAAATTAATCATCGAAACATCCTCCCCCTCCTCTTCCCTAACTACATTATCCACCATTTCATAATCATCATTTTTTGGCTCATTCTTTTTACTCGTTTCTTGTCATTGTTTTTTATCTTGGTGTCACCTTATCTTTACAACATCACACTATAGACACTGAGTATTACATTTAAGGAACACACTATGATTTAAGTTAAATGTATGGATTACAGTATCACGTGTTAATACATTCAATAGCACATCATAAGCCAGTATTACATCATAATTCAAACATTATTATATTATAAGGAGAACATTACATCTTCAAGCACATAGTAAGACAAGCAATATTACATCTTCAAGTGCATATACAGTAAAACAAGCAGATACGATCTCTAATAATTTTGTTCCAATTAAAATTCATAATGAACAATCATAAATGCTTTCTACTTTGACTTCGAATAAGTAATTGAAATAGCATTACATATAAAATATAATAGTATTACATGAAAAATATAATAGTATTACATTCAAAGCAAAAGCTATCGCCGTTGAAGAGGCGTCTGCATCGGCCATCACCGTGGAAGAGGCGTGAAAGTTTGGGGAGAATTTAGGGATTTAGCATGGAAATTGAAAAGAGAGATTGAGGATTTGGAGCATGGAAATAGGGGGAGAACTTAGGGAATATGGGTATTTTCATGTGTGAAAAATTTCACATAAGATTTTGTCTTAAGTTAATTAAAAAATTAAAAACAAGAAACATGTTCAACCGGTTTTACCGGTTTTTCGATTTTGACCTATTTTTCTGGTTCTGACCGATTTTTTTCTGGTTCAACCGTAAAAACGATTTTTTTAGGGTAATCAGACCGATTTCATGGTCGGTTTCCAATTCAACTGGTTCTGAAAATAATGGGTATAAGTTCATAATATCACGAGTGAGTAGTTAATTGAGAAAATTTCAAAATTGCTTCTATAATATAGGACAATTTCACTTAATTCTGTAATTTTCCACTTTTCCACTTTTAGTTCTATATGCACGGAAAAATCTAATTTTTGCTGGAATAAGCAAAAGAGGTGCACCCCTTTATAATTTTGAAAATTTTAATCTGGTTGTTAATGTGCAAATATATAGTGTCATATATCCTACCCAAAAAAGATTTCACGTCACCACTAGCTGACTGGTTCCAAATTAAGGGGGTGTTTTGAAACACTATAAACAAATTTCCGTAAGACTTATTTTCAAAAGTTTCTCTCCCACAAAACTTTTAAAAATAAATCTTTTGAAAAAAAATTTTTAAGTGTTTCAAAACACACCCTAAATCTAATTAGCCTCTGTTTGGGTTGGGTCGAACTCTACATAGAAATACCTCTCAATTTAAAAAAAGTTATATGCGCCTCACATGATTCTGGAGAAAATTCAAAATTTTCAAGTAAAAAGAAATAAAACTAATACCTTGATGATTAAAATTTTAAAAATAAAAAGTTACAAAATTAAGAGTAGAATCACCCTAAATTACAAGATTGATTTTGATATTTTCCTCTCGCTAATTTGTTGGATCCGTGTAATATAATGACCTATTTAACCTTACACAACATTAAAATTTAGTGATTGTAAGGTTGTTAATCAATATGTGTGCATGAATGGGTAAGATGTGTAATAAAGCGATTGTTGATTTAAGTCTCGCATTTTTTTTTTCTACCTCTGCCTTCTTAGGGTATGTTTGTTTATGGTTTGAGAAGTTTATTTTGGAATTTTAAGTTTTAAATCTCCATTTTTTATCAGAATTTCGGTATAGAATTTCGGTACTAAAATTGAATGAACTGCTAAATAAAAAACAGACAAAATGGGCCTCAAGAAGAAAGCCATGAGAACAATAAAGAGAAAATGGCCGACACAAAAAAAAAGTAATGGGCCAGAAGTCCCAAATGACAGTGAATAACAAAAAGCCTAATGAAGAAGCTCTGAAATGGGCCCCAAAGACTCGGCCCAAAGCCGATAACAAAAACTCACAACCTCATGCTTAGAGTAAGCATTATTTGATTGTAACTCATTAGCTTATAAGTCTTTTTTAAATACTATTAACTTTTTTTAAAAACATTATTAATTTTTCTTTAATGTTTTTACGCTTTTACCATTAATTAATTTTCCCATAATCACTAATTTTAATAAATTTTCCAAGGTTAGGTTTTTTGCAAACATCCCCTAAATTAGATTGGGTCTTCTGTGCACCGTGCACAACATAGTGTAACCCAAATTTCAGTGTAACAAGTCACAAGTTTCTAAAATACACTAATATAACAAATCACATGTTTCAATGCAACAATTTGCAAGCTTCTAAAATACATTACGGAGTGCACGCCGCACCTGGTGTATGCAAGATCGTGCCACTAAAAATAAAAAAAAATTGAAACTTTTTAATTCAGTTTCAGTTTTATGTCATCAGAAAATTTTCGATTAGTCAATTAGATTTCGATTTTTAAAATGGGATAATTGAATTTATCGAAATCGAACCGAATTTAAGTATTATGTTATAAAACCCTAATTTTTTCTTACTCATCCAAATATGCCCTGTAAGAAGGGAAGGGATGGAAATAGGGATCATAATCCCCACCCCGTTTTTCATGAGGAATTTTATATAACGTATAATATATACACACATATTTCTTTAAAGTTTATATGTATGTATAATTAATTTTAACTTAAACATGTTACATAAATTAATTTTTGCAGATTAATGTATTTTATATTATATGTTTTTCTAAGTAATTTATATAAAATATAGTAAAAAAAGTACCAAGAAAAACAAAAGTTGAACAAATGAGGACGATAAAAAAGGGATGTTAATAACTTGACCCAAAGAAATACCCAAATGGGCAGAAACTAAACTTTAAGGCCCAACCTTTTTTGGAAAAAGGTCCAAAAGATTACTCCTTGTATTCTTCCCCAAAATTTTAAGGACACGTGTTTGGCTCGCGGTACGTTGGGATTAGCGGTCCAATTTTAAATAATATTTTGTTTAATTTGCTATGATACATTTTTAATTCGGGTAAAAAATATGTTTAATCCTATATTGAGGGGCAAATTTATTCCAAATGAAAGGAGAGACATAATTTGTCTCAAATGCAATATTACAATGTTGTTCATGTATTTATATTTAAAATGAATAAGCATATGACATGTGAAAAATATTTATGACATTTCAATAGATATCTCATCTAATCCCTCGATGCAAACACATTTATTAACATATTATTAGAGACCCACACTAATTTTATTAGATAACTATTTTTTTAGATTTTTGGGGTAATCAATTAGGGATGACCTTGTTATAGATCGTTTTAAATACAAGCAAAGTGAAAGGCCTAAATTTGCCCTTGAAAGAATAACTGAATAAAGCAATACAAGTGTTGGTAGATATGGCCTAATTTCAAGCTAGACTAGATTCAACGAAAGTTTGGCTAACTTAATGGTACAAAAGACTTTTAAAGTCACATGAATCCTTTAATTATGTCATGAAGATATATTTCAACAGTTATGTGTACGTTAAGGATGGACTCTTTTGACTTTCTAAATTGGATGCATGTTGTTACTGGAAATGCATCTTTGGATGCACGTTTAGTGTAATGTAACATTAAAATGTGACGTATGAAATATTGCATCAGAGTGTTATGTGCAATATCACACAAATAAGAAGAAAATGATTGAAAATTTGCGGGTTGACTGGGGCGGGTCGGGCGCGGGTCTCGCGACTAATATATATTTATTGAAGGATGTGTTTATCAAATATGTGTTGTACCTAGTGGTTCAGGTCTGTTGTTAAGGTATTTGGTCGCATGTTCAATTCTTATTGAGCACATAATTTTTAATTTTTTTTTCAGGTTTTTGTATGTTACTGCATCTATGTTTAGGTGTTACTGTATTGTTATATTGAAATAACTTCATAAACTTCATATCTTACGTAACACGTATTAAAACATATCGTAACACATAAATGTTCATAAGGTAACACATTGTTGTTCATATGGTAACACATGAGTATTCACATAGTATTGCGACATGTATACAATGTTACATATTACTAAAAAAATAAGTGTTATTGCACGAACAAAAAGTGTTACAATAATGTGTTACCACTTACCACATGAATAAAACTAGTACAAGCGCGAAAAGAAATCTCAAGTCCAAAATTACATATTTAAAGAACAACTTGATGTGTTATTACATGAACAAAAGAATGTAACCCTATGAACAAATGAGTGTTACTACATAAACAAAAAAACATTATAAGCGCGAAAAAAAATCATCAGTCCCAAATAACAGCGTGAGAAGAGAAGATTTATTCAATCAAATTCCATACAACAACAACAACAACAAAAATATCAGAAGCAATACTAATTTATTCCAAAATTACAAACTATTAGAAACACATGTCTATTTCTTCATATCGGAGACGGTCAAGAGAGCGCTGGTAAGCTTGAGCATCTCGTCGGAAAAAATCTGGTAGATCGCGAGGAAGAAGAAACAGCGAACGTGGATCCGAATGGGATGAGCCTGGCCCGCGAGAAATAAAAAAACCCTAATTTAAGCTAATTGTACATATCACTTGTATGTAATATTACATAAACTTAAATGCAAGAATAATTAATAACCATCGAGAAACAAATGAAATCTCGACCTAATAATAAAAGGTTGGGAATAATCCAAACGTCCCAACAAATCGATGAGTCAAATTATTAATTTCTCTACAAACAAAAAATATCACACAATCACAATGTTGTCTTAATATAATTTTAAAAGTTATCTTCATCATATCTTCACTGAATGTTCCACTCGCTGGTCCATCACTCTCCTTATACAATCAACATTTCTTTCCCTAAATTGATTTTTGAGGCCTATGCTATTAAAAAATGGATGTCAAATATTGACATCACATGACAACACAAACAAAATCAAGACTCTCAATTTAGGAGTGAAAACAAAAGACTGTCAACTCGGAAGAGGAAATCAGATGTCGCACGATCTAGAAGGATGACGAACAACAACAAAGAATAATCACCGTCACGACTGCACAAATGGCTCGAATTTAAAATCTATAAAAATTAGAACTCATATATATGGTATTAGATTAAAATTATTCTTAATTGTTCATATATATTTATTAAGTAAGAAAATATTCTTATCAAGATAAATAAAAGTACTACCTATGTCCCAACTCTTTGTTCGTAGTTACTGTTTTCTTGTGTTTTAGTGAGCGAATTTTTTATTAGTATTTAAAAAGATAAAGTAACTTTTAAGTAGACATATAATAGAGGAGAGATAAATCTATCAAACCCCTTCTTAAAAGTCACACGAGAAAAAAGTTGGTGTGAAGAAAGAGTTGGGACGGAGGGAGTATAATTTAGGGTTTATAGTTCTATGCCCAACACATGGGGGTGTTCAGGGTGCGATTTTGCAGTTTTTCCGACTAAATTCGAATGGCATTGCTACACGTGGTTCGATTAATTGTACAGTTCAAAACCGCATTTTTTTCATGTAAACGTGATCATGCGGTTTTGAAAGGTTTCGGTTGATTATTTAAAATGAACATAAATATTAGTAGAAGAAATAGACGTCAATTTAACATAATAATAACAAATTTGATTGATCAATTTTCTATAATATGATTTAAGTTGAAGAAATATATACTTAGAAAATTAAAAATGAAGCAATATATGTGAACTTATAAGTATAACATATAAACTTGTTATCTATAAAAGCTAAAATTGCAGATAAAAAGAATCATGAAAATGATTTATTTTCTTGTGGACTTAATTGAGAAATGAGCCTATAAATTTAGGATGTGGAATAGTAAATTACAACTTCAACTTGACGGATATGTGAATCAGGATGTAAAAATAATGACGGGAAGAGACGGGTGTATTAAGAGGCCAAGAGAGACACTCCCCCCCCTCCCGGAATTTTCAAAGTGAATTATAACCGCTCTCCAAGTGAATTATTATTCTTTTTATTTTTTTGTAAAGCTTGTATTTTTTGTTTTAATTTGTAAATTCTTTTTAGGTACAGTCCAAATATTTTATTCTTTAAATTCTCGTGTTATTTCTTTTTAATATTCGTCTTATATAATGAGATTAACACAAACTCTTATGTAAAATTTGTTCATAATGTTACTTGTTTAAATAGAAAAGTATTACTTGTTTAGATAGAAAGGTATAACTTGTTTAAAGAAAAGTATTACTTGTTTAGATGTAAAAGTATTACTTGTTTAAAGAAAAATATTACTTATTTATATAGAAAAGTATTACTTGTTTAGAAGGAAAATTATTACAAGTTTAAAAGAAAGGTAGTACTTTTTTTTTAAAAAGTACAAGTAAAAATTATAATTTTAATATAATTTAATTTAATTTAATTTAAATTTAAATTTATATAAAAATGATTTTTAGAACATATAGAATTAATTTCATTAAATAAACGCAAGAAAAGTACTACTTGTTTAGATGAAAAAGTATTACTTGTTTAAAGAAAAGAATTATTTGTTTAAATAGAAAAGTATTACTAGCTTCTTTAGATAGAAATGTATAATTTATTTAAAGAAAAATATATATTACTTGTTTAGAAGAAAAAGTATTACTTGTTTAAAGAAAAATATTACTTATTAAGATAAAAAAAGTATATTACTTGTTTAGAAGGAAAAATATTACAAGTTTAAAAGAAAAGTACGTAGTGTACTTTAAAAAAAATAAGTAAAAAATATAATTTTAATATAATTTAATTTAAATTTATATAAAAAATTATTATTATATAAAAGTGTGATTGAATTAATAAATAAGATAATTGAATAAAGAATTTTTAAAAAAATTGTAAAAAAAATGAATTTTAGGACATATAGAATTAATTTCATTAAGTAAATGCAAAAAAGTTAGTGCCCGAGCGGAATTGATTCCAGCTCAGGTGCCCAAGCTCCCGTGTTCGGTCCCCCATGGGAGCGAATAATTGCCTCAATTAATTGGGAGACTTGGTGACTTATATATGAGATGCTTGGTGGGTCTGTTTCTAAAAATCATTTTTTTTTTTTTTTAAAAAAATGTTGGAGAGCGGTTAAAAACCGCGGTCCAAGTGTATATGCTTGGACAACGGTTGAAAACCGCTCTCCAAGTGACCCCTTGCAATGCGGTTAAAAACCGTTGTCCAAGTGCGATTTCTTGGACAACGGTTTTATCGATTTTTTTTTAAAAAAAAAAATGTTGGAGAGCGGTTAAAAACCGCGGTCCAAGTGTATATGCTTGGACAACGGTTGAAAACCGCTCTCCAAGTGACCCCTTGCAATGCGGTTAAAAACCGTTGTCCAAGTGCGATTTCTTGGACAACGGTTTTTTAACAACTGTCCAAGCTTGGACAACTGTTACTTGGAGAGCGGTTATAACAACTCTCCAAGGTCATTTTTAACAGCTGTCCAAGCCCAAATCTGTATTAGTGATTATTTAATTTTTAATTTAAACTATTATTTTTATTAAAATTGATCTTAACCTTCCAATAACTTTTTTATGGTAAAAGAATGTCCACCATATTTATATACATAATCAATCTTATTTTTCGTTTAAATATTTCAAATATTTATTTATTTGATTCATTCAATTTATTTATAGTCATATTTTTATTTTATTGTTACACTATAAATGATTCTCTATGTATTACTAAATATAATATATTTTTAATTGTATAGAATGTTGACTTTTAAAAAATTTAATTCAATATTATATTTATAATATAGTTTTACTTTTAATCGCGTAATTTGCAGGGTTTTTTTTTTAACCATGGAAAAAGGATTTATTATTGATAAACTTGGCCATAAGAGGTAGCCAAGTCAAGATACACAGAAAGTATATATTACAAGTTTACGGGGTTATAATGTAGTTCTATATAATATACGAGATTATTATGCTAAAAGAATATAATTAATTATAAAGACATATGAAATTGTTTACTCAATTAAAGTGTTCATTTTGCCCCAATTTAAGTGCAACACAAATGTAAAATTGTATGCAATATGTAATTTAAATGCATTTTATAAATATATAATTTATTTTTTTGAAATGTTCAATTTATTGCACTGAACAAATTAAACATTTCAATGTAAATAAATTTAACATTTAAAAAAAATACACGTTTAAAATATGTACTTAAATTACATGATGCACCCAATAAACTGAATTACACGGTGCACCTAGTAAACTGAAAACCTAATCTAACATAATTTTTAAATTTTTTTTTCTTATTACACTACAATTAGACCATTGCGTAGGCACGATTCATATAGTAAGAGTATTTAAATACATTAATTCCGTTACATAAGTACATCAGTTTATCCCCAGTTCACGTTGCTCCTTCATTGACTTAAAATATCTAAATAATTTCCATTTGATTTTGAGTCATTAAATCTCTTACAATTTCCCTAAAAATGTGGAATGACAGGCGCACCCCATGTGAACTTCACACAAGTATATTAAAATTAAGTCCTCTAAATCAAAGATAAAAATTTGTATAGACCTAATTCATGCTATGAACTCAGTTATTTAAATATCATTGTTACATACAAAAATTCTCATCGTTATGTATAAAAACTATCACTGTTATGAACAAAAACAATCAATGTTTAGAACATATTTTATATTTTTAAACAGTAAATTTTTTTGTACATAACAGTGATAATTTTTACACATAACAGTGATAGAGTTCGTGTATGAACCTAATTCACATGAGTGTTACTCCAAACCAAAACCCAAGTTCCCCCACAACACAATCCCACACCCCACCCCAGTGTCGTAGTTAAAGTAAAATTTGATCCCATAAGTATAGATTTTTTGTAAAATAATCCCCAACATTCCCTCTTATAGAATAAATATGTACACTTATTTTTCTCAAATTTCAAAATATTTACGTTTTTATTTTTCACACTCTTAATAAAATATAACAATACAATATCAATAGCTATTAAATATTAATTTGACATAAAACAAAATATGTTACTATCAAAATTTTAAAGTATACATATATTTTTTACTCCCTCTGTTAGACATGCTCAAACCGAACCGGAACCGCCGGTTCAAACCGAATCAGTAGGTTCAGCAGTTCAACGATTCGATTCCGAACCGAAACCAAATAAAAACCACGGGTTCGGTTCGGTTCTAGCAAAACCAGAACCGGAACCGCCAATTCGAATCGGAATCGGTGGTTATTAAATCAAACGGCCGGTTCGACCGAACCATCGATTCAACCTAAACTGCCTCCAATTTGAAAATTCTAGCCATTGAGATCCAACGGCCCAGATTAAAGAGCCGTTGAGATCCAACGGCTGAGATTAAATAGCCGTTCTTTGAACCGGCTTGGTTCGGTTCAATCGGCGGTTTTCGACCGTTTTTTTTTTTTTTTTTTTTTAGTTTTTTCAAGATTTCATCTATAAATACCACCTCATTTCACTCCAAAATTCACCCCAAAGTGATTCAACTCATTACTTTCTTCTCATCTCTCTCAACTCTCACTCAATTCTCAAAGTTTATTATTTACATATTATTTACATTACTTACATATTACATACACTACACTACACTATAATTTATATATTAGTATATTACACTAAACTATATATTATACTACACTACATATTATACTACACTATATATTATATACACTATATATTACACTATACTACTATACTACATATTAGTATATTACACTACACTATATATTATTTACATATACACTTACATATTATGGCAAGCCATCAAAGCAACAAGGGTAAGGGTAAAGGCAAAGCTTCTTCCACCTCTTTCATTCGTCTTCCACAACCACCGCCACCGGCACCGATCGAGTGTAGTTTAGATGATATTGAGGCCACACTTGGTCCCGGTTATGAGAATCCTCTTGAAGATGATGCTATACCACGAGGTCCACGACGTCCTACTCAAGAAAGTCAAAACCACCCAACCGACTCCAATGCCGAGCCAACTCCAACCCCAACTCCAAGTCGAGCTCAACTTAAGTCGGATAATTTTGCACGTCACTTTAATAAAGTGATCAACGATGATGGTACTATTAAAGTTCATTGCAACTATTGTGAGAAAATATATTCTTTTGTCAAAGGAGGGGGATATGGGACATTCGAGAAGCATTTGAAAAAAATATAGAGTTGGAATTAGTTCAAACCAAGCACAACTTCGTGGATTTACGTCAACCGGTGACGGTGGTGGAGTTCAAGGCGAGGTAAGTAACCCCACTTCTCTATTTACATTTGATCAAATGAAATATAGAAAATTGTTAGCTAAATTTTTGTGCACACAACACCTTCCTTTTTAATTTGCCGATAATCCCTTTTGGAATGATTTGTTAACCTTGGTCTTCAACCCGCGGCAAAAAAAGTTTCACGTCATACTACTACTCGTGATGTTGCTAAAGTTGTTTATGAGTATAAATATGCTTTGATTAATCTATTTGCCGATTTAAATGTTAAAGTTTGTATATGTGCGGATATTTGGAGTGATAATTTTCAAAAGCATAGTTATATAGGAGTTACATGCACTTGGATTGATGATTCGTGGACTCTTAACAAAAGATTGATTGCTTATAGAGATTTTGATACGGAACACAATGTCGTTAATATTAGAGATAAATTGCATGATATTTTAAATGAGTATGCTCTTACTAAAAAAATATTTTCTATTGGTTTTGATAATGCTAGTGCAAATACGGCTACTATTGAAGATCTTACAAATATTTGTCAATCATATCTTGGTGGAAAAATTTTCATGTTAGATTTATGTGTCATATTTTAAATTTATGTGTTCAAGATGGTTTAGATGCTTTGAAAGAACAAGTTGGTCCTATTAGATCCGCTATTTATTATATGTCGAGATATTCAAAATTGTTGAAAAAATGGAAAGTTTTTTGTAGAACATACAATATGCATCCCAAAAAATTTTCTCTTGATGTGTCAACTCGTTGGAATTCCACGTATAAATTGTTAAAGGAGTCTATGGATTATAAAGACACTTTATGTACATTTTTTACTCAAGAAAATTGTGGCATTCGTTTATATCCTCAATATTGGGATTCATGCACTTCTTTGTGTAAAATTTTGGGAATTTTTAATGATTCCACAAAAGTGTTATCCGGTGTTTATTATCCTACTAGTAATTTAGCGCTTGATTATTGTATTAAAGTTGCTCATGTGTTAAATGAAAATATTACAAATCCTTTATTAAGTGGTGCTACTTTCTCTATGATACAAAAATGGAAAAAATATTTTACAAATATTCCCGATCTATTCTTGGTTGCTAAAGTGTTTGATCCTAGAGTAAGATTGGATGGATTAATAATGTTGTTAAATATGTATTATAATTATTTATTTCCTAATAGACATATGATCATTGGTGAAGATGATGTATATCCTAATCCGGAAGAGATTGGTAATCGGATTAAAGTTACTTTAATGTCTTTATTTAGAGAATATAGTGGTCCCAGTTTTGAAGCAAATTTTGGTGGTGACTCTTCTATGAGTCAATATGAAGATATATTAACGGGTTTTTATGATGAGCGTTCTCAAAAACGTCCAAGGTCTACTTCTAACCCTTATTACGAACTTGATCATTATTTATCCTCTATATTTGTTCGGCTTGATGAAGATGAAGACAACACTACTTTTAATATACTAAAGTGGTGGTCGAGGATGAAAAATATCTATTTAATATTGTCAATGCTAGCAAGATAAATTTTTGCATCTCCCGCCTCAACCGTTGCCGTTGAACAAGCTTTTAGTTTGGGAGGCTACACTTTGGATGCAACGAGATCGAATATGACCGTTGAACAAGTGGAAGCTTGCTTGATGATTGGGTAAGAGCAGAAAAGAGAAGTCAAGAATTAATTGATAATGATGATCAAGATAGCTCCGAAGAAACTACCACCGGAAGTGATGCATGAAGAATCGAATCGATCCAAATCAACGAGGTAAGTTTGAGGTAAGAGAACTACGTGGACTTTGATTCCTATTTGGATCGTGAGGCAACTTAATTTTAAGTTTCAAACTTAGAATTTCTAAGTTTATTTCTTAAATTTAAGCTCAAGTCCAATTTCTTTAAATCCCCCCCCTCCCCCAAATTTATTTTCTAAAGTTTAAAATTTTAAGTTGTAATTGTAATTACTAATTCGATATAGTTCACTTTGTAATTTGAAATTTGTAATAGTTCAATTAATTTGTAATAGTAGATTACTAGCTTATTTTAAGTTAGAATTACTAATTTGTAATAGCTACTAATTTATAATAGTTCAATTATTAATGTAATCTTCAATTTAAATTCTCATATTAACAATAACAATGTCCAATTTCATGATCTATCTATACATTTCTTTAAATTTTAGATCCAAAAAACTAAGAAACACAAGAAAAATATATGAAAAAAAGAAAAAAATAAAAAAATTTGGGGCAAGCGATTCGAATCGAATCACGGGTTCGAGAACCGAACCGAAACCGCTTGACCACGGTTCGATTCCGGTTCCCCCTCCCAGAATTTTGGAACCGGCGGTTCCGGAACCGTGAGCATGTCTACCCTCTGTGTGCATGTATTGAAAAAATAAATTAAGTAATTAATTTTATTATTATAATCTTATTTAATACTCCCTCCGTCCCAATCTTAATGGTAAAATACTCATTTTTTTTGTCTCAATCTTTATGGTAAAATTACTTACACACTTTTACTTTATCACTAATTTATCATATAAAATATTAATAAACAACACTTTCTACCCCCAATTACTCATCACTTTATCATATAAAATATTAATAAATAATTCTTCCTACCCCATCACTTTATCACTATTACACTAAATGCTTATGAACAGACACAATCCCACTAAGATTGGGACGGAGGGAGTAAGTGTTATATTTTTCAATACAATTAATGCATACGGTTATATTAGTGTACTTTATTGGGAAACAAATTTATATAATTAGGACGAAAAGAATACTCCCGTCATCCCATAAGGACTTAAACACTGAAAATGATACGCAAACTAAGTAAAATGGGTTTTAGTGAGTTTGAGTGGAATAAAATAAAGGTGTTGTGAGTGTATTAATATTATGTTTGTTTCCATTTTGGGAATGTTCAAGTAATATTGGGACATCCAAATAAGACAAATGTTCAAGTAATGTTGAGACGGTGGGAGTATTATTTATCAAGACTTTCAAATTTATAAGGGTATATTTGTTTCAGAACTCACCCTACGTTTATTTTGGGATTTAAGTGTGCGGAGCAAGTGAAGGTTTTAGAATTCAAGAATTTAGAATCCTTGATGAATAGTAAATGTATGTGTTTGTTTTGGGATTTGAGTAGGGTGAGATTACACTTTATGTTAAATCAATTTTTAATAGCGATTGATGTTGTATTGTTATATTATATTGAAAAGAGTAATATAGTATATAAAGTGTGATGTATTGAGGAAGAGTAATAATATGGTTTATAGATATTTGTAGATGTGGATTGAGTGTGGGATTTGAAAACTAGACTTTAAATCTCAAACTCGTATGAGACGGGGAGTGCAAAGTCCTAAGTCAATTCGTGTGAATCCCAAAACAAACATAGTCTTAGGATTTTGAAAACTCCGTCATGAAATCAGATTTCAAAATTCGCTCTTATAAATAAACCTACACATCTATTTTTCACAAAATTCAATACAATCATAATATTCTATTTTTTTCTCACCCTCAATACAATATTTATTACTATTAAATATTAATTTGACATAAAACAAAATTATATCCTATTAAAGTCTCAAAATAAACACATATTTTTTTACTATGCATCAAGTCGTGACTTCCCCGCACACCTAAACTTCAAAATAAACTTACCTCAAAGTTTTAAAAATCATATACTTCTCCCGCATACCTAAATCCCCAACCAAACATACCCGAGATGAAAATATAATTCTAATTTTTTTAATTGTTTTGAAAATTTTCAAAATTACGGGACGAAATCATACTCCCTCCATCCCAATATTTTTTTTTATGGACGTTCCACTATAATTTTTTCAGTTCATAAAAAAAAAAAGAACATTCCACTATTTTATATTTTATCCCCATAAAAGGAAAAAAGTAACTTCAATGTCTTATACCCCTAACTTTTCATTCATAAAATAGTATAAAAATGCACTAACTATTATTTTAATATTATTTTTTAAACAATTCAATTAAAAGAAATGGGACAAATATAATTGGACGGAGGGAGTAATTTTTAAGTCAAGACAATTTTATATGCAAAAGGTGCCTTCACATCTTCCTCGTTCATGCGACACGAACGCCCCGCTCTGCCCCTTTCTCTATAAATCCCTCCATTCCCCCTCCACACTTCCACCGCAAAAATTTCCTCTCAAATCCCCCTAGATCTAATTCCTCCCATTCGCAGAACCACAAAAATGTCGACGCCGGCGACTAAGGTGGCGCCGCCGCTGAAGGACGAGCTCGACATAGTGATTCCGACGATTAGGAACCTGGATTTCCTGGAGATGTGGCGGCCGTTTTTCGAGCCGTACCATCTGATCATCGTTCAGGATGGGGATCCGAGCAAAGTGATCAAAGTCCCCGAGGGATTCGATTACGAGCTCTACAATCGGAACGATATTAACCGGATCTTAGGCCCCAAGGCCTCCTGCATCTCCTTCAAGGATTCCGCCTGCAGATGCTTCGGATTTCTCGTTTCCAAGAAGAAGTACATCTTCACCATTGATGACGATTGCTTTGTGAGTTTTTTTTTCGATCTCTCTGTTTTTCAATTTTGAAATCGATTTTTAAATTTCTCTCTGTTTTTTATTTAATTTTTGGAATTGCGGTTAGTAATTGAAACTGTGTACATCTTCACCATTGATGATTGTTGCTTTGTGAGTTTTAATTTCTCTCGGTTATATAAATTTTGAATTCGATTTTGATTTTGAAATTGCTGTTAGTAGTCGGAACTGTGTACATCTTCACCATTGATGATTATTGGTTTGTGAGTTTTAATTTCTCTGTTTTCATTTCCCAATTTTGAAATTGGTGTGTAGTCTGAAATCTGAACTCGGGACTATCTGAGTTGAATGGGTGAGTTAGGAGACCGAGTCGTGGATTGGATCTGAATGTGTGTGGACTGTGGGTGATTTTTGGGTTTGGGATCTGAGAAGTCAACGATCCATGAGAATATGCTAAGAAGAAAATCTTTGTTAATTTAATTGCGATTCGCGAGAAAGTAGAAACGTTTTTATTGTAGCTGTGGGGTAGGGTTTTGCTAGCATACATGGCGGTACACTGAGAAACAGTGGTCCCTGTCCCTTTCTGTGTAGAGATGTTAAAAGGGTAAACTGTCTGTCAATTAATCCACAGTACTCTTACAAGGCTGGTAAAACTGGTCTGGGACCTTAAATGGTTCATTTTAAAAATCTACTCTAATAGTTGAGATTTAACCTAAACCCTAGTGGAGTTCTGAAATTAAAAAACAGGCCACCTAACTTAACTCCAAAAAAAAAAAATAAAAAAAATCAAAAATGTTCAAACATTAACATTACATAATGACAAAAATTCGATCCAGAAATTTCCATCATCTTTAATAACAAATGTTCAAAATATAAAATTAGTTCCCATCATCTTTAATAACATAATTGAGGAAAGTTCCCATGAAATTAGTTAATAATATAAAATTTGTATCATCACATTTATAAATTAATACCATAATATTAATTTATAATTATAATGATATCGGTTTTATATTATTATGACAAATTTTATAATAAATTTATAAAAATATTATATTATTATTTTATATTGAATTAATATTTTACTTATTTATTCAATTCAATAGAAATTAAAAACTGTTAAAAAATATTGAATTGGAGAGGATTAATTATTAATTGACTAAATCAAATAGAAATATTTAATTTGTAATTGATTGGCCATAATTGTGAAAAAACTTTTAAAAAAATTAATTGAAAAATTAGAAAATAAAATAAAATAAAAAACTTGAGTATATATAAATATAAACGGGCTGGCCCGGTTAACCGTGGGCTAATCTGTCCGGGCCAAAAAGACCCGATTTTAAATGGGCCTCCCATTGCTCGGCCCTAACCCTGCATATAATAGGTTTAAACGGGTCGGCCCGTTTAGCCCGGCCCGGATTAACATCTCTATTTCTGTGACACGTTGCTTTTGCATTATAATTAGATATGATTGGGAAATGTCGCAACTGAGTTGTACTTTTGGTGGGGTATTTGCAATGATAATTTGTCTTTCTTGCCCACTTAAAGAATCTAATTAAGATTTGGTCCGGGTTGGTGCATATAAACTATTTTGTGATCCCACCTTCTCACCTTTCAAAATTCAAAATTATCAAATAGTCGAAAGAATACAAATCGAAATAAGTAAAAGTACATGTTCAATTTGAATTTGTCTTGCAATCAATATATTTTTTCACACACATTGTCGGATTAAAATTCTTAGCTAAATGATTTTCAAATCTCTCATTTTATAATTTTTCTTTCTATATAATTCACACAAAATATCTAAAAAGATTTTGTATAACTCGCACCATATCTTTCCATAATAGTTAAATGAGAGAATCAAAATTTCCATTTCGGGAAACTCGGTTAATAGATTTTTTTTTTTTTTTTGAAAACGTTAATTGAATTAAGTTAGAATTGACAAAATTTCTGTGTTGATTTGTAAAAAATAAATCTTCTTTTACTGAATGTACTCTCATTTTTTATATACTTAATGATTAATTCTTGTGTGATACTGTAATATCATATGCTCAAATTGCAATTTTTCACATGAGGTGATCTCATAATAATTAATTTTGGAGAGGATAATACATTTTCTGTGTTTTATAATTTATGTTTTATTTTCTTGGTAGGTGGCAAAAGATCCAACTGGGAAAGATATCAATGCTCTATCACAACACATTCAGAATCTGCTTTCTCCATCTACACCATTATTCTTCAACACATTGTATGATCCTTACAGAGAAGGTGCTGATTTCGTGCGTGGATACCCCTTTAGCATGCGAGAAGGAGTCCCAACTGCCGTCTCCCATGGACTCTGGCTCAACATCCCTGACTACGACGCCCCAACTCAGCTCGTCAAACCCCGTGAGCGCAACACTAGGTTCGTCTTAAATCTTATTAAGTGGATACTTCTATGCCCCAGCTGTAACATGCAACTTAAGTTTATTTTTTAATGGGATTATTTATTTAACTAAAAAGGTATTAGTTGATTTGTATTAGTTGTTTTCACATAACAGTAGCTGCGTATTAAATGGTATTGTTTGTGTTATGATATTTGCACAGGTATGTGGATGCTGTACTGACAATTCCTAAAGGAAGTCTGTTCCCAATGTGTGGAATGAACCTTGCGTTCCGCAGAGACCTCATTGGTCCTGCTATGTACTTTGGCCTCATGGGCGATGGCCAGCCTATCGGGCGATACGACGACATGTGGGCTGGCTGGTGCACTAAGGTACTAATTGGACCGTCTTGGAATAATCAATTTATAACTCAAATTGCTGCCATTTTCTCTCCAGTCCTACCTCAAATTTGATAAAATAGTAAAATAGAAGACAAATTTGATGATTTTGTACTCAAATTGAGCTCAAGAATTGTAGATGCTCTTAGAAAATTCCAAAAGAAATCTGAAGAAATGATTTTGATATATTTGCAGGTAATTACTGACCACTTGGGGCTCGGAGTGAAGACAGGGCTGCCGTACATCTGGCACAGCAAAGCCAGCAACCCATTCGTGAATCTGAAGAAAGAATACAAAGGCATATACTGGCAAGAGGAAATCATCCCCTTCTTCCAGTCCGCCACCCTTTCAAAAGAAAGCACGACCGTCCAGAAATGCTACATCGAGCTTTCGAAGCAGGTGAAAGAGAAGCTGGGCCCCATCGATCCCTACTTCCTGAAGCTTGCTGATTCCATGGTCACCTGGATCGAGGCCTGGGACGAGATTAACTCACCCACAACTGCTCCTGCTGCTGCTGCTGCTGTTGGCAGCAAAGATGGAGCACCTGCCAAGAAGAAGTAACTTGCTTCTCTTATTTATTTAAAGACAATAAGCTATATATACGTTATATTGCTTCCACTAATTTCATTGTTTTGTACTTTACATATTGAGTTCTCACTTTTGGCGGCTCATACTGGTTTAAGTTATTTTATCTCATGTATAAGACTGTTTTTTTTATAACATATTGCAGTTATATATGATTTACCATTCATATGTGAGCTTTTTTTATCTGGTTTTCTATTGATTATCTGCCAACATGAATTGTAAACTATACTGCCAACAGAATATATATCTGTTCAAGAGCCATAGGATTGAGTCCTAGGCTGTATTTAGAATGAGTTTAAGTGGGGTGGGAGAATCTTGATTTGGAAATTTAAGTTTGTTTTGGGATCATTGTCAGTGAGGAAGTCTGAATTTTGAAATTTGATGAATAATAAAAGTATTGTGTTTGTTTTAAGAGTGGAATTTTGTGTAGAGAAATTTTGGTTTTATGAAATCATTGTTCAAGAGTTGTTGAATTCTAACTATGTTAAGGTTTTCGTGTGCATCGAGCAATTTAAATGTATTTTTAAACATATAATTTGTTACTAACACAAATTGTATATTTTAGTGTAAAAAATTGCATGTTTCAATTCAAAGTTGATTTAGGCGAAAAAATTTGGACTTTCAATTGTGATGAACTGTCTTATTTTTTATATATATAACTTAAGTTTTGTATGCACCAAGTGCACCGTCACTCTTTAGTGTTTTTTAGAAATTTGTGACTTGTTATATTAAAATGTGCAATTATGTTTTTTCGAACACATGTTGCATATTTTAGTTTAATAAATCACAAGTTTCAGTGCAATAAATTGCAAGTTTTTGAAATACACATGGATCGGCACGGTGTCACAGGAGATTCGCCATGTATATATAGATATAAATTATAATGAATTTTAAAATTCAAATTTTTTATTCAGGAACACAACTTTTGGGATTTCAAAAATCCCAAAATTCATAACAGAAAAACCCAGTCCTAATATAATCTGAGAGCTTGGAAATTGCAATCCCTTTTTTTAGGGAACAGAGTCGCAACACCATTCAGATTCGTAGGCTGAAATTCGTATAAACAATTCACCACTATATTCAGCCAGACAACAAACACGAAGTAGATGAATGATATTAAAGCTAGATATAAAACCGAACCTCATACTTCATTTGCTTCTTGGGTAATACTGTTAAACTAATACTATTCATTGAAAATAAGTAATATTGTTCAGTAAAAACAACTAAAATCGTTCAATAAAATACACTAGTCACACAGTAGAACTGGTGTATAAATAAATGTGTCTTGGATCTTTCATTAAAACCTTTTTTGTGCTGGAGAAATACGAACACCATGCTCGCAGCGAAAGCCTAATGTGCTACGTTGGAACTAAATAAATCAATCCATTCTTGCTAATATATAATTTCGCATGGCAGCTCATGGAAACAAGGAAAATTGAAATCAAAAGTAACACAAAAACACCAAACAAAAGCGCCATATTAGGGGGTTTGTCTCTCAAAAATTGATCAGAGTGTGATTTTTGAAGAGAATGCATGAGGTTTCTAGGAGAGTGATAAAAAGAGGTGATGAACGTGCATGGATTTCGAGGTTTAGGGTTGTTTATGAATGTTCATTGTTTTTCAAGGTTTTTATACTGTTGGATTAATGGAAAGTACTTTGCATGTTCATTGGATTCGACTTTTGATGATTTTGTCATGGTGGGGTTTTAATATTGTTTCTTCTTCTTTTTATGCTTCATTGATTGATGGTTTTATTCATCAACGAATGTGGACATGGGTGAATTTTGAAATACCCACATCCTACTATTTCTCTATTTGAAATGAAAGATTTGATATGATTTATCAATCAGTTGATTCGTTTCTATATTCTTTGATTCCCTAATTGACGTAAATTAATTGTATTACCTTTTTTATCTCTTTTTATTTTCTACCTAGATTGTTGAGTTTCGTAGGAGTATGAATGAATCAAAAGCTTCTCATGAAGAGAACCCATCTACAGTCAATATGGCAGGTAAAATCAATGACTTGAGGCCCTGGATAATTGATTCCGGGGCAACTGAACATATAACGTGTGATGAAAAAATTCTTGAGAATGAAATAGGGTCGAGAAATTAAACACCTGTAAGAATAGCAAATGGTGCAACCATTCCAGTCAAGAGCATTGGTGATGTGGTCTTGTCAAATGGGTTGAAATTGACTCGTGTTTTGAATATTCCTGATTTTAAGTGCAATTTACTTTCGGTTAGCAGATTAACGAAAGACTTAAATTGTGCGCTCACGTTCTTCCCGGACTTTTGTATATTGCAGGACTTGCCTTGAAGGAACCTGATTGGAGTGGGTAGGCATTGCGATGGTCTTTATTGCTTGGAGCCGATAGCTAAAGAAGGTATTGCCATGTCAGTTACTGTTGACTCAAGGATTTGGCATAAGAAATTAGGGCATGCTTCAAGCTTGAAATTTTCTGATGGGTTTTACAATAATATTGGTGATCATTGTGATTCTTGTTTAAGGGCAAAATTGACTAGATTGCCTTTTCCTTGTAGTAGTATACAAACTAAATCATGTTTTGAGCTTGTTCACTGTGATATTTGGGGTAGTTACCGTACTGCTTCTTTTTCGGGTGCGCACTATTTTTTATCTGTGGTTGATGATTTTAGTAGAGGAGTTTGGGTATTTCTCATGAAGCATAAGTCTGAAGTTGGTCGTCTTTTAACATCTTTTTGTAATATGGTGCATAATCAATATGGAAAAAGTGTTAAAAGGATTCGTATTGATAATGGGGTAGAGTTTCAATCAAAATACATGATAGACTATTATAATGATAATGGGATAATGCTTGAAACATCATGTACTGATACACCCCAACAAAATGGGGTGGTTGAGAGAAAACATAGACACATCTTGGAAGTTGCAAGGGCCTTGCGGTTTGAAGCAGGTTTGTCTATAGAATTTTGGGGGGAGTGTGTGTTAACAGCTACCTACATTAATTATAAACCGTTTGCCTCCCAAAGTCCTCAAAGGTAAAACTCCCTATGAAATTTTGTTTAACAAGAAACCATGTTATCAACACCTTCGAATTTTTGGTTGTTTGGTCTATGCAAAAGATAACAGGAAGGGGGGAGACAAGTTTGGGGTGAGAGGACAACAATGTGTTTTTGTTGGATATCCTTACTCACAAAAAGGTTATCGTGTTTTTGATTTAGAGACGAAACAAATTTACACCTCAAGAGATGTGAAATTCGTTGAAAATATATTCCCTTATAGAAAGGCTGATGACTTTCGTGGAGAATTAAGTGCACAAAAAGGTGTGGAGTATTGGGAGCCTAATGAATACATGCATATAGGAATTGAGGGTGAGAGTTCTGAAACACCCAGTGACAAGCAATGTGAGTCAATAATTGACGACTCACTTGAGGAGAAACATGCAGAAAATGAACTCACCATTACAAGTGCGAGTGAAGTCGTACATCAGTCTAATGAGGTATTGAGAAGGAGTGATCGGCAAAAGAAACAACCAAAACACTTGGAATCTTATGCCACGGACCCACTGCCAACTCAGGAACCTCTGAGGTATATCCTTTATCAAATTTTGTTGCGTATGATAGATTTTCTAA
The DNA here is from genome assembly GCA_037126765.1 of Stenogyne calaminthoides. NCBI lineage: Eukaryota > Viridiplantae > Streptophyta > Magnoliopsida > Lamiales > Lamiaceae > Stenogyne > Stenogyne calaminthoides. The sequence goes on from JBBCBC010000015.1 coordinate 2,220,121, forward strand.
TGCTCATAAAGCATATCTTGCGGCCATCACCTCCCATGATGAGCCAAAATATTTTCATCAGGCGGTAAAGGACGAGCAGTGGCGAGAAGCAATGAAAAAAGAAATCCAGGCATTAGAAGAAAATGGTACATGGAGTTTGGAATCGTTGCCTCCAGGAAAAAAGGTTGTCGACTCAAAATGGGTTTACAAAATCAAATACAAACCCAAAGGAGAAATTGAGCGCTACAAGGAACGCTTGGTAGCAAAGGGGTTTACTCAAATTGAAGGGGTAGACTTCCACGAGACATTTGCACCGGTTGCGAAACTCAAAACAATGAGGTGCTTACTTGCCATAGCAGCAAATCCACGGAGACTTGGTGGATGATGTTTATATGAAAATACCACAAGGTTTTGCGAGAGGGGGAGAGATCGAGTCTGCAAGCTTCATAAATCTCTCTACGGGCTTCGACAAGCCTCGAGAAATTGGTATCAAAAATTTACTCAAGCTCTAATTGATATTGGTTTTCGACAATCACGTGCGGATCATTCACTTTTTATATATAAAAAGAAGGGTGTTTACATTGCAGCTCTTATATATGTAGATGACGTAATATTAGTTGGCAACAATGATTGCAAAATCACGCATATTGTGATGACTTCAGACTTGATGCATATTGTGATGCAGATTGGGGAGGATGCCAAATGACGAGACGATCTTGTACGGGATATTTCATCTCCTTGGGTGGAGCTCCGATAGCTTGGAGGACTAAAAAGCAATCTGTAGTCTCACGTTCCTCCGCCGAAGCTGAGTATAGAGCTATGGCAACCACTATGAGTGAAGTCTTATGGCTCCGATGGTTGCTCAAAGACATCGAAGCGACCCAATCCACGTCAACATCACTATTTTGTGATAATCAAGCAGCACGTCACATAGCAAATAATCTCATTTTTCATGAGCAAACAAAGCACGTGGAAATGGATTGTTATTTCGTTCGTGAACGAGTGGAGCCACAAGAGATTGTCCCATGCAGAATATCCACTGAACAACAAGTCGCTGACTTGTTCACCAAAGCGTTGGGGGCAACTCGTTTTCGTTTTCTCGTTGGCAAGTTGGGCATTTGTAATCTTCATGCGCCAACTTGAGGGGGAGTGAAAGATTTGATATGATTTATCTATCAATTGATTCGTTTCCATATTCTTTGATTCCCTAATTGACGTAAATTAATTGTATTACCTTTTTTATCTCCTTTTATTTTCTACCTAGATTGTTGAGTTTCGTAGGTGATATGTAATTTTTTTGTATATATGGGGCTTTTCTCCCTCACTGTAAATCAATACAAAAATATTTCCAACCTATCTCCTCTGCGTGTACACCAATTTCTTTTAAACTTTTAGATTACTTTTCCAGCACACACATTCTCTCTCAATCAAAAAAACTAATTTTTATTTCAAATTCGCCCAAGGTCGCTCAAAGGGGTAGGGGTCGCACAGAAGAAAGGTATTTAAGTTCAAGAAATATTTTTGAGTGGTAATTTTACAAAAGAAAAAAAAAATGTTGGGTGACATTTTTTATAATGAAAATTTGAAAGTGACATTTTACCTAATTTCTCGAGAACACACTATAAGAAAATAGAGAATTGTCTATCGAATATTTTAATATGCAAGCGGAATTCATGAAGAAAATAGTTTTGTCCTTAAATAGTAAATATTGCTTACGACTTGCCTACAAAATTTTGTAATCATATAGGCATTTTCTTTCATAGTCATAGGTAAATTTGTCCACAAAATGTAATTCATAGGTAAATTTATATGTTAGTCAATTCTAAACTATAAATATAATTGTTTACGAAAATATAAATTGTCTAGAAAATTATCTTTTGTGGTTAATTTGTTTGCCTACGAAAATTACAAATGTGTAGGCAGTTTCTTTGTTGGTAATTTTGTTTGCCTAGAGAAACTATTTGTGTAGGCAATATTTTCACAGAATATTATAAAAATTTGTAGACAAATCGTAGACAATACTCATTTTTTAATGACCAAATTATTGTTGTAAAATTTTTTTGTAATTATTTGAAAATTTTCGTAGGCAATTATCTTGTAGTGAAAAGGGAAAAGGGGAAGATGAACGAATCAAAACCTGAGATTCAATGAATTCCTAGAGAATTTTTTGAAAGAATCCTCGTATAAATGTAAACGAGTAAGATATTGTCCGCTTTGGGCCAAAACCCGCACGGATTTGTTTTTGGGCATCTCCCAAAAGGGCTCTGATACCACTGTTATGACTCTGGATGGACTCAAATCCCCGCATTGGTATGATATTGTCCGCTTTGGGCCAAAGCCCGCACGGATTTGTTTTTGGGCATCTCTCAAAAGGCCTCATACCAATTGAGATTGTGTCCATCCTAATAAACCCCATGATCCTCCCATATTATTTCGATGCGGGATATTGTTTGAACCCCAACAGTTTGAATGGGGGAATCTCTTAACAACTACACCGCAGAAAAGAGTGGATAGTGACTGCACAAGTTCTGAAATCTCAAGGAAAAAACCGAATCCGATGCGGGGCATTTTAGCCATTCAACTACGTCATTGAAGATAGAGTTGTTACACTTGCACAGCGATACAATCCTAAATAATCCCATTGTTTTTCACCTTTCTCAAAATAACAAAAATAAAAATAAAAATTGATGTACGAATTGATCCCAAATTTTCACAAATTGTACCATTTTCGTCTAGTCTAAATTGATAAAACGACGTCATTTTTGGTCATACATTTCAGTCAGAAATATTCAAATTGAATGCTTACATGCAAGGCACACGACCAAAAACGACATCGTTTTGTCAATTCCGATGAATTTGCGACAAAAATGGTACAATTCGCGTAAAATTGAGATCAATTTCGCACATCTAACTCTTTTAGGACCATTTTAAAAAAGGTGAAAAATTATTGGACTATTTTGGGTTCTATCCCCACTTACACACAACAAGAAGCCATTAAAATCAAGAAACAGCAAGAGCTCCATAACCCAACAACTGCCACAATCAAAACTGGCCTTCTTCAGCAACACCCCAGCCAAAAACTTAGCCATTAACTTGTCCCTCAAAAACTGCATCACAGCACCATCACACTGCTGCATGAAACCCACCACGTACGAACTCGTAATCAGATCGAAGCTTCTCCATCTTCTCTCCCTCACAAACTTTTCCAACGATTCTTTGATTCTCTGCTGCTCGTTTTCTTCATCACCTCCCTTCAAAGCCTCGGCCAAAAGCCTAGCTAGAACGACGCTGTCTTCTAACGCACAGCAGCCTCCTTGGCCTAGGTCCGGCGTCATGGGGTGTAATGCATCACCAAGGACACAAATGTTGTCTTCGGTTATGTTTCCCCATAGCAATTCCCACGGACGTCTGAATCTCAGAGGCGAACATACCATGTTATTTACTCGTGTTCTTTCGAATACTTGTTTGATCTTATCAGGGACTTTACCCAGTTTGGTGAGTATGAATTGCTTCAACCTTGTTGGATCCTCCCCTATCTCTTTTTCTGGAGACACAAACCAATTCAATGTTACAAAAACAACTTTGAATGTTAATCTCATGACAGTATATTATAGTATTCTCTGAGGAAAATAAATGTTCTTTAATGTGTAATGTTATTAAGTTGACATACAAGTTTCCAAAAGGAGGAACACAAGTGATTTAATTGATTCAACGGAATACCAGATTAAGCGATAAGACGGTATATTCATATAAAGATTCAACCCCCTTTTACATTGAAAATAACTTCTATTTATAAGCAATAAACTTTACTAAATAAACAACTAATAATTATAGAATAGGATCTCCTAATATCATATGGGGTTCCAAAAAAAAAAAAAAAATCCTATAAATCCTATTCAAAATAAATTTCGAATATTCAGGGAGTTGGTATGATGTGAAACTTGTTCATCATAAAACTGATTTCTTTTTTACACCCTTTTATAATATAAGTCACACACTTCAGTTATTATACTAAGTCACACCCTTCAATGTTATGAGGAATACCCTTTATAGTAAAAAGTCACACCCTTCAGTTATCACAACTAATACGCTTTAGTAATATTCACACTCCTTAACCAGTTTCACAGATTCTTATGTGTGAAACTTGTTCACCCTATACTTTTCCATTGCAAGATAATATAAATATATTGATAATTACAAATTAAGAAATATAAATGAATTAAACTATTTTATCATCCTTATAGTATTCTCCATCAAGAAGTGTGTGTACCTTGAGGAAGAGGAGTAAAGGTGAAAAACCAATAAAGTGCGTTATCATCACATGGAATTAAGCCACATCTAACACCTTCTCCAAAGAACTGCATGAATTTTGGGTCAAAACCATGGCCATCCTCGAAATAAACGAAGCCTCTAACAGCCGATCGACCAGCAAAAGATGCATTACTAAAGCCTAGATGCTTGGCCACCATAGAGTTCACTCCATCACATCCAATCAACACCTATATAGTTAATTACAGTTAGATTAAGGGCAAAGTCTTGAGGTGCATCGTGCAATTCAAGTATATTTTTGAAACATACAACTTGTTTCACTGAAACGTTGAACTTATTTACACTGAAACGTTCAATTTTTTCGGTGAAAACAAGTTGAACGCTTCAAAAATACACTTGGGAGACCTACTCTTGATTAAGGGACTTTTGACAACTCTTATTACCTTGGTTTTAATGATAGTTCCATCAGCAAGATGAATAGATTTGAAGCAGTCATTACTTTCAATATGAACCACACTACTACACATTTGAGCTTGCACAGCTGCACTTGGACAACCCTTTTTTTCAAAAGTTCTTCAAGCTATTGCTTGGAGAGCGGTTTTAATTAAAAAAAAGAAAGAATAGACAGCGGTTCAAAACCGCTGTCCAAGTTTAACTTTTTAAGAAAGGTTGAGAACCGCTGTGCAGAAGTGTTTAGACAATGATTTTGAACCGCTGTCCAAAGAATAGTTTGGACAAATGGTTCCAAACCGCTGTCCAAGTGTTCGGATAATTAATATATATACACCCAAATCGTGAACCAGTTTATATATATCGAAGCCCTAGCCTCCTCCTCCCTCTCCCCCAAATCGAACCATCCGCCGCGTGTCCTCCCCTACCGCCTCCGCTGTCGCCTTGTTGCCAAGCTCCCCTACCGCCGCCGCCGCCTAGCTTTCTCCTTCCATAGGTAATTCAATATATATATACATATTAACATATATATACATATACACAATATATATATAAATGTATGTACATATTCTTGACTATATTTGCCTGAATTTGCTATTCTGTGTATGAATGTGATAAAAAAATTGCAGAAAAGGAAATGGAGTTATGTTTTAGTGAATTGAATTAGGGATGGATTGCTTGGTTTTGTTTTAGTGAATTGAATTAGGGATGTACAGAAGTGCTTTTTTCAAGAAATACTTTTCTCAAAAGTATGTTAATATGTATATCTATATTGAATTAATATTGTGTATATGTATATATATGTTAGTATGTATATATATATTAGGATTAAATGTTTATATAATTGTGTTTGGTTTGATTAATTAGCTAATTTGTTAGGATTAATTGTTGTTAGATGAACAATTGATGCTTGGTTTATATATTGTTAATTGTTTTATATATATATATATATATATATATATATATATATATATATATATATATATTGTGTGGCTTTGTTTAGTTATTGTTAGTGGCTTTGTTTAATTGTATGTATGGTGTATGTATATTGATGTATATATGTATATCATGTATATTGGTGTATATATGTATATTGCAAATTAATTGTAGAATCTGCCGACACCACAAATGCCTCGAAAGAAATCACCACAAAAGGCTAAAGAGAAATCGAAGGTGTCGAGACGATCGAGGGGGAGAACGAGGACTCCATCATACGACTTGGTTATCCCATGACTGGAGACTTAGATCACGATGATTATGTACAGTTTAGGGTGCACCGGATGATATCGTCTAATGCTTTCGAGATCGTCACAGTTCCCATGCTTGCTCACTTTTTATCGAATACTTTCCAAGAATTCGCCGAGGAGGAACATGTCTTGCTGAAGTCTTGAATGACGAGTGGTTGAGTGCAACCACCATAACTCTTTACCTCAGGTATGTGTTTACTAATTCTCAATATTCACTTTCTGTATAGTTTAATTTTCTTTTTAAATATTAATTAGCGTATATATGTTGGTTAAAGATATTTGGGAGAGGTATATCTCTCCAGAGAGATACCCGAGCAAGTGGAATGTACTCCTTCGTCTCCCCCCAAGTGTCTTGCATAATGGGTGATAGGGTACAGACTATGGATAGATTAGTTAATCATATGCTGAATCAAACTGGGAGCGATCATCTCATTTTTTGGCCAACAAATGTGGGGTGAGTGATAAACATTTCGTTAAAATTTGTATTCATGTTTATAATATTTGCACATATATATGCTAAATTTGCAGTTAATTTTAATATTCTCAATATAATATAGGAACCATTGGGTGCTGGTCGCCATACACATGAATACATTAAGTGTGTTTTTTATGAACCCAGCTCAAGATGAAGTTTATTCAAATCGCCCTGATCTCGTTTCATATATGTAAGCGTAAGTTCATTTTTAATATTTTATACAATGATTTGTTTTACTTTTAAAATTATGCATATTTAATCTATTTTTATTTTTTTAATTATAATAATAATAGTGTGATGACGATGTATCGGAGTCGCCTTCAGAGTCAAGGTTCAAGATCTAAGTTAAATAAAGTGAACTGGATTAACATTAAGGTAAATTTAATTTAGTAAATTATCAAACTAATAGAAAGAAATCATAATTGTAATACGTGATTATAATTGTTAATCAACAGGTTCCGAGGCAACGAGATAATGACCATTGTGGACATTTTGTGTGTTGCTTTATTGAAGATATAATCCGCGCTTCTCTAACGAACATTCCTCTCAATGTAAGTCAATTTATCGATTTATTTAAATTATTATTGATTGAATAAAAATTCATACTATATTGATTGATTCGTTGTTTGCAGTTTGTCTATGAACGTGAGCTCAAGTCTTACTCTAAGAAAATACTGGAGAAATGGAAAAACGATTGGACGGGGTACCTTTACAATCGATTCTTATATTCATACGATATTGAGTGATCGTTGTTTGAAATTTTGGTAGCATGTAATTAAATTATATATTTGTGATGATATATATTTCATGTTTTTGGTGTATTGGACCTATGTTTATGATTGTATGTTTATTTATTTCATGATGTGTATGTTTATTTATTTGATGTTTTGGTATATTTGTATGTTGTACAAGTTTTGGTTTATGGTTTTATTATAGGATTTTTGGTTTATGGTTTATGGTATTGGACGTATATATAAGTTTTGGTTTATAGTTTTATTATAGGATTTTTAAAATATAAATTAATAATTAAAAAAAAAGAAGATATTGGACAGCGGTTAATAACTGTTGTCTATCTAACATAATAAACGAAATTATAAAAAAAAATATGTTAGACAGCGATTATTAACCGCTGTCCAAGCCAAAGGCCTTGGACAGCGGTTAATAACCGTTGTCCAAGACTCCGCTTGCAATGCGGTTGAAAACCGTTGTCCAAGTGCGATTTCTTGGACATCGATTTTTTATCAGTTGTCCAAGTTTGGACAACTGTTACTTGGAGAGCGGTTATAACCGCTCTCCAAAGTCATTTTTCACAGCTGTCCAAGCCCAAATATGTATTAGTGTCACCTTGGATGAATACCTAATGGTATCCCTCGGGAGTTCATTTTCCAGAGTTTCTAGTCATACTTTTCGAATCACACACCGGATATCAACATCACCCCTGCATATTTTCACATTTATTCCAAGTGTCATAATGGATGTGAGAAAATGAATGATAAATAAATAACATGAAACTTATGTGAATCACCAACTATGTGCTAGCAACGTTCACATGCAGAAGAGATTATCTCGTGTATTATATAGAACGGCTACAATGTACAATGATAACACTAGGTCAAATAGAAATATACGAGCTTGTCAAAAGATTTATGTGGCATTCCAACACCAACAACTCTTTACAAATTCAACTACTCACTTCGAATCGATGGCTCCAAAAGACAATTCTGAAGTGTTAACCCCATTATTCACTGATGTAGTCACGAGTCTGCAAAACCAAATTAGACTCTTTGATTAATACTTATCACCCTTTTATCAATTTGCAACTTATACTAAGGTTGAAAATTGATAAACATACAACTATACAATTTATTGAGCAAAATTCATTTTTAGTCCCATAGGGCACGGACCTCACGATTTTGATCCCAATACTCACCACTTTGGTCCAGTAAAAAAATTTTCATGCAATTTTGGTCCTTCCATTACAGAATCTGGTTAGTTCAACTGCACATTTGGTCTCAAATCTTGTCTTGTGGGATCAAAACTGCAGCTGACTTTAACAGAAAAAAGTAACGGTGGACCAAAACTGCATAAAAAAAAGATTTTGAAACCAAAGTGGTAGGGTGTTGGGATCAATATCGTGAGATCCCATATCACGTGGACCAAAAAATGAATTTAACTCACAATTTATTTTATCAGATTGCAACCTATACCATACGAAATTCACCAATTGCAACCTAAACTATAGTACATGTTGCAGTTGGATACAAAAATTACACAGATTGTAAATTGATATTAACAGTAGGAAATAACAACCATGAGGAGACAGAAAATGAGTGTTACCCATTAAGCTTGATATGTTTTTGTTGGGAAATAAATTTAATAAAGAGGATTTTGATTAGATCCCAAAACCCCTGAGTATGACATGTTCAGAATAATCTTGATAGATAAGTCAGGATTCAGTTTTAGAGTGTTTAGGATGTTATCTGCACAATGTATAGTCAGCAGATATAGATCAGGATAGATTCTGAAGACTCAGTAAGTTTATGAAGAATCAAGACTCGATTATGAGATCGAGAATCAAGACTCGATGAGATCGAGAACCTGAAGGCTCGAGAGAAACTCCCCAAGGCTCGAGAGAATCACCCACAAGAATTATCGAAGACTTCGCAATATAAATGCTCGATATATCCCAGATGTTCCGAGGCTTTGAAGGTTGAGGAATATAGCCGTTGGAATCCAAATGACATGGACCAATGAGAGGAAGAGAACCACCAAAAAAGTCATGCAGAACTTACAAAAGAATAGTATGGATTTGAATGTGATTCTCTCCAACGGTAACATTCAAATCCACACTATAAATACAAGGTCTTCCATCAAATTAAGTGTGGATGCGTGGAGAATATAGCACACGATGCTACAGAGCTAAGAGGAGTTATACTCAAAGCATTCCCACCCTAGAACACAAGTCTATAGATATACAAATATATTCAAAGAGTGTTCTAGAACCCAACCTAAGCAACCCACGATGTATCATAAGCTTAGAGAGATTTTCTCAACCTTAGCATTGAGGCTAAAGAAATGTAAGGGAAAATCTCACCATAGTTGGAGACAACACCAAACCCAAATCCCATTTTCGTAAGAGATAACTAGTGGTGAAGTGAGGTAGTTGTTAGGCAATCCCGAGTGAGGGTGATAAGTCCAGAAGGAGTGTGAACTCGTTAAACATCTAATAGGCGAACCCGAGAGGGTGATAAGTCCAGAAGGAGTTAGTAAACTACAGAGGTAGTCAGAAAGCTCAAATTAGAAAGGTTAGTAAACTACAGAGGTAGTCAGAAAACCTTAGGAAGTGTTTGAAGGAATTTCCCTAGGAACAGGGAGAGTGGATGTAGGAGCTTGAGTCTCCGAACCACTATACATTGTTGTGTTGTTTACTGCTTTACGTTCTTATCTTGTCATACGCATTCGATTATAAGCAAGACACAACACATGAGCTTAAAACGCAAAAAAAATTGGAATCACCATTCCTTCACCCCTGTTTTTATATGCATCGCTTGTCATGTTTACTTCTGCACGCGCAAAATGGGTTTTTCCACCGGGGCCTAACAGTTTTTGACGAAGGATTTGTCCAACGCCAATTGCATCTAAAGCCCTCCAACCATTAGTCCACATTCCAAGAGCAAATCCTGTAGTTCTCAGACAATCTGCTGACTCCAAAATTAAACTCTCCATTCCCAATCTATAAAGAAAATATATAGTATGATATAATGCCGTCTAAGTGTTTGAAGAAATGCGTGAGAAGTTTTTATGTACCTGTGAAGTCCTAAAGAAGTAGCTAGACCAGCAATTCCAGCCCCCACAATCACTATATCTCTCACCATTATCATTAATTTCAGATTTGAGGTTCCCTGTTTCCTGAATCTCAACTCAATTTGGTTTGGTTTGTGTTAGATTCATAAGCTTATACTATTACTCAAGTGCGGACATGGCTTTTTATATTTATATATGACAAAAACTCATATGAAACGGTCTCATGCATGAGACGGAGTAGAACTTATCACAAATTACACCCATTCCTCCCAAAGTGTTAAAGCGTCAATGCCCAACTTATATCTCATCTTACCGTGAGACGATCTTATGCAAATGTGCCTCTTTATATATTTATAATTAAGATACATATGTGTGAGACGGTCTGATAGTACAACCGGGAGAAGATGAGGATGAAACTTCAGACGATGGCGAATACGCACACACATACGTCATTCTTATTTTGGATAACTGAAAACGCAGTCTCATACGTCACTGTGAACTAGTGACGGTTGACCTACTCCTCCGGTTCCATAATTACTTCATTTTTTAGGTAATTATAGTCCCTAAAATAATTAATTAATTACAATAGTTTATTCAACCACCAAACACATGTAGGAGTGGATCGGTACGGCTTATCGAAAATTTTTCGTCATACTGTATATTGTACCAAAATTTTTTATACCGAAAAATGCATACTGTTGTCATACCGAATTTGCGGTATACTAAAATTTTCGGTATGTCTATTACATACGAATACCGTACTGATATTTTGGTATGTACTGAAATATTATTTATATACAGGAAATATTTTCGGTATACAAAAAAAAATTTCGGTATATACCGAATACCAACATTTTCTATATTTTTATACCGTTACCGTACTAAAATTTTATGTACCATACCGTAACAAAAATTTTGATATACCAAAAATTTGGAAAAAAAAAAGGAGTATCAATTAGATACAAAATAGGATGAGTTATATCAATAAGATACAAACTCAAATCCCTCCTTTAAAGTAGATACAATTTAAGAGAAAATACCCTTAATGGGGAAAAAAAAAAAAGAGAAAACTATCTTCCTGTCATTGACGACACGTTTCACATCTCCCAAGGCCCGCCTGCAACTCCTTTTCATTTCCCACTCCAATTATTTAGTTCAAAAATCGTTTCCAATTAAGATAATTGATTATTTTTGCACAAATAAATAATTTTTTGCACAATTTTAAATTTTACTTCAATTTAAAATATATTTTACTAAATTATAAAATTTATTAATAAAATTCAAATTTTACTCCATTTTAAAAAATACATTTTTTTTTTCATTTTGCAAATCTAAAAATTGTAAAAAAATATTACATACATTTTTCATTTGTCTTCCTTGTTTATTTTTTGCACGAGCAAAAAATAAATTAAACCTCAGTGCAAAATACATTTGCACAATCCTTGAATATTTTAGTAATTTCAAAATAGGGAAGAAGAGAAGAAATGTTGCAATTATGGGGTGAAAAAATAGTTCATCAAATTATAAAAAAATAGGGAAGAATACAACAATATTGCTATTCATCTTCATTTATAGACAAAGTATCAATACTAAATATAGTTTACACTCACCTGTGCAAACAAAATTTGCACATATTCACTTTATACCCAAAAGAATTTTCATCTGTGCAAAAGAAAAAATACCAGTAAAAAATGAACTTCCACTTCTTCTCCAAAAATACCAAATTTTAGCAGTAAAAAATGTATTTCCACTTCTTCTCCAAAATACCAAAAGCAGAGTACCAACACTTTGAAAAATCTACATAAATTTAAGCATACACCATATTGTAAAACAATTTTAATTGCACGTACATTCATCATCAATCCCCAAAATCTGCCGAATAGATCTGTCAGCCCCAAAAATAATCAAAACCCAGAAACAACCCAAAAATAGATATGTCAACCTTAATTTCGAAACCCAGAAAAAAAAATCCTATTTCAAACAGGTCTGTTGAAAAGAGCTAATATGAGTCGTCTTTCAATTTCTCACGCAGTAAAGTTTGCGAGTGTGTGAGAAATTACGGGAGAATCCGGAGGAGGCCACAAAACTGCACGACGTCAATGCAAATCTGGAAAACCGCCGCCGCATAAACTTGCAAAAACCGCCGCCCCGCCGCCAGATCTCCTCTTTCCCATGAGAACTCAGATCTTTGCTGTCCTTGCCTTCTCGCCCCAGGGATGAAATTTTTCGCTAATCTCCATACGCTCGTCTTGACGTCTTCTCTGATTTTCAAGTTCCTTTCAAATGGTAGAGTGGATTGAAAATTTCTTCTATTGATCTGAACTTAGAATTTTTAGAGAGGGTATTTAGAATTTTAAAGAGAGAAAGTGTAAAGAGAGTAGTTGGGGTAGAAGATGAATTGAATGTGAAATGTGGTATTTTTAATAAAGGCACGATTATTAAATTGGTGAGAAGAAAGGTATTATGGGCTTTTTAGGGTTCAGTTTGTACCTAATTGATAGGAAGGGGTGTAATTTGGGCACATATTTTGTAGTTCCCTGAAATTATTCCCCGAAAAATTTGATAAAATCGATATTTTTGGGTACGTTAAGTGCGGTATACAGGTATTTTCGGTATTTCCTCCACCCCTAAACACATGACATATTTTTCCATTTCGCTATAGATTGAAACCACAATCACCAAACTTATGAATATTTTTTCGTCTTACTATAGATCGAAACCGCAACCACCATAATGGAACCGCACGGCGACCGAAATCGCAATCACCACAGGAGGGGAACCACTCGAAACCGCAACCGCATTGCAATTGAAACTGCAACCACCACAAAAGAGTGACCAACACCCTACCACATGGGGGACCACCATAAGAGCTCTAACCACTCGAGCTATTCACACTTGACCGTCCCATTATTACTTTTACATTTGAAGTGACACTTTAAAAAAAATGAAATAATGAGTAGAATTTTGAGAGATAATTTTATAAATCTTTATGTATAAAGTAAAAAAATGAGTTGAATTGTGTGTATGTGTGAGCCAAAAAGTAATAAGATTTTGTGTAAAATTGAGAATAAAATAATCTTGGGACACCCCAATAAGAAAAGTACGAAAATAATTGTTGGATAGAGATAGTATATAATAAAGGGAGACGTTGAGTCGAACAGTCTTAGCATTTCAGTTGAACCGAGTTTGAATAAATTTGACTATTACTGTTAAAGCAATTGAGCTGACATAGTATCATAATTACATCATATATATTTAAATATGCTTATTTATTACTCTCTCCATCCCAAATTCAATTGTATATTTGTCGAAAAGGTTTGTTTCGAATTAGATAAAAGTATTTTTGAAAGTGGTAATAAAACAACTCAATCGACTTAAATTATCCCCTCTAAATATCTCAATATTACAATCGCATGTCATTACTTTTCTCACATCAAATGCAATTTTATCTTCTTTTATTTACCCCACATGTTATTATCTTATTATTTAATCTCAATAAAATATTAATAAATAACTTTTACATAAAACTTCATGCAAACAAATATTCAATTAATTTGGCGATGGAGGAATCATTAGTTAAAATTTTATAGAGTTGGTATGCTGTGAAACTTGTTCACCGTGAAGTTGATTTTTTTATGCATATTTTTTTAGTAATATAAGTCACACTCTTTAATAATATAAGTCACACCCTTCATTATCGAAATGATACTCTCTCTCGCTATAATATAAGTCACACCCTTTACTTTTTACTTAGTAAATACCCTTTATAATATAAAAAGTCACACCCTTTACAAAGAAAAAGTCACACTTTTAGTAATATAAGTCACAATCCTTAACCAATTTCACCGTGAAACTTGTTCACCCTATACTTTATCAATTTTATATCTTTACATAGAAAATTTAACCAATTAAATATCAACCCATTATACCTATCAATTAAAAAAAATGTCATCGAAGCCCACTACTATTGGACCGGTTCGGATCAACCAGTTCGATTCAATTTTTAAAACATAATTGCACATCGGTGGTTTTGAAACTTAAAAAGGAATAACACTAGTGTAAACTTGATTAGTTGATTTATATATCCTGTAAAAAAAAACACTTTATTTATATATGAAATCGATTACTACTCCCCCGTCCCAAAAGAAACGCGTCTTGCGTTCTCGTTTTTTTCGTTTTTTATGAAATGAAGTTTTTTATTAATATTTGAAATGATAAAATAATTTTTAAAGATAATTTAATAGATGAGAGGTAGATCTATAATACCCTCTATATAAAATTATTTTATCATTTGAAATACTAATAAACAACCCGCTCACAAAAAAACTCGATAATAAAGATAATAAGGTGCACGTTTTTTTGGACGACGAGGTATTATATAAAAAATAATTATTACTACTATTATTTAAAAATATTTTATTTTTTAAATAATAATGATTTTTATATATAACAACAATAATTTTTATACATAACAGTGATATTGAAAAATTGAGTTAACCCAACCCGTTCACACAAGTTTTTGTAGCTAAAAAGATACTTATGAAAAAAGTGTATAAAAGAATATAAATTATTTTCCGTCAAGGGGTACGGGATTAACTATGCTATTGGGTGCATAATTCTATGAATGTTTTAAGGGTTAAAATTGGTAATGCAAGTTTGACATTTTAATAAAAATAAAGTTATAAATTTAGTTGGTGAACTAATGAAAAGGAGGGGTATATAACCGGGCCCATTTAGGAGTCATGTAGAACGGGCCTCAAAAGCTGGACTTAATATATTACATCAAACAATGATGTTCCATATCTATAAAAATTAAATTTTATCAATTTAAAATAAAGAAAAAATCATTTAAAATCATAATGCAAGTAATACTAGTAGTAGAAAAAAAATTATGTGCTTACAAAGTATAAATGGAACATATAACCTGAGGGATACAGATCCTCTTCATTATTTTCCCATAAATATCTTGTAAATTTGAAAAGGATAAAAATCATATGCACATCAATAACACAATTGGTGCAATTGAATTCAATTATAATTTGGATGAATCATCTACACCATAAACAGTAAACACTAAATCATAAACCCTAAATCATGATCTATTCAGGCTAGATGAATCATAAACCACTTGGGCCGCGTTTGGACCCAGTAAAAAAGAAAAACCAAACTGGTAAAAACTTTTAAAATATATATATATATATATATATATATATGATATATAAATTGCACCAAATCAAAATTGGTGCAAATGGCAACGCATAGAAAAATTTGTCTTGTTTTTTTATTTTCTCAATTTTTTTTTTTTTTTTTGAAAGTTTAAACGAGAGCTTCTATTCATAAAATTTTAAGAGTACACAACTCTCGCAATAAGCCGAAAGCCTCAGAACCACCCAAACAAATAAGTGTAACGAGACAAAAGAAAAAACATTCTAACCAACTCAATCTGGCCTTGGATAAAAGTCCCAAGACCAAAAAAACATGACGTCGGACTGCTTGCACAGGCCACCATGAAAACTGGGCTCCAAAAATTACCAGATCAGTCAGCAACCCCAACGCGGTCAACGAAACAGAGAGCCAAAACAAGCAAAGACCAACAACAGGAAAAAAATAAAAGCAAACCTAAACTCAGGAAGGAAAAATCAAAACAAACCAAAACTCTGGAAGAAAAACGCACAAGGCGCGGACAAACCACATCTAGAAATCTAGAGAGGGGAAAAACACAAATCTAAAACCATAAAAGAAACTAACATACTGATGGACCAACATAAACATGAACAATGCTTATGAAAGCCATGCTGACATTTTCCTCTTTGATGCTGACACATTACCATTTAAGTTGGAAAATAGATAATTATGGCTTCATTCATTTAAACTATATAATGTCATCTATTTTTTTTAACAGGCTTTCACACTAATTGCACGGTGCAGAACTAATGTTGTTTAAATTAAAACAATTAATATTGACCAACTAATACTATTCAATAAAAATAATTAATATTATTAAAAATACATTTAAATTGTACAATGCATCCAATACATGCAAGCTTTGGTCAAAAATAAAAGAAGAACGAGCAAAATATATATTCAAAAAAAGGACAATGCAATGGACAGTACATTAGTAAAAAAAAATACATACAAAGACGAACCTAAAGAAAATTTGAACCGCATGGGAGAAAAAAAATATAATTCCTATGTTTTAAAGGAAAACAGAAGCTTTTAAATTTTCCTGGGAAAATCAACTTCCACATGCTGAAAAGTGCTAAAGAATCACAGCTAATAATTATATATTTAACAAACAGTAGAAGAATAACCCATCTCTGAATCACGATCCATTAATTGTAGCCATATTACTTTTAACTCCCTAAAATAACAGAAAATGGATAGTAATTTTTGGACACTGAATTTTCATTAAACTTGGTAGACTAAATCACTTGCCCCCTAAAAGTCATCAAAAAGAGCTATACCTAGGATCAGTTCCTTTGACTCAGGCCTTCGGTTTCGATATGTCCTCTATCATGCCTTTCCCATCCATTGCATCAAAGAAGAAGAAATTTTTCAGAGGATCCCCTTTCCCTGATATTGCTTTGATAACTTCCTATAATAGCCATTAATAATTTGAAAATTAGATACCAAAAAGATCGTAACAAATTAAATAGCGGTAATATAGAGCTTTATAACCTGGCCTAGGATGCCCCCAAGAACGGCACAAACAGGTGGAAACTCTGTTCTGCCTTCCAACAACCTCTCAAGAAGGGTATCTGGGATTTTAGATTCATCAAATAACTGCAAAGGTTTATGAGCAATTATTAAGTGAATAAATTAAGCTAGGTATGTATGTGGATAATAGCCCGATCGATTCAAATTTTCAATTGAGATTTACTTGGGCATCACAAAGTTCCTTCCTTAGCTTTTGAACACTCAGCAAGTCAGCAGCAGAAGTTTCTCCAGGTTTACGTCCCTCATGGTCCTCAAACCTTTCTAGCACTGAAAGTAAAGGTTGTTCAGTTCAATAATGAAATGAATTATCAGGATTGCAGATAGCATATAACGATAGTTCTGAATTCGGATTGCTCTTGTAATCATGCGTATCAACATACCAGAAAGATGGAAGGATGATAGTTTGAAAGATACACGCATGAAACAAAGAATTAACATCAATTTTCTAAACCAAAATGTAATTATAGTTCTGAAATTCAGATTGTTCTTTTACTCATGGCAATCAAAAAATTTAGGAAGAAGAAAGATGATCACGTGAAGCTTTTAAATTGAATTAAACAACTCACTTTCATTGTCAGTTATATACGTCTGAGTGTTTAAAGTTTCATTTAGCAAATTATTACGATCAATAAAGAGAATAATAAAAGGTGCAATTAACCAATGAAGTAAAATTTTCCTAAACCACTTCTCAAACTCAATCTATGATTTAAAAGATGACTTTGTTTCAGATCTGTGATTATTGGCCTACATACATATAGATTCCACACAGTATACAATTATACATAGTTCCAAGGAAGAATAAATGAGAATCTAGCTACTCCCTCCAGACACAACTAAAGGAAGGAAAACAGGTAAAAAAAACTGAATTTCATAGTAAAAAACAATATAGGACATTATTGAGCTTATCTAATATAGGTGATGGGCTGGCTTATTCAACATACCATTCCAACCTATTACTCATCAACTTGCTAAAAAAAATGTAGGATTGAATTCAGTGCTTTTTTTTTCCCTAATGTAATGTGCAACTGGGATGGCACATATGTATGACCAGTAAGCTTTCATGGTTCTACTAAAAAAGGTAGCATTATAATAAAATTAACTCTATAAAAACAAATATTCTGGGATATTGATACGAACATATCAAAAGGTCAAATTATACCTCTCATAGCTAAGTACAACTTAGAAACCCTTCTTGGAAGAGTTTTCCATGGGACAGAGATAGCTTCCTGAGAGGAGGAAAAAAAAAGTAATTTTCATCAGAAGACGACTAAGTGAATCAAAAGAAAGCCATTTTTTTTCACAAATTATTCCCTTTCTTGATCTATAATTTCAATATCATAGTACAAATCTTAATTCGGGGGTGTGCTATCAATATAAGAGCTAGAACGAACAAGCCTAGTTGTAGTTTAGGGAAACATTACATTATTTTTCTTTTCAAGTTTCAACTCAGTACAATCTTGATCCAACACCTGACCTTCCCTCTTAACATATATATAAACAAAGGGTTGGTATGCTGTGAAACTTGATCACCGTGAAACTGATTTTTTTTTTACAGGCATACTCTTTAGTAATATAAGTCGCACCCTTTAGTAATAAAAGTCACACCCTTCAATTATAATTACTATACCCTCAGCTATAATATAAGTCACACCCTTCACTTTTATGGGTAATACCTTTCATAGAAAAAAGTCACTCTTTTAGTAATATAAGTCACACTCCTTAACAAGTTTCACCGTGAAACTTGTTCACACTATACTTTGCCATAAACAAATAAATAATGTAACCTAGTTGAAAAATCTGATATTCTGCATGTTCTTGTGCACCCAAACACCATTATAATCAAAGGCAAATAACTCAATGCTAAGATAAAGAAGATGAAATTTCTAATCAGAATTATAGCTTTAATTGTCTATTAGAGAAACATTTATACTCAGATACTGAACATAATTCATCAAGTTTCGCTGTATGTCACTTGGCAAAAAAATACCAATTTCCAACATAAGGTTGAGGCAACTTAATTAGTGAAGAATTCCCTTTTTAAGCATGACTAAATCGCTGTCACTTATGAAAGTTTTCTTTATTTCTGTCTTCATAAACTCAATATATTTAAGAAAAAACCACAATAGCCAATAAAACATTCATGTTTCATCCTAATCAGAGACGCACAACAGAAACAGATGAAATTTATTCATAGTGGATACTATTGCGAAGAAGTTAATTTGGTTAACAAAATCCTAAATAATATATGCTGTGATGTGGAAAACTCGTAGATAATTCATAAAACAATATTGTCCATGCTTTGAAAAAATAATCACCAATCTTAAGAGGCAATAAAAATCACTGCTTATTGGAAAATCTCTGTTTCATACCTCAAAACTTGGATACTCTAAATGGCATTCAACTGCTTCATCACCTTTTTTCTGTCAGGAGGAGAAGAAAAGAACTTGAATAGCCAGTCAAACTCCAAAAAACCACAATAACAGACTCAAGATCTATAGCTCAATCATATCAAACCATCTTAAAGGAAATTCAAAAGGATGAGACTTGGAGAAAAGACACCAAAACAATCCACCATATAAGGCATACAAAACAAATATTGTATATTATAAACATTTAACCTTGTTGTAGAAATAATTCTGCATGTCGACAAATATTTCACCACAGGAATCTCGGCAATCCACAGTATAAAATGCAATACGTTTTAACAATTTACGGCACTTCTCATTAACTGATTTCTGCAGCAGTTACAAAGAAGAGAACACTATTAATCTCTGTATAAATGAGCCAAGCAATTAGAAAAGATAACTGTGGAAAAAAGAAAAGAGGGCTATACTTTTGTCAATAGAGAGCAGCAACTGATAACCACAGCATCAAACTTGTCAAAGAACCCAACACTGAAGTTTGATAATTCACCTACATCCATTTCATGGTCAGTAGCTAAAATGGTTGGAAAAGGGCAACACCGAAAAAGCAAACTGCCGGGCATTCAACATTGTCAAAAGTTCTTTAATGGAACAAAGTTGAAAAGAACTCAAACAACATGAGAGGCTTGCTTCATCAATCAAACAGAGTCAAGAATTTTATAGGAATATATTAACCTTGGAGTAACACTTGGGTGCACCAATTTCTGGTGCAACTATTGCACTACTAAATACTAATACTGTTCAATTAGGTAGAAAAAAAACTATACTCTTCAGTGAAAACAGCTAATACTGGCCAACAAATACCTTTCAGTGAAAAAAAAAAAACTATTAGTACCGCTTAATAATGCACTTGAGTTGCAAGGTGCAACTGGTGCATAGAAGTATTTGCCTTAACCTTGAGACATTTTGAATTAGTAAAAAACCAGATCAAAACAGTTGATTTGAAATTTTATTAAAAAGTTTCTCCCCGTAACTACTGGTTTCCTAATCACCCTTACACTAAGAGCTGATGACAGAAATATTTCTATCATACGGCAGTACCAGGCTTATGATAAACTCAAGCCATGACAAGAGCTAATATCACCATTTCAGAAATTTCTTCCAATTAAACAACAACAAATTTATGAAATATACAAGCAATGGATAGGGTTTCCCCACCTTTTTCAACAGAGACACTAACCATGGGGTTGAAATCCTTCAGCGAATCACTACAAAACTCAGCAACAGATTTTCCCGAATACATATTTTGGTCGGGAGGAATCAAAAAATTGGCCGACAACAACTCTTCGGTCACTATTCGATCATCATTTAATGTCACACTACCAACTCCTGCTAACACAATATTCTTGCAAAACTGGAAAAAAAAATATAAAGCAATAAATTAAATTAGGCACACATCAATTCTTCAGTTTCACTACAAACTAACAGGACCCAATCCCAAAGCTTAAAAATTGTAAATTCATAGTTAACAAGACCCAATATTCTTGCAAAACTGGAAAAAAGTATAAAGCAATAAATTAAATTAGGCACACATCAGTTCTTCAGTTTCACTACGAACTAACAGGACCCAATCCCAAAGCTTAAAAACTGTAAGTTCATAGTTAGAGGAAAGGGGGAATACCTCAACCGCAGTGCCTTTTAGTCCACTAACGAGTATATGAGATTTGCTTAGCCTAACAATGAATCAAAAACATGGAATTAAACTAAGATTAAGATATTATACAGATACATACATTCACAGGCACACGGGAGCATTCAGGAGTGTGAGAATTTTACTAATACAGAGTACCTGCGTTGAGCATCAGCGCCCCATACGCGAATTTGGCGATCATAGAGGGCAGTTTCTTGTTCCGTCAATTCCTCGCCGTTCATTTTCAACTGCAGCCTGATGTTATCGCAGAAATTTCGAGAGAGATGAAAAACCCTAAGTTTGAAATTGAAGTGGGATGAACGAAATCTAAGAACGAACCTCAGGGCGCGCAACTAGCAAAATTAGGGTGTATTTGAAACATTTAAAACAGCTTTCAGAAGCACTCATTTTTAAAGCTCCCTCTCACAGCTTTTGAAAATAAGTGCTTCTGGAAGTTGTTTTAAGTGTTTCAAAACACACTCTTAGAATTTAGAAAAGCACTTTTTGAAAGGGGTTATTCTAAATAAATACACGACGTTTTGAACAAGTATCAATTTAATCACGATATTTAATATTATTGTATTAAAGCCCAATTATTGATGTTGTTAAA
The DNA here is from genome assembly GCA_037126765.1 of Stenogyne calaminthoides. Taxonomy (NCBI): domain Eukaryota; kingdom Viridiplantae; phylum Streptophyta; class Magnoliopsida; order Lamiales; family Lamiaceae; genus Stenogyne; species Stenogyne calaminthoides. The sequence continues at coordinate 2,241,725 of JBBCBC010000015.1, forward strand.
AATCGATACATCCGGCTATGAAGAGGTGACAATAGACAATGGGTGGACTAAAGGGGGAAGAGAAACTGAGATATTACATTTAATTTTGTTTAATTTTGGAACATGCGAACATATTTAATTTTGAAACATTGCGAGAATTAGTTTTTAAGGTTTGAAATTTGATTTAAATAATTTTTTTTTAGATTTTTTTTTAAAATTTATCTTTTTAATACTTTTTATATTTATGATTTAGACATTTTATCCTACTTGTAGTCTGACATAATAAAAACAATAGTTTTGGCGAGCCACATCATCTCTTCACGTCCGGTGGAAAAAAAACATGTATTAATTTGTAACAATAACAAAGATTGAGCTTTTATATAATAATTTTGAAGATCGTAATTAAATTGATATTTGATTTAAATGTCGTGTATTTATTTAGAATTAACCCCTTTTGAGAGAGATATCTTTATAAAAAGTTCTTTAAAATGCAAGTTGTTTTACTTAGAGATGTGGAATTTTTTTCACTGAAAAATACGCTATGCAATTTATTTACAATTATATAAAAATACATAGGTTAAGCCTTTTATGCATCTGGTGCACGGTTCATACAATATGAAAAATAAGTTAAACTATTAATATGAAATCTAAATCTTTTTGTACTGACCGTTCAACTATTAATATGAAAAATAAGTTGCACAATTCATTATAAACAAATTATATATTTCAGTCCAACAAATTGCATAATTTTAAAATACACTAATACTATGAAGTGCACAATGCACATGAGACATACTCGAAAAAAAAACTCAATCTCAACATAAACAGACCAGCAAAAAGATTAAATGAGAATAATTAAATAGACATTGTTCATTTTTCACAATATCTCAATCTTGAAAAAACACACTTTTAAAGGAACAAACATAATTTACCAAACTAAGATCATACAATATGATAAAAGTAAAAACCAAAATATACAACTCTTTTTACTGGTGTAATGCATGATTTTAATTAAAGAAAATCGAATTTTAAATTGAGATAAATAGAAAAAACTTGATTAAAAAAAAAATCTCAATTGTATATTTGTAAAGAGGAAAACCTATATATTTTACTTGACTTAAAATTTGAAACTTTATATATGAAATTAACATACCTAAAAAACATAGGAATGAGCTGATTCCTTGACAATATGTGTTTTTCTCCGGCTGCTTCTGAATTGCATAATACCATTTTCAAACCTACAAAACAATATCCATTTCCAATCTCACAAAAGAATAGGCCCAAATAAATAAAGTTATTACTTATATTTAAATACTTATAACCTGGATTATCATGATCATCCACCACATGTTTCCAATTTCTTGAAGTGGCCATTAATTCGATCCGCTAAATAATTTTGGACTGCAATATATATATTGCAAATTGGAATTCAAATTCTCAGATACTGGAATTGATATATAATCTTTAATGGAAAAAATCTGCTTAACTAACTTTTAATTTTACACAGAAAAAAATAGAATTACACATGTGTTGCATGCATAAATTTCTAATTGAGGTATAAATAAATTAACAAAAAATAGGGATGGATTCATTAATTTTTCTGCAGTTTTGTGCACTCCAGCTTAAGTGCTTAATGCTTTAGCTACACTAATCTTCTTTTAAAGATAAAAAAAAAACTAATATTATTATATTTAATTAATTAATTATTAAAAAGTTCGATTTATTGATTCATCTGCTGCAATAATAAAATACATGCATTAATTAAACATGTCTTTTGGGATCCAAAGAGTGGCATTCATAGAGCCACATAGCCATTGAAATTCTTGTCATGATGAATGGATATCATCTCATACTTAATTTCTGACTGTTGTGTATGTAAGCGTTTCTAAAGTTACAAGGGTATGTTTATTTCGGGACTCACCAGGATGGACTTAGAACTTTGAAAATCACGTTTTATTATAGTTTGAGATTTAAAATTAGATTTCAAAATTCTATCATATAAAGTATACATACACCTCTATTTTTCACAAAATTCAATACAATCACATCACTACTTTTCTCACCCTCAACACAATATAATAATACTGCATCAATTATTAAACATTGATTTGACATAAAGCAAAATCTCACCCTATCAAAATTTTAAAACAAACACAATTTTTTTTTTATTCACCAAGACTTTCAAATTCATAAGATTTCGAAGTCATGACTCCCCCACACACCTAAATCCCGAAACAAACATACCCTAATGGATTTAAATTTAGACAAAAACTTGTATGAACTCTATTTTTTTAGTATCACTGTTATGTATAAAAATTATTATTGTTATGTATAATATGAGTAATAATTTTTGCACATAACAATAATAGAGTTCATGTATACATTTCTTTTATAGGAGTGTTACTCTTGAATTTAAGGGTGCGAGCGACTCAAGGGAATCTTTATCTCCATTATTCTTTTTTGGATCGTGCATCGGCATTGAGCTGGTTATTATCGATTTTCACTCGTCATGAGTTAATTATTCTCTTTACTTAAAAAATATCGTACATATTTGGTATTTATTTTTATCATCTTACATGATTTTAATAAATTTTTTTATCGAGTTTTGAATTGAGCAAAAATAAAATCAAAGAAAAATAAAAATAGAGTCCTAAATTAAGACGTAGCCCACAAATCCCTTGGCCACCCTTCTTCTTTCCTAATATTATCAACTGATTTTTATTAGTGTTTTTTTTTTCTTCTAAAATTTATGGGAGCTCAGTGCCTCTCTTGGCCCAACATGTGTTCATATATCTTTTTCGATTAACAACATGCTCAAATGCAAAAGTACTGTCCTGATTACGCCCCATTGTGTTGTCCTAATCCACCTCAAATATCAAATATTTTCTTGTAGCACATGGTTTTGAATTTTTCATAAATTTTAACACATACATTTTTCTCTCTTCAAATTTAGCATCTGCTCTCACTTAATATTTAAAAAGAATTAAATTTTTTGTAGTTCTGTAATTTTGCTTCGTTTTGAAATTGGTTCCGTACGTTTTGACTTTTTGATTTTAGTCCTGTAAGTTTTTAAAATTTTTGAAATTGATCATGTATGTTTCTAATTTTTTTGAAATTTGTTCTTTTCACCTGCTACAACAGGTTACCAAGCAAGTAACCGCTACATATGTAATTATTTTGTTATTCCCTTTAATTTCGAAGCGTCACTTGAACTTTTTTAATCATAATAATCTTAGCTAGATTTTTATCGGTTTTAAAAATCAATTTGTACATTAAAAGACAAAGCACATCAGGTCAGTTTATTGAGTCTAAACTGACTAAAAAATAAAAAAATAAACCAAAATACGCAGAAAATCACTATTTCGGCCTAAAAAAACACGCAAAAAATCCCAACAATAAATTATTAGGATTAAAAAAGTTTAGGTGGTATTTCGAAATTAAAATAAAAAATAAAATAATTACATAGATAGTTGTTACCTGATTGGTGACATACGATAGCAGGTGAAATGACCAATTTCAAAAAATTTAAAACTTACAGGACCAAAATCAAAAAGTCAAAATATACGGGACCAATTTCTAAACGATGCAAAGTTAAAAACTTAATCCCATATTTAAAAATATCCTGAATCATTATTTTCGACAAAATTCGTCCAATGTGATCATTAGAAATCACATGTCTTGCTGATGTGTACATATTAAAATATAAAAAAAATAAAAATATCACCACCTAAAAGAGAAAACACGGGATATAAAAACCTCTCAGGTCACTATTTTAAAATTTTAGGCGGTGATATTTTTAATTTTTTAATTTTAATATTTACACGTCAGCAAGACAGGTAAACAACAACGACCACATCAAACGAATTTTGCCGAAAATAATAATTCGGGATGTTTTTAAATATTAAGTGAAAGTATGTGCTAAATTTGGAGATAGAAAAAAGTATGTGCTAAAATTTAGGGTTAATTTCACTTTTGGTCACCAAACTTTACCTCAATTTCATTTTTGGTCACCGAATTTCATCGTTCATCAAAATTAGTCACTTAACTATACTTTTTTAATCAAGGATGGTAATGACGTTAGTTGACCGTCAAGGAACTAACGGGAGCACCTAAATTTGCACAAATTATATTAGCGTTTTTTTGGTTTTCTTCCCTAATTCATCCTATCTCTTCCCCCTCCCACTCCGTAATTCAGTCAAACTTCGAATCTTCAACAAAATGTATGTTTTTGTTGCTGGTAATACCCAACCTTATATAGTAGAATCAAAATTAAGAATTCTTCCCCCACTATTCAACTTAGTTCCAAATTGATGCAATAATCGTACTTTATTTCCAAACAAACAAGCATTCAGTTCAATTAAACCTCAAATAATCTACAATACCCACTTTATATTTTCTGCTACGATCTTCTGTCATTTTCCACCATGAATATTTTTTAATGTAAGAAGGATTGATTCATTTTTGCATCTGCATAGTAGAAAAACCCAAAAGAAATCAATAAATAAGAAAGCAACATAAAAAATCGATAAACAAGAAAATTATTGTTCTATTCAACAACGTGCTAAACAAAGAAAAGTAATTTTTTTTTAATCGTGAGAGCTTACCATATTGGGGTGCAGACCCATGCTTGTCCCTCTTAGCCATTGACGGGAGAAACTGATGGAGTAATTCGAGCACCAAAAACCGTAAAAATTGACTCAAACAATCGATCTTTATATTACCCAGGACTTGGTAAAGATTCATGGAAGGAGATCGATTGAAATTGAAGAGAAATTATGGCTTGGGAGAAAAGGGAGAGCGGGGAAAAAATTGTGTAAGAACCGTTTATAATAATGTCATTTCAATTGCTCCTGTTAATATATTGACAGTCAACTAACATAATCACCAACTCTGACTAAAAAGTGTAGTTAAGTGACTATTTTTGATGAAGGGTGAAATTCAGTGACTAAAAGTGAAATTGAGGTAAAATTTAGTGACAAAAAATGAAATTAACCCTAAAATTTATGAAAACCTAAAAATATGTGTTAAATTTGATTATTTAGTCTGTTTTTTTCACCTTGTGTGACCCTTCGTCTTATGTTGAAGGAAGATCCTATCATTTGCCAAAGCAAAAATGATAATCCATTTGGCAGATTAATACATTTAACTCATCCCTATAACCACTTACCAAACATATACTAAATGATAATCCCCCGCTAAGATATACTTATTTTATTTTTCACACAAATTAAAAAATCATAGTATTTAATATGGTTAAAAATCTAAAATTTTCTCTTTTTTCTTATTATTATTATTTTTTGCCCTGAATAAATTTGACATAAAAAATTGAATGTTCATTCGAATTAAAATAATTTTATTAATATAAACTTTTCTCTGAAATATGATATCAATTGATAAGTATTATGATTTCAATTCACAAGTGTAATAACATAAATTTCATACTATGAACAAGTTTCACCTAAAAAGCTAAAACCTTCTATTTTATTAAATAGGATCATTTTGATTCATTAGAAAATACCCAAAAAAAGGTTTTTTTGGGAAAGGAAATATTCGAAATAGTTAATGACCCTAATAAATAAATTTATAATTTGGTACACCCCAAAATGTAAACAAGTTTAATTTAGGGTTATTACTATATACAGTATTTTGAGCAACAACTAATACTTTTTAACGATAACAACTAATATTGTGAATTGTTCACGGAGCCTGTTCACAGGATACCTTCTATTTCGCTTCCCTTAAATTTGATCCTGTATCAGCGGTTACCAAGTTTGATTCTGAAAATTGCAGGCGACCACCATGGACGAGCAACAGTCCCTTCGATCACTGAAGAAAATTGTGAAAGAGAAGGGAAAACCACAAACGGCCGGCCCGAAAATTGTCGCCGGAATTGACGATTTGGGTGAGGATCTCATGCTAAACATCCTCAGTCGGTTGCCGGCCCTATCATTCGCGGCGGCGGCGTGTGTTGGCCACTCCTGGAATTCTCTCTGTAATCGTATCCTCTCTTCTCCCAGACTCTCATCTGCTGTATCGTTTAACCCTTCCCTCGAGGTGCCAACTTTTTCTTTCTCTAATTCAGTTGGTTAATGAAGAAAACCTCAGTTGCTCGTAATTCTTATATGTTTTTCCCCTAAATTTCTAGTGTTTGAGGTTTTTTTATTTCGCCTCTCAATTTTGTTTTGTTGGTTAAAGGTTTTGCGATTCTATTAGGCCAGAAACATGCTAATTCTGTGAATTTGTAGTTTGATTGGAAAAAGGGGAGTGAGTGTGCTTTTTCTCATTAATTTTCTGGCGAAGTTAAGATATGGCCTTCGAAATTGAGGTTTTGGACTTGTATGCATTGTGCATTTGCATTAGTTGGAGTACACTTTGCAGCAAAATTTATAAATCCCTATCATCTGGAATTGAAACAAACACACAAAATTACTAATTAGGCCAGTCAGATGTTAAATTCTTGTGACAGCAGTAAGAAATATGGCTGATAGGAATTTATGTGCAATGAGTGTGAGAAATTGATGCTCAAAAGTTTCAGTTGAGGGAAGAACTTGATTCATTTGGTCTTTTCTAATTTTCAGTATTTGCTTATTTCATCTTTTTTCTCCGCAACAATAATATGTTTGGCTGTTATTTTGATAGAATGCTGTAAATGAGGTTGTGGATAAAGTTTTACTGGAACCCATTCGCCCCCATTTTGTAATGGCGTCTATTGGTCCCTACTTTGACTTGCAAGCATCTCTCCACCTGGTATAATTTCCCACTTTGTCATAAATTTATTTGCCCAATGTGGGTTATATGTGCCTTCGTTTGAGAAGATTGTTTAAGAGGATGATATTTGTGCAGTTATATAAGAAATTTGGTTCCAGGGTTCCTGTAATTGTCACTGTGTCTGAGGGAGTTATTGGCAGGGATGTGCTCACAGATCAGTTTGTAGAGGTAATATTCCATGCCGTATTGGTTCTAGTTAAATATTCACCCACACAGCCACTAAGGGTATGTTCGGTTCGGAATTTGAAAACCGGACTTGGGATTTCGAAATCTAAATCCAGTTCTACTTTGGGATTTTCCGGTTCTTAAAATCCAATACATCCACTCCTACAAATACCTATAAACCTTACAATATAATTTTTCTCCATCACACTCTCTCCAATGAGTTAGTAATGCAAACATGATTTTTTTTTCTCACTCTTATTTTATTTATTACTTTTCAGTTTTCTTACCTATACTCTCACTTTTGCAACTTTAAAACACATTAAACATTACACATTCAATCATTACAATCAAAATCAACAATAATATAATAAAACATCACACATTCTTACACTTCCATTTGACATAAAGTTAAATAGTACCCTATTTAAATCTTTAACAAACACACATCATTACTATTTATCAAGATTTTTAAATCCAGTAGATTTTGATAGGTTTTTCTTCTATTATAATTTTGGGTTTTAGGATACTCCCGTGATGTGTGACTCACTGGTCTAGGTTCAATGGGAAGTAACAGAGGAAGATCATGGTGCTGAATTGCTGGAGGAGAATGTGAATCGGGGCATTATCTTGACAGTTGGGTTTTTACCAGGACTAAAGGCCCGTGTAATTCCTTTGTTGTTCCATAATAAGGTAAATGCAACAAATAAGCTTTACCTGGGCAAGTGAATTTCGTTTTTACTGCTCTACTCTAAGTCAATCTAATTGTATGGTGGAATGTCTTTTTTGGGCTGTAAAAATAATTAAAAGCAATTTCGTGCTGTATTACTGAGTGATCATTGGTTAAATATGGTTCTGGTAAATAATTTCGAAATATTTACTTGTGGATGAGGTATTTTGACGTGCATGCAAATGACAGGGATACCAAAAACCTCTTGTTGATGAATTTGTGATGGATATCAAAGAAGCTACATCATCTGTTTCAGATTCTACTTCTCCTGCTGGAATCATATTGTTTTCTGTGAGTTTAATATTTTGTATTTTTTTTTTTTTTTTTTCTTGTTGATTTCCCCATTTTCTGCACAAAATGCGCCGCATATGATACTTTTTCTTTCTCAGTGTTCATGTGTATTTCTTTACGTGTTCCTTAGACTTCTTTCTAGTTTCTGAATTGCCCTTCTAGTATATTTCAATGGGTTAATTGCAAAACCATGACCTTTTAACGCGTTTTTTCAATTACTACATATGTTTCTAAAATGCGCAATTTGATACGTTGCAATTCTATCACATGACTATTTTTCGGGCAAGTCCTGCTGACGTGGCAGTGTATGAGATGCAAAAAAAATTAAAAGGTAAATGGAAACAATAACAAACGGTCGTTAATTTATTTGCAATTTTTCAAAGATTTTCCGGCTACTACGTCAGCATGAGTTGCTGGAAAAGAGTCGATGATACAATTGAAAATTTTAGAAAGTATGTGTATCAAATTGAGAATTTAAAAAAACATATGTTGTGATTGAAAAAACGTGAAAAGGTCATGATTATTTATGCTATGCTATCAACCCTATTGTAATTCACTCTTAATATTGGTCACCAATAATTGCACTTTTGTTGTTATATTGCTAAATTTGGTATCAGAAGCTTGTTGAGTGTTATTTACTTCATTATTATATGCTTAAAAAGATCTTGTTATGTGATTTGTGGCTGACATTGATTAAATCATGTGCTAGGACCGGAATACGGACATCAAACCAATTCTTCAAAAGATTGGTGAGTAAACTATGAGTTTCATTTTTATTGGATATTTAACTTTTCATGATACAAATCCATAGTTTTATCCTAAAGACAGCAATTGTGGACTATTCTAAAAAAAAATCATGATATAAATCCATAGTTATACCGAAAGGTGAGATACATGGAAGTGCAGTGGATGTGGATCACATTTAAAGAAACATAAGAATCTTGGTTATGATGTTTCAATCCAAATGAAATGCATTGTTCACTTGTTTGTTGTTTTTCCCTTAGAATATGCCTTCTCTGAGGACACTTTCGTTGTTGGTGATGGAGGTAGTCGATTCTTATATAAAAGTGATAGCAGCAACAATATTACCAATCCACCATATCCCACTTGTTCAGCAGTTGCCCTTTTATTTGCAAGGGATAGAAACAAGCCTTTAAGTGAGTTCATTTCTTCATTTTTGGCATTTTCAGCAAATTCTGTCAGCATATACTCTAGAACTGTTGTATCCATTTGGTGATGTTTGTTTTGGGTTTTAAAGACCAGGTTTTGGATTTACAAAGCTAAATCCGTACTACTTCGGGATTTGAAATCTGGTTTTAAAAAACCAACGCCACAACACCTTCAAACCTACTATCTCTCTTTCCAATACAATCAATTCTCTCTTCTTACACATTTATATATTTAAATCATAAATCACATCATCCAATCATTAAAATCACACTCAATAATATTATAATACAACGTCGTTCACTCTTACACATTGATTTACATAATGTTAAATCTCACCCTACTCAAAACCCCAAACAAAAAAAACACCTTACTGATTATCAGGATTCAAAATCCCCTAGATTTAAAAAAACTGGTTTTAAAAGCCACTTAAAACCGAAACAAACAGCACATTAGTGAATTGCTAGGCTTTGGTGTTGCCTTTTATATTAATCGAATAACTCATTTCAATAGTCTGTATGTTTATCTGTAGGTATAGGGGAAACTCAATTTCACGTCATGTTATCAACGGGCATATCACCAGTTGGTCCCACTTACAAGGCAGCTTCTGTTAAGAATAAAAAGAATTCAACTTGGCTCACTGCATCAAGAGAAACTGTTGGTGAGCATCTTGATGGCCAAGCTATTATCGAAGAAATTTATGACGAGGTTTGGACTTAAATTTAGATTACATGTTCACTTAGAGCAGAAACTGTTGGTTTGTATTTGAATGGAAGGATTTGAAATGCAAGGCTTTGATTCAATGGATTTAAAATACCCAAATCCCTCTCAAATTAGTTCAAAATGTCAAAGATGCTTTCAAAATCATATGAATCTAAACAACCAACGTCGGATTTACTACTATGGACATTAGTCCATCTTCAAATCCTTCAATTTTTAGTTTTTATTTTTTTAATTATATAGATAATTTTGCAGCTTGGAGATCGTATTCACTATCCTGCATTCTTCGTTGGAGTTACGAAAAGAAGAAAATGCTCAGTTGGGAAGGAAAGAGTAAAACGGATGCAATTTCATGAATTCCATGATGTTGCAGGGTAATATACGAACCTTGTACAATTTTGCTTCATATCACTTCTATTCACAGATAGCATCTTCTGGATTTATTTAACTGGAAATTCTCACATATGATGCACGGTGAGTATGTTGAAAAATCTTTGTGTGAATGGTAATAATATGATATTGGTTATGAGAAGGATCTAAAACTCACACATTCAAATTCAATAAAAAAAATACTGTATTTATATCTTGAAATTTTATTTTACATATGCATTATGAATGTCAAATTAAAGATTGTTGCATTGAAAATGGGCTTGAAACAAACAAGTTATTGCAATTTAAATTTTTTTGTGAAAAGTAAAATTGTAAATATAATAAAAGCAGTTTTGCTGTTCTAGAAATGTTGTTTAATTGGAAAATGAGAAATTTTAAATTTGGAGACAATCCTATTTTTTTAATTTATATATAGGTATAGATTACTTTTGGAGGAAACTACTAATAAAATTAGATTTTAAGAGTATGTAATGTATGAATTTCTTTTAGATGCTATTTAATCTAATTTTCATTCGTCAATTGTTGTGAAGTCTTAACTCACCTCTGTAGATTAATCTTCTGAAAGTACAACCTTTATGGAGAGAAATTGGTCATATGGACTACTGGACTAGCACCAGGCAAGCTGTGTGAAAATACATAATCTTAATATCCTCAGCCCCACCCTGTCTAGGCGAAATAGGATTCCTCGTTTATTTTAGTATTTTATAAAATAAATATACACACTCACACATGAATCTATATTTTGATTTATAAATATATTTTAACAATTTCTTTGAATATGTATAATGTGATTTATTAGTAGTCATAATACCATAACTTTAATGAAAACAAGAATCATTAAGGGTAAAAGTTTTATTTCTTTTTATAATAGTTGAGTTGATATTAATATCGACTTATTTGTGTTGATGTTATAAGTACCTTGATTAATATGATTGCAAGATGTGAAAGTTCATCTAATGTGTTGATGTTATAAGTACCTTGATTAATATGATTGCAAGATGTGAAAGTTCATCTAATGTAGCCAAGCTTGTAGAATATGAATTGTTCTGGTGATTCATTTGCTACTTTAGTTATAGGCCTATATTGTAGTATAATTTGTTTCTTCAATGCTTATTTTATATTTGTTGACTATCGCAATTATTTGAATTTGTGGTGGCATATGCTACTATTCAAAGTTTTTACTATAAGTTACTTTTTATTTAAAAAAAAAAAAGGAATATTGTTTTTTATTTATAAAGAATAATGGGTAACTCGAATCCCTGCAGGGACACTGTTTCCCTAACGGGAATTCCCCATCCTTGACCCAAATTTCTAAATTGGGAACTTCGCGGGGATGGGAATCAGAGTCAGGATCGGGTATGGGGATGGGAAGACCAATACTAACCCCGATCCATTACCATACCTACCTCTTGACTTTTCTGAAGCATTGTTGCTTAAAAATTGCATAGTTTGATAACAATATATGTAGACTTCAGTCTTTAACAATCTTTATTAAATCTGTTTCTTAGAACAGAAAAAGTAACACTGGTTCACCTCATCAGCTGTTAGAGAACTCTGTGGGGCCATGTTCTACTTGATTCTGATTTAAAATTTATTTATACATTTTCAGAAAAGAAAAGTGAATTCTCTAAAAACATAAGGGTATGTTTGATTTGGGATTTAGTGGATGAAATCTGGGATTTACTGGATTAAAAAATCTAGTGGATTTCAAAATCCCAAAAATAGTGCGGGTGTTTTTGTTTTGAGATTTAATTAGGGTATGATTCAACTTTTTGTAAAATTGATGTGTAAGGGTGTGATGTTGTATTATTATTTTATTTTTTATTGTTAATAGTAATGATTGAATGACTGTGAAATGATTAGTGTGTTTTATTGGAAGCTGTAAAAGTGGGATAAAATTGTGTGAAAAGTTATAAATGAAAGAATAAAGAAAATGATATTTGTATCAATGGGTCATTGGGAAGAGTGTGATGCAGAAAATAATGTTTTTGTAGGGTTTAAATGTATTTGAAAGATAAAGCGTATCATTTTTAAAAAACTGGATTCTAAAATCCCAAAGTAGAACCAGACATGAAATCCCAAATCGTGCTTGAATTACATTAATCTCAATTTAGATGTACAGAAAATGAGTTTCTTGATTTTTTTCATTTTCAGAGGAGATGAAGAATACCTATACGTCACTTCCGTAGGTATTAGTACAGGAGATCCCTTCCGTTTCTACATCTCAGACTCAAAAGCTGCTCTCTCGTCTACCAATAAAGTCTCTGATAATCTCAGGCATCTGAAGGAAGATTGTGAATGCAAAGGTGATCATCAAAGGAAGGTCTTCGGTGGGATGATCTTTTCTTGCTGTGGGCGTGGCGACTCTTTCTTTGGACAGCCAGGTATTGATAGCTCCCCTTTCTTACACAACTTTCCTGGGATAACGTTTGGGGGAACTTATTGTGCTGGTGAAATTTGTCGTGGGAATTTGAACTTCTATGACCAAGACAATGAAGAAGGTGACCTTGTTCTCTGCAGTGAGCATGTGTACAGTGCTGTTTATTTGGTTATGTCCTACTGTCCCCCATCACCACAGGATTAGATTTTTAGGGAATTTGCAGTTTCTAGTTATGTAACTATAAGGGCAGTCCTAATTTTAAATAAGAATTGCTATATAAACCTGCATCTTTTTAATTGGTTTTGAGTTTACTCCTAAAATGGTGTATTTATGACTTTGGTCCTGATATTATCCAGTCAAATTCTTGGGGCAAATGCTTCTCTGCAACCGTTGTTCCGTGCAATTTCAAGTGCATTTTTAAATGTATTAGTTGATATACCAAAAGGTGTTAGTTGGTCAGTATTAGCTGTCTCATTGAACATAACTAGTTGTTTGCATTTGTGCACTAGTTGCACGGAGTAACTGGTGCACCCAAGTGTTAGTCAATTCTCAGGACCTGGTGATTTTTGTACTATATTGGCGACCAAGATTATGATTACGAAAATTGCCGTTTATCCTTAGATTTTGTCATGTAGTTGTATGGTCTCAATGGAAATTTGTGATGAGTGATGAACTGTAAATGATGTAGCAGTTGATAGCTAGGTAACTGATATTGGAAGCTAATCTTCATAATATAAGTGGAATAGGATAGAACCCCAGAGTTTCAAAAAATATTTTTATGGTCATTGTGGAAGTTCATTACTTTAGATTATTACATCTGTTGATGTATTTAGAGTCTGTCAAGTTCCAGTATTTAGATTAAACAAAAGGTCTGCTCTTTTCTTGATTAGAATTGCAGGAGTTTTGATGTGTGCTATGCCTGGATTCACTAGAAAATGAATTTTCCACTTACAAACACGACTGTGTAATTCGATTCTGTTCCTTAATTTTACCATACAACCTGCTCGTGTTGAACCTGTTTCTTTAAATTCTTCTCCAAATAATATTTTTTTGAGTCGACCCGATTGAAATATGTTGTACGCGTCAGATTTAAGTATGAAAATGTTGTATATGTTGGATCGAATAACTCGAATTGCCTGTTCTGAAAAAAAAAGAGAGTAAATACGATTTTTAATACTTAAGTATACGAAGTGAGAATGTTTTTGTTCTTCAGTGAAAAAAAGTTTATCGAGACTTCAAAAAGTTTATAAATTCCTTCTTAACTTTCAGTATTCATAACTCAAACCCCACTCTTCCAGTTCCTGGAATTCCACTTTGCTCTTGCTTTTGGTTTTGTTTGTGTGTTATACAAAGAATACATAAAACATTATGTCTTAATGAATGAAAGATTTGACGGTATTCTTCAACTTTGATAAAATATATAAAAAAAACTCATATGAGGGCAGTGCAAATGTCGTAGAGGCGAGACAACATAAAGACAAATCACACCCACCCTTACCGTAATGTTAAAAGCGACAATCCCAATTTATGTCCTCGCTCTCATGCAAAGCGTGCCTCTAAATTTTATATCTTTAATTATAACGATATATAACAAAAGAAATATTTGAATTCTTGCATTAGATTGATTAATAGCTTTAGTAATTTCAATCAGATTAAGAATGCAATCCCATTTTCTAACATATAGAACATGATTAATAAATTACCAAGAGTTGATTGAATCCAGATTAATTTGTGTATGCCTATCCTAACATGTGTTCTCAATATTGCTGGTGTAATAAATCTTCTATCACTACAAAAAAATAGAGAATTGCCTACGAAATATTCCAAAAAATAGAGGATTGCCTAGAGAATATTTCAATTTGCCTAGGCATTTTTATTCCTAGGTAAATTTATTCGTAAGTCATTTCTATACCATAAATATAATTGCCTACAAAAATGTAAGTTGCCTAGGAAAATGTATTTTGTAGTTAATTAGTTTGCCTACGGAAATTAGGAATGTGTAGGTAGTTTCATGGTAGGTAATTAATTTACCTAGGAAATCATTTTGTGTAGGTAACTTTTCATAGATTATTTTAAAAATTGGTAGGCAAATCCTAGGCAATAGTCACTTTTAAGGACCAAATTATTTTTGTTGGAAAATTTCGTAGGTATTTGAAAATTTTGGTAGGCTTCAAAATTTTTTTTAGATGTTCATTTTTTCATACTATCATATATATATATACACTAGTTTAGTGTCCACGTGTTAGGCGGATTTTAATATTAAGTCACACCCTTTAGTAATACAAGTCACACCCTTCAGTTATAACTACGATACCCTCTGCTATAATATAAGTCACACTCTTCACTTTTATGGATAATACCCTTTATAGTAAAAAGTCACACCATTTATAGTAAAAAGTCACACTCTTTAGTAATATAAGTCACACTCCTTAACCAATTTCATCGCGAAACTTGTTCACACTATACTTTACCTAAAAGAAAAGCTATATCTTTGGATGGAGTAATTTAAGTTTGTCGTTGATGAATCCACTATCTATATTTACTCAATTTGTTTTGGTAAAAAAATAGGTGGATTAAATTTGAACATGTCCTAGTGCGGAAGCCCAGTGCATATTCGTAGGGTATGTTCGTTTCGGACTTATAATGTACACAATTCAAGTCCAGTTCGATGAGTCGGTCCACCAACCTGAAAGTAAGTGTGAGTTGGGCTGTAAAATTATAGATCCAAAAAAATTGTATCTATTTGACCCGATTTATGTGACTTGTAGGCTTAATGTGTTGTAAATATAATAATATTAGTGGACATTACATAGTAATGAACTTAGTGTCTAGGGCCTTTAGGGCTAAAGCCCAATTCCTATTATATATAGGTATGTTCTATTGTACCGTCTTTTACACATAGATTACAGAGAGAAGAGTAAAAACTCTCCTGACTTGGTCGTCCCCAGATGTAGTCCTTCCGGACGAACTGGGTAAACAATGTTTGAATTGGACTTTAATATGCTTTCAGTTTCTATACTAATGTTAGATAGTGCAAAATTTTGTTTTTGAGAAAAAAATAAAATCCGCTGCAACTTTACTATGTTCCCAATTACTGAGCATTAACTGGGGAATTTGGTGTGAGTATTGGATGGTGTCTTCTCATATTAATTTGAGACTCTGCTTGAATTAATTACATGCTATATAGTGTAAGATTACCATAATATTCCTTTTATTTATTTGATGAACTTTACATCAATTGTCATAATTGCTGTAACATCTGCATTTTATTTTATTTTATTTTGGCTAATTCATCTCTTTGGTGAGTTTTTCTTTTGGATTCGATATTGGTCATTTGTACCTGTTGGCCTTCACTCATTTGAGACGTATCTAAGGCTGAGGAATTGCCCTATATATGAGTCAAGAAAATGCATACACATGAACCTCAAGATCGATGTGAGCCAAGTCTTCCATTAGACGTTTAGGAATCCTTACCACAAGAATTTCACTGATAAAAGAAGTTTAATCCTTTTAAATTTCAAAGAATTAGAACCGCTTTGTCGCAAAGATAGGCTTGAGAATTGTTTGTCAGAGAAACTAGGAAATCTATGAAAATTCCTTATTTGTCTATTATTACCGATTTTTTTTTGGTGATTGTTTCATTGAAATTTATTGAATCTAAACTACATATAAAAATTTATATCAAGTTTTCTTATGGACAATTGTAGTAAATACTAAAAGGAAATCTATCAAGTTTGCTCTTAACAGTAATAACTTATTGACTTAAACTTTCCATGTTGAGATTCACCTTGCTATACCTGTTTTGAGTGGAAAAATTGCAAAAGGTTTCCAATATGTCTCTGCCATATATTAAATTTTCTCCTCACCTAAATGGAGAATTAATATTACTGAAAAATATCATGTTGTTCATGGAAATCCCTGAAGTACCATTTCCATCAATAAACACAAAAAAGATCAATAGCAGAAAATATTGATTCCAGAAATATCGATAGCAGAAACTATCAATATAAAATATAAATGAAAGAAAATATTGATGGCAGTGGAAACAGTATAAATCATACATGAAAGTTCTTCCACTAAAACTGAGTCACTATATAATTATGAGCAAAATAGAATCTCATTGCACTAGTTTGCCTGAAACAAATATGAGCATTGAAAATGATGATTCTTTGAATGATTTACTAATTTACCCGAAGCAAATTTATCGAAATTATGACATGAGCGGTTCAAAATATGATAAGTCGGATTTTGACTAATTCTATTTACATAGTATGTCAAATAACATAAATTCCTTATGCAAATTAATTTATTTGTGGGGCTTATGCAAAGACATAAATTGAAAATTTTTATAGTACGACATTCTCGTACTAAAGTTGGAATTGTATATTTTATTTCTCTTGAATAGAGTCATGAAAATACTTGTGGAATGATAAAATTTGTCTGAAGTAAATTTATTACCAAATATTATTGAACTTAAAATTTTGGATTATCCAATAAATCCATTTGAATGGTTAATGTCGGTTTGATGATATTAATTATTATTATATGACATTGAGAGTTAAAATTGAGCATTTAATCTCGGCCCACATCGAGAATGGTTTAGTTGAATTACTAATAGATTTTATCAAAATAATTAATAGACTATTATTGAAGAATTCCAACTTAGTTATATCATGTTGGGGGCATGAAATTTTACATGGTGCTAATCTAATTCAAATCCGACCCACTTCATATCTTGATTATTCCTCTTTTATAACTAGTGCTTAAGAACTAAACATTTCTCATCTGCAAATATTAGAATGTGCAATATTTGTTTTCAATATCACCACCACATTGTACCTCACTTCACGCCCGGGCCATTAATTGCACATTTGAGGAAGATCATTTCTCAAGATTAGGGGGAGATAAGAATTTAAAATTCAATGAATGCCGAGAAATTTAAATGGAATATAAAAGATCTTCAATATGAAAATTCAAGCACTAGTCAAAATGAATTGGAAGTTCAAAATGATAAATTAACTTGCAATATTTAGCAAGTGACCTGCCAGATTAATTTACTGATGACAAAGAAGTGACTAAAGCACATATACTTGTTGTAAATGCACCAAAAAGAGTAAATGTGCTAATTTTAGGCAATTATATATGTTAATGCCCCTACACGCTAGAAGCGTAAAGGACCCCTTATTATGTAAGACATAAATTCGCGGTAATTACTTAAGCTAGCAAATATATTCAGTCACTCTTGAAGTCTCTTGAAGAGATTCATCCCGAAGACGAAAATTCTAGTAATGAAGCCCGTGCATAAAATAATAAAAATACTAGAATTGCGGAACGTTCAGATCAAAATGTTATGGGAAATGATGAAAATCTGGTTGATATAAATATAGAAATTATAAATACAGGAGAAATTTACCAATGTTGTAGACAACTTATTCGATGCCATAATTGCTCTCACTATTAAAAATCTGGATCCAGTACCCAAAAGTCAATAGTTGAGCCGAAAGCGCTTTGACTGGGTAAAATAGGAAGAAAAAATTAAAGCAGAGCTCGACTCGCTAATATTCTTGACTTTATCGTACATACACCCAGAAATGTTATCCCTGTTGGATATAAATGGGTATTTGTACGAAAAAGAGAATGAGAATAATGATGTAATGAGGTACAAAGCGAGATTAGAAGCTCATGGGTTTTTGCAGAGACCCGATATAGATTTTAAATATATACTCCTGTTATGTATGAAATAAAGTTCCGCTACTTAATATCTCTGGCAGTTAGTAAAATTAAAGTTAGAAATGCAGTTTATAGACGTTGTAACCGCATGCTTATATTGATCAATAGATGTCAATATTTATATGAAATTCCCCTGATGAGGAATGGTTAGAATCATACTATGTACGACATTAAAATTATAAAGGTCATTATCTGACATAAAATATTTGGGTCGAATATTCCACGATCGACTCAATTAATTCCTCCCGAGGAAGGAATAAATATACATTGAAATATTTCCTTACGTGTTTACAAAGAGATTATTTTGGTGGTGTTTGTATTATCTCGGTTTCTGGTGATAATCTAACTATTGTTGGAACAAGTAAGGAAATCAAAGAAAGTTAATTTAATCTTAGAGATTGAATTTTGAAATAAAACGTTGGTGAAATCAAGTATTGTCTCGACCAGCAGATCAAGCACTTCCCTAAAGCAAAATGAATCTTTATATACCAGTTAACTTACTTGGAGAAGGTATTGGAGATATTTTATATTAAATTTTATCTACTTAGCACACACTAGTAATTGTTCGATCCCTTGAAGTGGATAAAGACAAATTTGGACCTAAAGAAGATACATATGACATTTTAGGACCAGAAGTTCCTTATTAGAGTGTCCTTAGTGCATTACTATGTTTTAAGAACTGCACCAAATCTGATATTGAATTTATATTGAATTTGCTTGCAAGATTAAGTTAGTGCTTCTCCTATAAGGAGGCATTGTAAAATTTTAAAGCATATGTTTAGTATCTTCGACGTTTGTAAGATTTTGATTTAAATACATTTATGATTCATGTGATAATGGTATATCTCCTATCATCCATTATAAGAAAAATGCAACTTTTGTTGCCCATATGAATAATAGGATTGAAAAGCATATATCCCTTAAATTCTTTTACCTGCATAAACTCTAGAAGAGTGGTGAAATTATTATACAAAGGCTTGGAAGACTGTTGTCTTCAGGGGCAGTGACAACTTTAAAATCATCTTGAAGATTGATTCTCGAAGATCATTAGTTATATCTTTTCTTATTTTTATTAAGTCTTTTTTTCTAGATTAATATAGCGATGTTTTATTTAGTCCTGAGTATCACATTGTAATGTTCAAGGGGGAGTGTTGTAAATATAATAATATTAGTGGACATTACATAGTAATGGGCTTAATGTCTAGGGCCTTTAGGGCTAAAGCCCAATTCCTATTATATATAGGTATGTTCTATTGTACCGTCTTTTACACATAGATTACAGAGAGAAGAGTGAAAATCCTCCTGGCTTGGTCGCCCCCAGATGTAGTCCTTCCTGACGAACTGGGTAAACAAATCCGTGTTCCTGCTTCTTTTCTTTACATTTATTCTATATTTTACAACATAATGAACTCGTCAATTTGGCCCGTGGACTAATGAGCAACCCGATTGGCCTGACGTCCTAATTTTCAAAAATAAATAATTTATTAATTTTACTAGGAATTAAGCTTTGTATTTTTATAAAATTGTATTATTGTTCAAAGGATTTGGTCTATTTAGATATTAATTTGAAATTTATATTTTCAAATATAGATTAGTAATATGGAGCAATTGAATTTTTTTTAATTATGTGCTTCGATTCGACACAATCTGTGTGCGTGAGAAAAATGTTAATTTTCTCTCAATTTCTTATATTATCAAGAACATCAGATGCTTATAATTTTTCTTTTTTGCAATATTTAACCTTGAATGATCTAACCATGTGTATGGATTTTAAGCGAGTTAGTATTTTTATGCTAATATATGTCTCCAAAAAATTAAATTTAGCTCATATAATTTTTTTTAATATAAAAATAAAAAATTAGGCGTTGGGTTGGACTGGAACGATGGCCCGCTAGCCCATGTAAAGTTAGACTGAACTATATTTTTACAAATCCAATGAGAATTTGGGTCGGGCCGAACCAACCTCTGAACATCCACTGGCCCAATGGACCAGGCTGTCCAAATTGACAGCTCTACATACTCCCTTTGTCCTATTTTATTTGGGCTGATTACATTTTGCTACATTGACTATTTTGACTTTGCAACCCACACAATTTTTCTTTTTTCTAACTCCTAGCTACAAAATATACCATTATTACCCTTATTAATTGAAACTATTATTATAAGTATCCTTAAATGTCCAATCATCATTATTCATCATTGTTGTTGGCCCCACATCACATTCCCCCAATATTTCTCAATTAAAAAAATTATTGTATGGCCCACCACTAGTCACTTGTCAATTCTCTCTCCTAATTTCTATCACTCCTTTTCAACCGTGTAAATTAATTTAGATGAGCACAAATTGTTCTATGTATGATTTGTATCTATTGTTTGCCCCACTCATCATTGTTCATTTTTATCTTTATTTTTAAATTTCTTGGCTACACTCACAAAATGCTATTATATTAGAATGTTATTAAAATCGTACTATAACTTCTCACAATAAATGTGCATCCTTAAAAATATGTACACTTGAACAGTATAATGTACATTCGCTCACAAAATGTACACTTGAACATTTGCTTCCACCGTGTAAAATTCAATTTAGATGTGCACAACATGTTTCATGTAGGATTTGTATCTATTATTGTCCCACTCATCATTGTTGTTGGCCCCAAAATATAAATTTTTTCTCTTTATTTTTAAATTTCATGGGTCTACTTGAACAATAAATATATAATTATTTGGTATTATTATAGGGCCCACCCCTACTCACTTGTCATTTCAACTAATCAAACCTCTCTATACCATTTCCAAACGTGAAGAGACAACCAACATCTCTTCTCACAATAAATGTTCATCCAAAAAAATGTACCATCGGACAATAAAATGTACACTCGAAAGATAAAAAAATTTACACTTCATAAAATTTAAACTAATCAAGAGTTCTCATTTATACAAAAAATAAATCAATTAAGAGTTCTCATTTATACAACAAATAAAACCAATCAAAAAGAATTCTCATTCATACAACAAATAAATCAATGAAGAGTTCTCATTTATACAAAAAAAAAAAAGCTAATCAAGAGTTCTCGTTTGTAGAAATCCAAATCCAGAATTAAATATATCATCATACTTAAATTTGACAGAAATTATTCTACACATTTGAAAATGTACACTCGTTGAATAAAATGTACATCCACCTGCAAAAAAAAAAAAAATAGAGTGGAAAAAATTGAAATTAGCACAATCAAAGTGAAGAAGTGGATAAGTTAATAAAAAAGAAGAAAATATACAAGAAGAAAAGACTGTTTATATTCCTACTGAAAATCATCGGCTAACAGAGAGGGCAACCACCCTTGAAGAAATCCCCAACTCTCTCTGTTGCCTCATTTTTGAGCCAAAATTAGATAATTGATCGAGTAGACTGCAAAGCCTGCATATTTCAAGAAGGTCAAGTCAAACATAAGCACCAAACTTCTGCATATAGCAATTTTACCACTAAGGGTGTGTTTTGAAATATTTAAAATAGCCTTCAGAAGTATTTATTTTCAAAGCTCCCTCTCACAGCTTTTTGAAATAAATGTTTCTAAAATTGTTTTAAGTGTTTCAAAAACACCCTAAATCACCAATTACATCTAAAAGGATGGTCTGGCATAATTATTCCACCACTGCTGAAAAGTTCGGAAAAAAGTTCTGTATAGATGTGTATCTCCAGAGAGAGAGAGAAAGCATATATAAGAATGCAATTCTTAACTGAAACACTATTTTAACATCCTTAGCCAGATTTTCTGTATGCAAACACTATTTTAACATACCTTATCATGAATAGGGAATAGAGAATAAAAACAATAAGACACTTTATATTTCCGCATTGAACTCTCTCTTCCTTCATTTTCCATTTTCCAGATTTTCACTCAGCTGACCCTGTGAAAAAGATTTATCAGTCATATCTGAAATTATAAAATAAAAAACACAGATCTTTTTGCCGTTCAAAATTAAAAATAATACAGATTTACCATTCAAAACCTATCGTTGATGCGGGGGCGGCGAATACGTCGCCATCTCATGTCGCCGGAAACCTCATGTGGGTGTTTTAGAGAGAGAGATCTATATAGAGAGAGACAGAGTGTGAGAGTGAGAGTGAGAGTGAGTGGGTGAGACTGCAGATATTTAGATATAATGAGAATAGGGGTTGGGTGGGTGGTTGTTTATTATTATTAATGTTAAATGTAATTATAAAATTAAATGAAGGGTACCACTGGTAGTTTAAGTGAAAGTGAACAGTGAATTGTGGCTGATTGTAATGAGCCTCTAAAGCATGTAAGTGAATGTAATTATCCCATTTTATTTTTCTTTTTAGAGTTTTTTTTTTATTTTAAAAATTTTCATTTTACATTAATTTAGAAGAATTAAATGACATCAATTTTGCTCTTATATCTGTGTTTTAACAATATGCATTAGATGACCATCTTAATTCGTGTGAAAAACGTCAAATAAAATCGGGGGAATATGGTCAAAAACTACAAAAAATCAACCGTGCTTTACTCATCACTACATTCATCAGTACAATATAACTCTCCACTACAAATTTATGATGACAATCTACCCAAAATAGGCCCCCGACGTTGAATAAAAAAAAACTCTCTCCTCTCTCTCACATCAAATTAGCCTCCAATATTTTCTCTCCCCATTAAATTTTGTTCACACACTTTCTCTCTCAACAAAAAAAAATACGCAACTCTCTCTCTCTTTATTTCCACAAATTATTGTTCACTCTCTATACTTCTCTCTCCAGGGCGCAGGGCGGCTTTGGGGGCGGCAACGATATAGATTTGTGGTTTCCACTTGAGGTGATGGTGAAGACAATTTTGGGTTTTTTTTTGTGCTCGGTTGTGGTGGTTCTGGTGGTGGTGGTCCGATTTTGGTGTAGTGTTGGTTGTGGTGGTCCGATCTAGGGGTTCGACCGTGGCGTTGGATGGGGGATTTTGGGGCTTTGTGGCGTTGGATGGCGGTGGGATTTTTGGGGCTTTGGGTCGGTGGTCGACGGCAACAGTGATAGTGGTGGGGAGACGGACGCCAATTTGTAAGTGGGGCGGAGTGGTGGCGGTGGCGGGCAGCGGACGGTGGCAGTGTTGTTTTATTTTCTGGGGTCCTTGATTATCTTGGGTTTCTTATTTTACTTTTTGTGGGATTAAGAAATCTTGATAATTTTATGTAACTTCTTTATTATTTTTAAAATTTGTAGAAAGACGTTGGGAAGGTGGAGTGAACAAGTTAGTGTATGCTCATGAAAAGGGGTCGAAGGACAAATTGATGATGGGTATAGTTGGAGGAAATATGGCCAAAAAGATATTTTTGGGTGCTAATGTGTATAGTTAGACGATTTGTGGAGATTTTTGGAATGTATCATGCAATGTATTTATGTTGTATGCAATGTGTATATGCAATGTATATATGTTGTATGGAATGTGTATATGCAATGTTTTTACGTTGTATCAATATGTATATGCAATGTATTTATGTTGTATCAATATGTATATGCAATGTATTTAGTGTGTATACAATGTACTGTGTAACAATGCACTTTTTTATAAACAAAAATTTGTTGAATTTGAAGAACACATTTAATTTTGTTCTTATTATTAATTATTTATTATTATTATTAAAATAAAATAATTGTTGAAATTAAAAGAAAACATATTAAAAAAATTATTAAAACAAAAATGGATAAATTAAAAAAAATATATCATCTCATTACTTTATTTTTTATGTTGATTATAAATAAGAAATGGTAAAGGACTAATAATAATAATTTTGGTAAGAAAAATTGTGATGAAAAAATCGTGACCTATAAATAAAAAAAATGATGACAAATAAAAAAATATTTAGTATACCCATTATTTAACGTACATGCAATATAAATGTTATATGCAATATTTTTTATGTTGTATGCAATATATTGAA
The DNA here is from genome assembly GCA_037126765.1 of Stenogyne calaminthoides. Classification (NCBI taxonomy): domain Eukaryota; kingdom Viridiplantae; phylum Streptophyta; class Magnoliopsida; order Lamiales; family Lamiaceae; genus Stenogyne; species Stenogyne calaminthoides. The sequence continues at coordinate 2,265,991 of JBBCBC010000015.1, forward strand.
AAGATAAATTCAATTATTTAAAAATATTTAAATTTCTTTTTATTTAAACTAAAATAATAAAGAATTTTAAAAGTAATTTCATTTTATCATTTCAAATGAAATCATTGTTTAAGAGGTGCAATAAATTTTTTAAAATTATGAAGGTTACTATCCTTATGTTTTAAAAATGGAAAAGAAAATGGCCTGTCAAATCAAATGTGAAAAAAGATGCCGCCTGTGGCCTGTCAACTCAAATACTTCTGCCAAAATTGTCTTTCAATTCAACCGTGTAATGAGTGTGGGTAAAATGGGGAAAGTAGTCAACATTTCTTGTAATGAATAGCAAGAGTAGGTGTAGTGTGAAAAATTTTATGTATAAAAATTTATAAAATTGTTATAAATTAATTATTTACACCCTAAATAATAAATAATGAATTTTAAATTATGACATATTACGAAGAATTATTATTTGGTAAAGTGAACCACATTTCTCAAATTCTACATTACAGTTTTCAGTTTTCTTTTTCTAAATATGATAGTGATTTCGGATCTACAATTGTATTACATTGCAATAAAAAAATCTATTGAATAATCTCACAGCCTTCATCTTGAAATCTATTAAATATTAAAAAATTAAAAGCAGAAATAGGGAGTTCATAATTTTTTGGGAATTGGTTAGTTATTTTTACTGGTGATAACTTATGGTGTTAGCTAGTGAAAAGAGGCGGATTCAAGGGGTGGGCCGACCGGCCCACTCCAATTGTTTTTCAAATTTTTTGTATTATATATATTATATGTAATTAATTTAAATTGTTATGTTTTTAGTTCAATTTATCTAAATTCAATTTGTTTTAAATTCAATTAAATTAATTTTTTGAAATAAAAAAATACCCAAAATCAACACATTAATTTAATACAAATCTCAATCTCAATCTTTTTTTATATATATCTCCGTCCGATTTTGATTTTGTTTGGTCATTTCACTTTTGGCTCCTGTTTTAGCGAACGAATTGTTTATTATTATATGAGATGATAAAGTAACTTTTAAGGAGTCAGTAGGATAGATGAGGGGCATGACTATCATATCCCACCTTAAAAATCTCTTTATCATTTCAAATACTAATAAACAACTTGCTCGCTAAAACACGAGCCAAATATTATTTGGACAATCTAAATCAGGACGGAGGGAGTTTTAATTATGTATAGTCCACATATTTAATTAATTAACTCAAAACATAAAATACTATTTAATCTAAACTCACCCATAGATTAATTTTTTTATGTCGTGTTATGTTAAAATAATGTATATTTCAATTCAACAAGTTGCATGATTTTAAAATACATTATAAAATGCACGGTGCATACAAGATTTAAACTTATTAAAATTATTTTTTCTATTCCACCCCTCTATCAATTTATGGATCCGCCAGCTAGTGATGCTATGTGATTGTATTAAATTATTAATAGGGAGAGCTAGTTCACTTTTTAGACTATTGTTCATTTTCTTATTTCATAAGCTACTTTCTCTCTCGCCCTGACTACATAACAATTGTAATCTTTCCTCAATTCTTCAACATGAATTTCATTCCGTCAATTCGTCATATGGTATCAGATGATCAAGTTTATTAATCAGATATCAAAGATCCTGATATTTTCGATGATTTTCCTCAATCAAATTGCTAATTCGATTTTTCTAAATTTTCTGGAATTGCTAATGAATTTCATTATATTGATATGATTCTTCATATCAAGTAATACATGTTTATCATCAAATGAGAAGAGCATCATGACTAAAATACCTCCTTCCAGAGAGGAATTCAGAAATTGATAAAAAAAAAAAAAAGTAAATTAGAAAATATAATTTTAAAGAAAAATTAATAAATCCATTATTATAAAATATACATAATGTATATGCTTAATATATTGAAAATATAAACTTTAATAGGAAAAGAATTTACATATCATAGTCATAAAACTTCAACGATAAAATTAATCACCAGTGGCATAAAAAAAATTAGTTAAAAGATTAATTTTAACTCAATAAATTTCACATTATATAATATTAAATTAATAAATTTGATTATCATTAAGCAATTAATTTATGAGTGATTTTCAATTAAATGATGTTTTAATTAATTAAATATGTGGTCTGAAAATTAAATTTAAACTAATTTATGAGTGAGTTTTATTAAATAATATTTTATATTTTAAGTTAACTAATTAAATATGTGGACTATACAAATAATTCAAAAAGCTGAATAAAAAAGGTTGACATTGAGATTTGTGTTATATGCACATTATAATTTTTATAAAATTTTAGAAAAAATAAATTTAATTGAATTCAAAATAAATTGAGATCAAATGTACTGGGCTAAAAACTCAATCGTCCAAATTAATTATAAATTCTAACCTCTAATGCACGGATTCTTAAAAAAAAAATAATATTAAAATGCAGTATCGAATACTTGGTGGGTACGGGTGCGGGTGCGATTCGCGTGGGATTCGCACTGGTGCGCCACGTGACGTATTTTGAAAAAAAAAAAAAAAAAAAAAAAGGGGGGGGTATTTGACACCGGGTGCGTTTACAACGCGAATCCATTGCGCCTTGGGTGCGTCTGGGGCATTTTTGAAAAAAACAAAAATTTTATGGAAAAAATTTAAAACTTAAAATAAAAAAACTTAATTACTTTATTAACCCACAAAACTTAAAATAAGAAAATAAACTTTTAATAAAAAATCTTAATTATTTTACTTACCTTTTCAACCCATTGAGCACAATTTTACAAAGAAATAGCCCCACGAACAAAAGACGTGGCTTGTTTTAATTGATTGAAAACTTTATTATGTCTTATATATTGGGTTAATGATGGTATTTGAATTGTTATTTTTATACTCTCTCCGTCCCATTTCAACATTCACACTTTGACTGGAACACATATTAAGAAAAAATGGCTTTGTTGACTTTTTAAAGGGGATGGAGGGTGAAGATTGTAAGATTTTTTTTCCATAGTGTGCAACTCGAAATGAGACGGACCGAAATGGAAAGTGTGCAATTTCGAATCCTTGCCGAATCGCACCCTGAATTTTTCAAAAATCCGTATCTCCGTATCCGTAGCGCATCGACCCCGCACCCACGCTCCCACCCCCATGCAACACTGATTCTAACACATTCGCTACAAAAGAGTTAACGAAGAGGCGAAGTGAAATAGCTCAAGCGATTTGATCATCACTACCTATATTATGAGATCATGTGTTCGAATCACCATTTTGTCCGATAAAAAAAAAGTTAGAGAGAAAAGTTGCACGTAGGTCGAGCTTGGGGCACCCACCCCCTTAATACGTTATCTTATAGACGTAGCACGCATGTAAATCGAGATAAATATGCATCTGTTAAATAAAGTAGCTGAACCTACACAGATTTTGTTCATTGATAATCAATGTGAATGCTATTATTCCAATAACTTCCCCGTGAGTGGAGAATAATAAATGGAGCTTTTAATTATTCTACCAAACTTACAGCATACATACATAGAAAAGCATGCCTAAAATTGAAACAAATCAAAGTTAGATAATTAAGGACATACTAGCTACCATACATGCATGTACCATTACTTTGAGACGAAGTTAAGAGACTCATTACTCTAAGATATAATTTTATTACTCTAAGATATAATATTTTTTTTTTGAATTCGTATGTACGTAGTTGAATTTGCATTTATATAGTTGAATGTGCAAATTGGATTATATATGTGCAAAATATTGTAAATATAAACTTTAATGAAAAAAAAATTACATATTATAGTCATAAAACTTCAACGATAAAATTAATCAGCGGCCAATTTTTTTTTGAATGATTAATTCTTATGTGAAATTAATATATATATATATATATATATATATATATATATAACATTTGTTTTTCTGTAAAACATGTTAAGTGGTTTAAAAAAAAGTAAAACATGTCAAGTACCATATATTAACTCAATGAATTGCACATTACATAATATTAAAGTAATAAATTTGATTATCAATAAGAAAATATATTTATTTGTGATTTTCAAATTAATGACCTTTTGTGTTTTGAATTAATTCATTAAATATGTGCACTGTACACATACAGTAAAACCTCTATAAATTAATAATCTTGGGACCATGAAATTTTATTAATTTAGAGAGATATTAATATATCGATAAATTAATATTTTATTAATTAAAAGAGAGACTTTTTAAATTCAGCAAATTTAGTACACATGTATTGAAAAAAAATGAATTCATATATGTTTCATTGATTATATTCATGCATTAACCAATTCTTTGTAACTAATTAAATATATTCATGTATAATATCAATTCATTGTATACAATTAACTATTATATTCATGGACGCATGTATCAATTCATTGGAATTCCTTAAATATACATGTTTACATCAATTCGTTGCACTTAAATAATTATTATAGCCAATTAAATATATTCATGCATGATGAATGAAACATATACTATATAAATCTCCATATGGAAATAAAATAATTCATAGCACACAACCATGTCTTCTCATCTAAAAGGCAGCGCAAAATCATCCATTAATGATCAAATGCGTAAAGCATTATGTGAGTATAAGAGAGAGGAGGTTTTGAGTGCGACAATACTGTTGGACCAGTCACGAGAAAGAAGGCTTTGAGCGCGACAAAAACTCTTCACAATTTTTTATTGTAGTTAGAGAACTCGATACCAGAACTCTTGACCTGCAGTAGGTTAAATGAATTGGTTACGAGGAGAAGGAAGTTGAAAGACAAAAAGAAGAAGTAAAGAAGTTGTTAGTGGAAACTCCAAATGATTCTACCCTTAAACTAGATTTGATTGATGCAATTCAACGTCTTGGGGTTGGTTATCATTTTGAGCAACAAATTGAGAAATCATTGCGACACATTCGTGACACCACTTATAACTCCAACTGCAAAAATGAGGATTTGCGTGTTGTTTCTCTTCGTTTTCGCCTGCTCAGACAACAAGGCTACCATATTCCATGCGGTATATGTATCCTATAACTTTTCTGTAATCTAATTTTCATCCAAAAATTTTAACTATCCAATTTTGATCTCATTATAACTATCTTGATTGTTTAATTTTAATTTGGTCCCATTTTTGCTGAAAAACATAAAATTTTATCGTTTCGATCATGCGCATATCACGTGCCATTTAAAATTGAGGGCTTTAGAGCTCGTAGCTGACGTGGACGCTGATTGGTAAACAAAAAATCATTTTTTTTTTATAAATTTTGAAAGAGCAAAAAAGTTCCTCCTAGTTGCGAAAATAATAATTTTTTATTTAACAGTCAACGTCCACGTTCAATTAAACTCAATTTCTTCAAGTATTATTGTTGTTCATACAAAATTTTACTGTGATATACACACATACTGTCACTGTTGTGCTAGGAAGTGTCATTATTTAACCAAATTTGGTTGAGTTAGCTTTATTTTATATCGAGAAAATTTAACATTGGTCTCTAATTAAGCTAGCATTTGGGTACAAATCTTTCCTCAACTTAGGTATACATTGGTACAAAGACAACCAAATTTATTTGATACGAATTGATATTCAATACTACTAGTTTATTAATGGTGCCACAATTTAGTGATTATTTATAATTTATAATTTACGCAAAATAACAGTATAAAACAGTGGCCATGTTTTGGTGATAAGGTTTCGGTATTTGATTACTTTCAGCCTTATGTTTGACAATATAAGGAAGTGAAATTTAACTTCTAAAAAAAAAAATGAAATTAGTTCTGAAAAAAATGATGTGGAATTTAAAAAATATGTTTATTAATAAGAATTTTCACGTGTGTGATTTGAGCCCGAAAGAGGGCAATTCGGCCTTAATTTGACCTGAAATCGCTATTTTTAAAAATTACGGGCCTAGTTTTACTACTTTTAAAAATTACGGTCCTACTTTTGTCAGCCCGAAAAGTTACAGTCCTACTTTTGTCACCCCCTTAAAGTTACCATCCTTGAAAAAATATATTCCCCCGTCTTCTAATTTATAAAACGTCACACACCACCTTTTTTATTTTCTTAATTAGACTATTTGCAATTTATCTTAATTTTAGTACAAGGTTGATTGTAAATAAAAATGTGGTACACATGCAGCTAACCTGGTAATCTGGCATAGCTCCTTTTGATGTATTTTCTGCACTTTATTGAAGTCTAATTTTGCAAAATTGAGTAATATTTGATTATGAGACTCATTTTGTTGGTAAATAGGGATGAATTTTGTGGCTCCCAACCTTATCAAAGTCTTGCTAATAGGGACATTCAAAGCTTCTTTGATAAGTGGTGAAAGAGAATTAGATTTTATAAGATGATACGAAGAAAATTGTAATGCATTGTCCAGAATTTCCTCTCCATCTATTCCATAATTTGATGCCTCGTACAAGCTTAATAGCCCTTCAACATCACTTATCAACCCCTTGTTAAAATTTCCTTCATCATCTTGGAATTTTTTGAACACATCTGCAATGAGAAACTCATGAATAAATATATACAAAATATTAATCTTGTTTAAAATTCATGTGTCATTTTTTCTACCTTCGAAGTACTATTTATTAATTAAAAATAGGTATTCTATGAATTTGGGTCTATACGAATTTTTTTTTCTAGTACCACTGCTATGCATACATAATATATATCATTGATCATATGCGTGTCATTGTTAAAATTTTAGTAGATTTAAAGTTAGGTTTTTTAAATAATGACACTTCCTAGCACAACAGTGACAGTATGTGTGTATATCACAGTAAAATTTTGTATGAACAACAATAATACTTGAAGAAATTGAGTTTAATTGAACGTGGACGTTGACTGTTAAATAAAAAATTATTATTTTCGCAACTAGGAGGAACTTTTTTGCTCTTTCAAAATTTATAAAAAAAAAATGATTTTTTGTTTACCAATCAGCGTCCACGTCAGCTACGAGCTCTAAAGCCCTCAATTTTAAATGGCACGTGATATGCGCATGATCGAAACGATAAAATTTTATGTTTTTCAGCAAAAATGGGACCAAATTAAAATTAAACAATCAAGATAGTTATAATGAGATCAAAATTGGATAGTTAAAATTTTTGGATGAAAATTAGATTACAGAAAAGTTATAGGATACATATACCGCATGGAATATGGTAGCCTTGTTGTCTGAGCAGGCGAAAACGAAGAGAAACAACACGCAAATCCTCATTTTTGCAGTTGGAGTTATAAGTGGTGTCACGAATGTGTCGCAATGATTTCTCAATTTGTTGCTCAAAATGATAACCAACCCCAAGACGTTGAATTGCATCAATCAAATCTAGTTTAAGGGTAGAATCATTTGGAGTTTCCACTAACAACTTCTTTACTTCTTCTTTTTGTCTTTCAACTTCCTTCTTTTTTCATGTAAATTTTCTTATTTTTCTTCAGATGAGGAAGAGGGAGCAAAAGAGAGAAAGAGATATGTATAATTCACATTTTAATATGCATATTAAATGTATTTGACTCAATTAATATAGAGATATTTAGTCCAAATATTTTTTAGAAATATATAAAAATTTAGAAAGTGCATTTAGTTGCAGTATATTATAAATTAGGTCCCCCTCGGCACAATTCCTCGCTCCGCCACTGACTCAAACTGTCTCAAACTCGTTTGTACATTCACTGTTTTAGCGAACGAGTTATTTATTAATATTTGAAATGATAAAGAGCTTTTTAAGGTGAGGTGTGATAGTGTTACCCCTCATCTATCTTACAGCTTTTTAAAAGTCACTTTATCATTTCATATACTATAAACAATTCGCTCACTAAAACAAGAGCCAAAAAGTGAAATGTACGATCGAGAGTTAGTAGAATTTTGTGTCATGCTACATGAATGAAATGACTTTCCAAACTCATTACCTGATCTTTTGCATACTGGACACGGTATAATTTGCCAAGTTTTACCATTTCATCTTCCATTTCACCATAAACACCCAAAAGAGCTTCGTAACATATCTTCATGTATGGTGGTAGTTGGTTCCCCTCATTAATATCCCAACTGGAGTTCAATATAAAATTATATAAAGTCATTTTTTTCACATAAAATAAATAAATAAATTATATAAAGAGTATTATATATATATAAATCGACCTTTGAAGAGTATGTGTGAAAATTCGAAGCTCGTCTAGCGTTCCATAAACATCATAAATGTCATCAATGATGGAAGTCACAGCAATGACTTTAGTTAGTATGCTTCTTGCAATCTGATATTTGGGCTCAAAGTAGACTGATAATATCCAAAAGTAGCATTCCACCACTCTATCTCTTGCAAAAGGCAGTTTATTTGTGAAGTCTAAATTCTTCCACCACCTACAATAATTTGGTATTATATATATTATTTTGGAAAAAAAGGCAAATATATTCATAAAGTTAGGTTTTTTAAATAATGACAAGATGTGTGTATATCACAAAGAAAATTTTGTATTAACAACAATGATACTTGAAGAAATTGAGTTTAATTGAACTGGGGTTCATATAAGTTCTTTCCATTCAAATTAATTATTACTTGATAGTATTTCTTTCTCCATCCCATATAATATAAATCCCTCTAGCCATGAAAAGTATAATCACTTGTTTTGACACAAAGTGGGGGCTTATGAGCTCATAACTGACGTGGACGTTGACTGTTAAATAAAAAATTATTATTTTCGCAACTAGGAGGAACTTTTTTGCTCTTTCAAAATTTATAAAAAAAAAATGAATTTTTGTTTACCAATCAGCGTCCACGTCAGCTACGAGCTCTAAAGCCCTCAATTTTAAACGGAAAGTGATATGCGCATGATCGAAACGATAAAATTTTATGTTTTTCAGCAAAAATGGGACCAAATTAAAATTAAACAATCAAGATAGTTATAATGAGATCAAAATTGGATAGTTAAAATTTTTGGATGAAAATTAGATTACAGAAAAGTTATAGGATACATATACATATGGAATATGGTAGCCTTGTTGTCTGAGCAGGCGAAAACGAAGAGAAACAACACGCAAATCCTCATTTTTGCAGTTGGAGTTATAAGTGGTGTCACGAATGTGTCGCAATGATTTCTCAATTTGTTGCTCAAAATGATAACCAACCCCAAGACGTTGAATTGCATCAATCAAATCTAGTTTAAGGGTAGAATCATTTGGAGTTTCCACTAACAACTTCTTTACTTCTTCTTTTTGTCTTTCAACTTCCTTCTCCTCGTAACCACAAATATCCTAGTACAAAATTAACATACGTACATAACACTTAATATAAACGAATTAATTTTATATATATCTACAAGATCGAACTTATAAGAATAAGATGAAATTATTTCATAGCATTACTATCAGAGCCAAAAGGCGAGAAAATATCATTTTTAGTCATATAACTTTGGATGATTTCATTTTTTAGTCCTGTAATTTTGTATTTTTTCAATTTTAATCCTGAATATGTCAATTTCGGTCTTTTTTGGTTGGGAATTAATTAGCTAAGTTCATCTAGTTAAAATTAGCGATCAATTCTTATTAATCCCTACAAGTAAATATTATTACTAAACTAATCTAAACCAATGATCTAATTAAATTAATATACTGCATGAGACCGCACAATTTTTTTGTATAAATTTATAATATTTAAGCATTTATATATATATATATATATATATATATATATATATATATATATATATATATCAGTTCTGATATGAAGCCTAATAGCTTACATGGCATTTCTAAACTAAACCCTAAACTATGAACCGTAAACCCTAAACCATCAACCATTCGGGCGAAGAACCATGAACCGCTTGGGCCGATTTTGGGTCGGGTCGAGTTAGGTTCGGACCGGGTAAAAAATCTATTAGGCTCCATATCAAAATCATATATATATTAAATAATCGGGCATGTCTTAATTAGAATTTGCGTAAATTCGATGATATATATTTTGGGATTAAATTCTAAATGATCCCATAACTTTTTACTTTTTTTAATTTAATTTCATAATTATTTTTTGGAACGATTTAATCCTATTACTATTAAAATTGCTCAATTTTCGTCCAATAACTATTTTTTGGAATGATTTAGTTCCATAACTACTAGAATTGCACAATTTTCGTCCCCTAACTATTTCTTGGAATGATTTAGTCTCGTAACTACTAGAATTGTTCAATTTTCATTCTATTTTGCCGGAAATCACCAGATTTACGTTGTTTTTTCAAACTTATCAGTCATGTGCCTTTTTAAATTCGGAATTTTAACGAATCTCGTGTTTTAATTACTGATTTCCACAATTTAATACACTTGTCAATTAAAAATACACACCATTACTAACACAGAAAGAAAAATTATTGAAACAAATCTAAAAGAAATGGGGTGAGATTAAATCTTCACAATTCTCTAAAATCGGGTACTTCCCCAATATTCAACCCTAAATTCGCGAGAACTCAATTTGGGGAAGAAAAATAATTTTTCAGCCCCAGTTTAATTTTCAGGTGTTTAATTTGTGTCAAATAAGTGCCTAAAAACACGAGCCTCGCCGGAATCTCAATTTATAGTTGCACATGACCGGCACGCTGGTGAAAAAAATATCGTGTTGGGTGATTTCCGGCAGTCTCTGACTGAAATTGAGCAATTCTAGTAGTATGAGACTAAGTCATTCCAAAAAAATAGTTATGAGGTGAAAATTGAGCAATTTTAGTAGTTATTGGACAAAATTGTTTCAAAAAGTAATTATGAGACGAAAATTGAGTAATTTTAATAGTTATGAAACTAAATCGTTCCAAAAAATAGTTATAAGACTAAATCAAAAAAGTTAAAAAGTTATGGCACCAATTACGTTTTAATCCCTATATTTTGTATGTATTGTGACAGATAAAATAATATATATAATCAATTGAGGGCAAAAGTTAGAGCAAGTTAAATAACATATAGTAGGTATATATATATATATATATATATATATATATATATATATATATATACCGTAAGTTCTGAAGTGTATTTAAGAAAATGATCTCCCCAAATGGTGGGATGATATGTTACCGATCGACGAACATCTTTTAAACTATCCTTCTTCATTAAAACAGGAGCAGCTGATGCATACATTTCCCTTTTATAATTTATATTGTGTATGGAAATTCGAATATTATTAATAATATCTATATTTGGCTGGTCACTAGTTTATATAATAGTTAATAAGTTTTTCATAGACACTATGGACTAGTACCCCTAAACAACTTACAAGTTTTTCTTCACAATGAGTATTAATTAATTAATTAATTAATTAATAATGGACAACACTGCAGATTAATTAACTAATTCAGTACTCTATTGATAACCGCCGTCTCACATGAGACGTAAATTATTCAAAAATAAAAATTCAATGTGAATGTGTACTTTTACACTTTTATTTAAATGTGGCACACTTGCATGAGACCGCCTCCACGGTGAGACAGATATATATATTGGGCATTGACGCTTTAATATTTTGTGAGAGGGTGAATGTGATTTGTGCTAAGTTGTACCTCGTTTTATTCATGAGACTGTCTCATATGAATTTTTGTCAATTTAAATACCTACTAAATAAATGAATAGATAAATTTGAGGAGGTGTACTTTTACCCTCTCTTTTTTTAATGTGTTGTCTCCTTAAATTTGCTGACGTGTTGTTTTCTTCTTAATTTTGTATTAAGTGCCATATTCTTGCAAAGTATCTATCTAAAATAAGAAGACTGTACATATTATAACTAAAGTATAATCTTTTTGTATTTAAATCACAATTACTTACTATTTTTTGCTTTAAAATTCAAACTATATGAGTTTATGCGCATCACTTTAATTTCAATGTATAGATGATAAGTGATTTCATGGATATTAAATAGTTTTTTGATTATTAAGTATTAATATTAATGTATAAAATATATAGGGGATTAAGTTTTTTGTAGTCCAGTAAATTTGCATCGCTTTGGAATTAGTCTCGATTGTTTTGACTTTTTGATTTTGATCCTATAAGTTTTAATTTTTTTTTTAAATTGGTCCTTTAACCTACTACAGCAGATTACCAAGCAGGTAACCGTCACAGGTGTTATTATTTTGTTTTCCCTTTAAATTTCGAAACGCTACTTGAACTTTTTTAATCCTAATAATTTTGGTCGGATTTTGAGTTGGGTCTAAGATAAAAAATAAACCAAAACACGCAGAAAATCACTCTTTCTCCCTAAAAAAATGCGCAGAAAAATCTCGATCCAAAATTATTATGATTAATAAAGTGTAGATGGCATTTTTGAAGTTAAAAGAAATAATAAAATAATTACATAGGTGGCGGTAACTTGTTTGGTGACCTGCTACAGCAGGTTGAAAGACCAATTTCAAATTTTTTTATAACTTATAGGACTGCTAAAAAGTTAAAACAATCGTGATCAATTTTAAAATGAAGCAAAATTATCGAACTAAAAAAAACTTAATCCCAAATATATAGCTAGTATGTCCTTATCTAACTTTGGCTTGTTTCTATTTTAGGCATGTATGTAAGTCCGATAAGTTTGGTAGAATAATTAATTGTTCAATAATAGCATGAGTAATACTCATGTGAACCAGGTTCACACATGAACTCTATAACTGTTATATGTAAAAACTATCACTGTTAAGCACAAAAACTTTCACTGTTTAAAAATATAAAATATTTTCTAAACTGTGATTATTTTTGTTCGTAACAGTGATAGTTTTTATACATAACAGTGAAAATTTTTGTATGTAATAGTGATACTTAAATAACCGAGTTCATAGCATGAATCAGGTCTATACAAGTTTTTGTCTAATAGCATTCACATTGATTATCAATGTACTTTACCGTTGTTTCAACTTTCAACTACTTTTAGAGGGGAAAAAAAGATTATTTCACAAATGCATGTTTAACTTAACTTACATGTGTGTTACTTCTATTGCATAACATATTAAAGGGGTGGCTGCCCCAAGTTTAGGGGTGAAAAATATACCGAATATACCGGTCTATCGAACTTACACATATTAAAAAAAAATATTGAATCTATCGTTTTTGATATACCGAAACGATCGGTGTGATAATGGTATAAACATTTTGAAAGTTCGGTGTACATGTATATCGAGCTTATCGTACCGAAAAAATACTGAATTTATTTAAATTTTCGATATACCAAAATGTTCGGTACGGTTATATACCAAAATATTCGATGCGATAAATCGTATAAAAAATTTCAAAAAGTTCGGTATAATGGTATATACCTAAAATATACCAAAATATTTTTGTATTCGGTATATATACCTTAGTATCATATCTTTAAAGTATATAAAATATTTTATTATTTTAAGACAGATTATTATTCATAAAATACATATTTAAGACATATGTTGTTACGATATATTAGTATTCATAAAATACATGTTTTTTTAATAAATAATCAAGGTATGAACAGTATGTCAAATTTTCGCTATAAAACGGTATACCGTATTATTGTTAATTTGATATGATTCGGTATATACCGAAAATTTCAAGATTTAATATAGTATAAATCGAAAAATTCAATACAGTATACGGTATGTGATTTTTGCATATCGAAATTTTCGGTACTGTACGGTATGCCAACCCTACCCAAGCTCTACCTACCTACGTGCAACTCTTCTCTAAATTTTTTTAGCAAATGTATTAAAATTTATAATGAATTTGGATTATTGAATTTTTAACCCAGTTTATTTGATCTCAATTTATTTTGAATTCAATTAAATATATTTTTAAATTAAACTAAAAAATCACAATGCGCTTAAAACTCTAAAATAATAATTTATAAATATTACAATTATAAATATTATGGTAATTTGCTAAAATGTGAATCTATTGTTACTTGATTTTTCTTAAAATTTAAATCTAATTGGATTTCATCCCTAACTTTTATAATTGCGGTCAAGAGTTCTGGTATCGAGTTCTCTAACTAAAATAAAAAATTGTGAAGAGTTTTTATCGCGCTCAAGCCTCCTTTCTCGTGACTGGTCCAACAGTATTGTCGCACTAAAAGTCTCCTCTCTCTTATACTCACATAATGCTTTACGCATTTGATCATTAATGGATGATTTTGCGCTGCCTTTTAGATGAGAAGACATGGTTGTGTGCTATGAATTATTTTATTTCCATATGGAGATTTATATAGTATATGTTTCATTCATCATGCATAAATATATTTAATTGGCTATAATAATTATTTAAGTGCAATCTAATTGATGTAAACATGTATATTTAAGGAATTCCAGTGAATTGATACATGCGTCCATGAATATAATAGTTAATTGTATACAATGAATTGATATTATACATGAATATATTTAATTAGTTACAAAGAATTGGTTAATGCATGAATATAATCAATGAAACATATATGAATTCATTTATTTTCAATACATATGTACTAAATTTGCTGAATTTAAAAAGTCTCTCTTTTAATTAATAAAATATTAATTTATCGATATATTAATATCTCTCTAAATTAATAAAATTTCATGGTCCCAAGATTATTAATTTATAGAGGTTTTACTGTATGTGTATGCAAGGCACATATTTAATGAATTAATTCAAAACACAAAAGGTCATTAATTTGAAAATCACAAATAAATATATGTTCTTATTGATAATCAAATTTATTACTTTAATATTATGTAATGTGCAATTCATTGAGTTAATATATGGTACTTGACATGTTTTACTTTTTTTTAAACCACTTAACATGTTTTACAGAAAAACAAATGTTATATATATATATATATATATATATATATATATTAATTTCACATAAGAATTAATCATTCAAAAAAAATTTGGCCGCTGATTAATTTTATCGTTGAAGTTTTATGACTATAATATGTAATTTTTTTTTCATTAAAGTTTATATTTACAATATTTTGCACATATATAATCCAATTTGCACATTCAACTATATAAATGCAAATTCAATTACGTACATACGAATTCAAAAAAATATATTATATCTTAGAGTAATAAAATTATATCTTAGAGTAAGGAGTCTCTTAACTTCGTACCTCAAAGTAATGGTCCATGCATGTATGGTAGCTAGTATGTCCTTAATTATCTAACTTTGATTTGTTTCAATTTTAGGCATGCTTTTCTATGTATGAATGCTGTAAGTTTGGTAGAATAATTAAAAGCTCCATTCATTGGAATAATAGCATTCACATTGATTATCAATGAACAAAATCTGTGTAGGTTCAGCTACTTTATTTCACAGATGCATATTTATCTCGATTTACATGCGCGCTACTTCTATAAGAGAACTTTTTAAGGGGGTGGCTGCCCCAAGCTCGATCTACGTGCAACTTTTCTCTCAACTTTTTTTTTTATCGGACAAAATGGTGATTCGAAAACATGACCTCATAATATAGGTAGTGATGATCAAATCGTTTGAGCTATTTCACTTCATCTCTTCGTTAACTCTTTTGTAGCGAATGTGTTAGAATCAGTGTTGCATGGGGGTGGGAGCGTGGGTGCGGGGTCAATGCGCTACGGATACGGAGATACGGATTTTTTAAAAATTCAGGGTGCGATTCGGCAAGGATTCGAAATTGCACACTTTCCATTTCGGTCCGTCTCATTTCGAGTTGCACACTCTGGAAAAAAAATCTTACAATCTTCACTCTTCATCCCCTTTAAAAAGTCAACAAAGCCATTTTTTCTTAATATGTGTTCCAGTCAAAGTGTGAATGTTGAAATGGGACGGAGAGAGTATAAAAATAACAATTCAAATACCATCATTAACCCAACATATAAGACATAATAAAGTTTTCAATCCAATTAAAACAAGCCACGTCTTTTGTTCGTGGGGCTATTTCTTTGTAAAATTGTGCTCAATGGGTTGAAAATGTAAGTAAAATAATTAAGATTTTTTATTAAAAGTTTGTTTTCTTATTTTAAGTTTTGTGGGTTAATAAAGTAATTAAGTTTTTTTATTTTAAGTTTTAAATTTTTTCCATAAAATTTTTGTTTTTTTCAAAAAATGCCCCCTGTGACGCACCTTGGCGCAATGGATTCGCGTTATGCGCACCCGGTGTTGATCCCCCCCTTTTTTTTTTTTTTTTTTTCAAATACGTCACGTGGCGCACCCAGTGCGAATCCCACGCGAATCGCACCCGCACCCGCACCCACCAAGTATTCGATACTGCATTTTAATTTTTTTTTTTTTTTTGAAGAATCCGTGCATTAGAGGTTAGAATTTATAATTAATTTGGACGATTGAGTTTTTAGCCCAGTACATTTTATCTCAATTTATTTTGAATTCAATTAAATTTATTTTTTCTAAAATTTTTATAAAAATCATAATGTGCTTATATAACACAAATCTCAATGTCAACCTTTTTTATTCAGCTTTTTGAATTATTTGTATAGTCCACAAATTTAATTAGTTAAATTAAAATATAAAATATTATTTAATAAAACTCACTCATAAATTAGTTTAAATTAAATTTTCAGACCACATATTTAATTAATTAAAACATCATTTAATTGAAAATCACTCATAAATTAATTGCTTAATGATAATCAAATTTATTAATTTAATATTATATAATGTGAAATTTATTGAGTTAAAATTAATCTTTTAACTAATTTTTTTTTATGCCACTGGTGATTAATTTTATCGTTGAAGTTTTATGACTATGATATGTAAATTTTTTTCCTATTAAAGTTTATATTTTCAATATATTAAGCATATACATTATGTATATTTTATAATAATGGATTTATTAATTTTTCTTTAAAATTATATTTTCTAATTTACTTTTTTTTTTTTTATCAATTTCTGAATTCCTCTCTGGAAGGAGGTATTTTAGTCATGATGCTCTTCTCATTTGATGATAAACATGTATTACTTGATATGAAGAATCATATCAATATAATGAAATTCATTAGCAATTCCAGAAAATTTAGAAAAAATCGAATTAGCAATTTGATTGAGGAAAATCATCGAAAATATCAGGATCTTTGATATCTGACTAATAAACTTGATCATCTGATACCATATGACGAATTGACGGAATGAAATTCATGTTGAAGAATTGAGGAAAGATTACAATTGTTATGTAGTCAGGGTGAGAGAGAAAGTAGCTTATGAAATAAGAAAATGAACAATAGTCTAAAAAAGTGAACTAGCTCTCCTATTAATAATTTAATACAATCACATAGCATCACTAGCTGGGATTCATAAATTGATAGAGGGGTGGACTAGAAAAAAATAATTTTAATAAGTTTAAATCTTGTATGCACCGTGCACTTTATAATATATTTTAAAATCATGCAACTTGTTGAATTGAAATATACATTATTTTAACGCAACACGACATAAAAATTAATCTATGGGTGAGTTTAGATTAAATAGTATTTTATGTTTTGAGTTAATTAATTAAATATGTGGACTATACATAATTAATACTCCATCCGGCCTGATTTAGATTGTCCAAATAATATTTGGCTCGTGTTTTAGCGAAATGGTTTGTTTATTAGTATTTGAAATGATAAAGAGATTTTTAAGGTGGGATATGATAGTCATGCCCTCATCTATCCTACTGACTCCTTAAAAGTTACTTTATCATCTCATATAATAATAAACAATTGCTCACTAAAACAGAGCCAAAAAAGAAATGACCAAACAAAATCAGGACGGAGTTAGTATATAAAAAAGATTGAGATTGAGATTTGTATTAAATTAATGTGTTGATTTTGGGTATTTTTTATTTTAAAAAAAATTAATTTAATTGAATTTAAAACAAATTAAATTTAGATAAACTGAACTAAAAATATAACAATTTAAATTAATTATATATAATATATATAATACAAAGAATTTGAAAACAATTGGAGTGGGCCGGTCGGCCCACCCCTTGAATCCGCCTCTTTTAACTAGCTAACACCATAAGTTATCACCAGTAAAAATAACTAACCAATTTCAGTATCTTTAGACTTGATGAAACCCAAAAAATTATGAACTCCCTATTTCTGCTTTTAATTTTTTAATATTTAATAGATTTCAAGATGAAGGCTGTGAGAATATTCAATAGATTTTTAATTTTTTTAATATTTAATAGATTTCAAGATGAAGGCTGTGAGATTATTTAATAGATTTTTTTATTGCAATGTAATACAATTGTAGATCCGAAATCACTATCATATTCAGAAAAAGAAAAAAGAAAACTGAAAATTGTAATGCAGAATTTGAGAAATGTGGTAAAATATCCAATGAAACGAAAATCTGATTTAACTGTAGGTGCAAACCCTTTTTTTTTTTTTTTTTTGGGGGTTGTTTAGGTTAGGTAATACATTTAATGAACTGTAATACATTCTACTTTAATATTGTTATCCGAGAAAGTCTAGTATAAAAAATTTTCATACATGAAAAATTT
This sequence comes from Stenogyne calaminthoides, assembly GCA_037126765.1. Taxonomy (NCBI): domain Eukaryota; kingdom Viridiplantae; phylum Streptophyta; class Magnoliopsida; order Lamiales; family Lamiaceae; genus Stenogyne; species Stenogyne calaminthoides. Next base: position 2,284,426 of record JBBCBC010000015.1, read on the forward strand.
TTAATTTACAATCAAATTTTATAATTGGTGAAGGTAAGACAAAATTGAGTGGTTCATGGTTCACTCACCCCCAAGTGATTCTTCGTAATAGGTCATAATTTAGAGTTAATTATTTATTATTTAGGGTGTAGATAGTTGATTTAGGACAATTTTATAAATTTTCATACATAAAAATTTTCACACTACACCTACTCTAAAATTTATTGCACCTCTTAAACAATGATTTCATTTGAAATGATAAAATGAAATTACTTTTAAAATTCTTTATTATTTTAGTTTAAATAAAAAGAAATTTAGATATTTTTAAATAATTGAATTTATCTTTTCAATATATTGCATACAATATAAAAAATATTGCATATAACATTTATATTGCATGTACGTTAAATAATGGGTATACTAAATATTTTTTTTATTTGTCATCATTTTTTTATTTATAGGTCACGATTTTTTCATCACAATTTTTCTTACCAAAATTATTATTATTAGTCCTTTACCATTTCTTATTTATAATCAACATAAAAAAAAGTAATGAGATGAGATATTTTTTTAATTTATCCATTTTAGTTGAAATAATTTTTTTAATATGTTTTCTTTTAATTTCAACAATTATTTTATTTTAATAATAATAATAATAAATAATTAATAATAAGAACAAAATTAAATGTGTTCTTCAAATTCAACAAAATTTTGTTTATAAAAAAGTGCATTGTTACACAGTACATTATATACACACTAAATACATTGCATATACATATTTATACAACATAAATACATTGCATATACATATTGATACAACATAAAAATATTGCATATACACATTCCATACAACATATATATACATTGCATATACACATTGCATACACCATAAATACATTGCATGATACATTACAAAAATCTCCACAAATCGCCTAACTATACACATTAGCACCCAAAAATATCTTTTTGGCCATATTTCCTCAACAATACCCATCATCAATTTGTCCTTCCCACTTTTCATGAGCATACACTAACTTGTTCACTCCACCTTCCCAACGTCTTTCTACAAATTTTAAAAATAATAAAGAAGTTACATAAAATTATCAAGATTCCTTAATCCCACAAAAAGTAAAATAAGAAACCCAAGATAATCAAGGACCCCGTAAAATAAAAAAACAACACCACCACCGTCCCATTGCCCGCCACCGCCACCACTCCGCCCACTTACAAATTGGCCCGCCTCCCCACCACTATCATCAAGTGCCGCCACCACCGACCCAAAGCCCCAAAAATCCCACCGCCATCCAACGCCACAAAGCCCCAAAATCCCCCCATCCAACGCCACAGTCGAACCCCCTAGATCGGATCACCACAACCAACACTACACCAAAATCGGACCACCACCACCGTAACCACCACAACCGAACGCTGAAAAAATCCAAAATCCGTCTTCACCATCACCTCAAGTGGAAACCACAAATCTATATCGTTGCCGCCCCCAAAGCCGCCCTGCGCCCTGGAGAGAGAAGTATAGAGAGTGAACAATAATTTGTGGAAATAAAGAGAGAGAGAGTTGCGTATTTTTTGTTGAAGAGAGAGAAAGTGTGTGAACAAAATTTAATGGGAGAGAGAAAATATTGGAGGCTGATTTGATGTGAGAGAGAGGAGAGAGTTTTTTTATTCAACGTGAGGGGCCTATTTTGGGTAGATTGTCATCATAAATTTGTAGTGGGGAGTTATATTGTACAGTGAATGTAGTGATGAGTAAGCACCGTTGATTTTTTGTAGTTTTCAGCCATATTCCTCCGATTTTATTTGACGTTTTTCACACGAATTAAGATGGTCATCTAATGCATATTGTTAAAAGACAGATATAAGAGCAAAATTGATATCATTTAATTCTTCTAAATTAATGTAAAATGACAATTTTTAAAATAAAAAAAAAACTCTAAAAAGAAAAATAAAATGGGATAATTACATTCACTTACATGCTTTAGAGGCTCATTACAATCAGCCACAATTCACTGTCCACTTTCACTTAAACTACCAATGGTACCCTTCATTTAATTTTATAATTACATTTAACATTAATAATAATAAACAACCACCCACCCAACCCGTATTCTCATTATATTTAAATATCTGCAGTCTCACCCACTCACTCTCACTCTCACACTCTGTCTCTCTATATATAGATCTCTATTTTCAAAAACACCCACATGAGGTTTCCATGACTTGTGTATTCCGGCGACATGAGATGGCGACGTATTCGCCGCCCCCGCATCAATGATAGGTTTTGATGTGAGAGAGAGGAGAGAGTTTTTTTATTCAACGTCAGGGGCCTATTTTGGGTAGATTGTCATCATAAATTTGTAGTGGGGAGTTATATTGTACAATGAATGTAGTGATGAGTAAGCACGGTTGATTTTTTGTAGTTTTCAGCCATATTCCCCCGATTTTATTTTGGCGTTTTTCACACCTAATTAAGATGGTTATCTAATGCATATTGTTAAAAGACAGATATAAGAGCAAAATTGATGTCATTTAATTCTTCTAAATTAATGTAAAATGACAATTTTAAAATAAAATAAAAAAACTCTAAAAAGAAAAAAATAAAATGGGATAATTACATTCACTTACATGCTTTAGAGGCTCATTACAATCAGCCACAATTCACTTTGTCCACTTTCACTTAAACTACCAATGGTACCTTTTCATTTAATTTTATAATTACATTTAACATTAATAATAATAAACAACCACCCACCCAACCCCTATTCTCATTATATCTAAATATCAGTAGCCTCACCCACTCACTCTCACTCTCACACTTTGTCTCTCTATATATTGATCTCTCTCTAAAAACACCCACATGAGGTTTCCGCGACTTGTGTATTCCTGGCGACATGAGATGGCGGCGTATTCGCCGCCCCCCGATCAACGATAGGTTTTGATGTGAGAGAGAGAGAGAGTTTTTTTATTCAACGTCAAGGGCCTATTTTTGGGTAGATTGTCATAAATTGGTAGTGGGGGAGTTATATTGTACAAAGAATGTAGTGATGAGTAAGCACGGTTGATTTTTTGTTTTTTGCGGTGGATGTACATTTTATTCAAATGAAAGTGTACATTTTCAAATGTGTAGAATAATTTCACAAATTTAAGTATGATGATATATTTAATTCGGATTTGGATTTCTACAAACGAGAACTCTTGATTAGCTTTTTTTTTTTGTATAAATGAGAACTCTTGATTGATTTATTTGTTGTATGAATGAGAATTCTTTTTGATTGGTTTTATTTGTTGTATAAATGAGAACTCTTGATTGATTTATTTTTTGTATAAATGAGAACTCTTGATTAGTTTAAATTTTATGGAGTGTAAATTTTTTTATCTTTCGAGTGTACATTTTATTGTCCGATGGTACATTTTTTTTTTGATGAACATTTATTGTGAGAAGAGATGTTGGTTGTCTCTTCACGTTTGGAAAGGGTACAGAGAGGTTTGATTAGTTGAAATGACAAGTGAGTAGGGGTGGACCCTATAATAATACCAAATAATTATATATTTATTGTTCAAGTAGACCCATGAAATTTAAAAATAAAGAGAAAAAATTTATATTGTGGGGTCAACAACAATGATGAGTGGGACAATAATAGATACAAATCCTACATGAAACATGTTGTGCACATCTAAATTGAATTTTACACGGTGGGAGCAAATGTTCAAGTGTACATTTTGTGAGCGAATGTACATTATACTGTTCAAGTGTACATATTTTTAAGGATGCACATTTATTGTGAGAAGTTATAGTACGATTTTAATAACATTCTAATATAATAGCATCAATGTGTTTGATGCAAAGCTGCTTCGAGCTCGCAAAGGAGTGAGATCAGAGCCAAGTATTCGTGAAATTCACGAAAATATATATTAATCGATAATTAAAGGTGTTCTTACAATGAAAGTAGAGCACCAATTTAAACTAATGAAACATAAAACCCTAACTTGTTCCCAAAAGAATAAGATAAATATAATAATGAAGGAAATCAACGACATTAATTAGTAAACTTATTAAAGGAAATACGAATATGCATGGGAATATGATGAGGTGATGAGTCATTATGCATCATCCTTTCCCTCTTTGGTGAAATTCGCTTCTAATCATAGATGACTCATTCTTCAAATAAAGTGGGCAGAGGAGTCGAAATATTTTTCAACTCGCAAAAATAAGGCAAAATAATCCTTGAGAAGTCGCTCACGAATATCCATGAACTTGCCAAAGCGAAGCATAATAATCGCCGGAAATATTGTCGCGACAACATCATGATGTTCCTCAAACGCAAAAAACGCGATATCAATAACGGGTTGTTTGTCATTAAAGTTGGTCCATGTAAAATGGGGACCCACTAAAATTATTCAGTCCATCATAAAAAATAAAGGGCCCATCATCCACTAAATCTTCAAAAAAATTCTTCACCATAGCATACGGCCCAAATTGGTTTCGACAATTTCCAAGGCCATTGATATTAATTGGCCCCTCGGAATTACCTTATCTAAAGGAAGACATTAGCCTAATAATGTAATTAAGATTAGTACATGGCTCAGGTTACTCACACCTACACCTTTCTGTCATTTTAACAAAAAAAAAAAAATAGACACATAAAATGTCAAAATTACCATTTCCGTCAGTTTACATATGAAATATTGATCCTACTGTTTGGAAATATTTTTTGAATTTTTATAGTAAGTTCGATAATATTTTCCAAATTCATGTACATAATTCGGAAAGTTTTTCCAAAATTTTACATATGAAAAAATGATCATTCTGGTTAGAAATTTTTTTCAAGATTTTTTCATGTTTTTCAAGAAATATTTTTGAATAGTTGTTCTAACTTCGAAAAGTTTTTCCATCGTTTTACATGTGAAATATTGATCCTACTATTTGAAAATATTTTTTGAATTTTTATAGTATGTTCGAGAAAATTTTCCGAATTCATGTACATAATTCAGAATTTATTTTCCAAAATTTTACATTGTGGCGGCGGATGCGGGCGGGACGGTAGTTTTCTCGCTCGCCTTACAATTTGGGTGGAGGTGTATCAAGGTTTTTTTTTTTTGAATTGGAGGATGCGTGAATAAGAAATATATATAGATTGGGGGTATTTTGGGGAAATCGTGGGTAGTGTATTCATCATATAGTAGTGTATTAATCCAAGTGGTGTATTTACTAAAAAAGGTAGGAGTGGGTAACCCGAGCCTTAGTAAAAAACACTTGGTGGTTCAAATCCTCACCATCAATAAAAAGGCCCAATAGGCCCATCGGTCTTGAAGAGACACTCCTAAATTTAGGGAATCGTTCCAAACGTCCGCCACCGCCCTCCTCAATCCTGCAGCCAAGGACGAAAGATGATCGGAGGTCCCAAGGTGTCTCGTGGTTCGATGTCATGGGAGAGTGGGTGGTGTGGTGGCGGATTGCAGATGATGAGTTGGTTTGGTGAGTGGATAGATTTTCCATGAATCCATATCATCCTCATCCAAATCATACGGTACTCATTGAAGTACGCAGAAATTCTTGGAAATATATATTAATCGATAATCAAAGGTGTCCTTAGAAATGAAAATACAACACTTATTTATACTAATGGAACGTAAAACATCCCAAAGATGGAGCCACCATAGGGTTATTCTCGACACGCAGAGGCGGACTAGCCGAGTAAAGACCGCCTTCGGGATCTCGTGTGTTACTTCTCAACCAAGTCCCGAAATTCTTGGCCATTACTCCAAATTGCGACAATATTTGCTTTTCTTTGTGAGGTCAAGACCTCCTGGTAGTCTATCTGATATAACATAACAATTTAGTAAATTTAAGGGTCATACTACAACTTTCAATAAATATATAATTAACATACCGTAAGCTCGTCCCCATAATCTTTCCTTCAAAGGAGTCGGGTTTGGGGTTCTGCCAACCGTTAATCGGCAAAGACGATAGGGATCACGCTCGGATAAAGACTCCAATGTAGAAGGACTACGACTCACTCTCTTTTTCCTATTGCTCATCCAAACTCATTGAACGATAACTCGCAATAACATAGTATTTAATTAGGTTCAACGATCAATCAATATATTTATCGATTTCAAACTGCTCAATTGTAATAAAATTACCAAGTGTTTTTCCCTTGCTACGAGCTCTCTTAATAGATGACATTGTAACTATATTCTCGAAAAGCGCTCTCCCCCCGAGTCGCTAGTGGTGGTGGGAGCATCAGTGTCACACTCTCTCAAGTCATCATATGCGCCATGATCTCCATCAGAATCTCCATCATCTCCGGGATATGGCAAACGAGACATGATCCTGTAAAGCAGAAGAAACAACATTTAATAAACAAAAAATAAACAATATTCACAACCGGATGTTTCATACATGATAAGAACTATCTATGCAGTATACATGATACATCTACTTATAAGTTACATCTGCATCATCTACTTATAAATTAAAATTTCAGTTGATAGCATACTCTTATACTATGAACACATGTGTATTAGCTAGGCTTGAATGACTAAGTGTATTAGCTGTGCATACTCTCATATAAGAGCAACATACTATGAACACATGTGTATTAGCTGTGCATACTCTCATACAAGAGCAACAAAATTAACTAAGTGTTATAAACAACAAAATTAGTTCAGTTCAAAAAACAACAAGAGCAACATATATAATATGAATAAAGCTAAAGCTTGAAAAAATTCAATGGAAATAATGACTTGAGTTGAGGCCTATAAATATTTCAGTAGATATTATTTCATGGAAGACCTATTCATTTGATTTTTTTTAACACACGTTATATTGACTTACTCATATATTAATATTGTTCAATTCAACTATATAATCATATTTATAATGTTCAATGTGGAATATGCAATAATATGAATAAAGCTCAACGAAAAAAAAAGTAAAATTAAAGATTGCACAATCCATCGTACCAACTAAGTGTTATGGAGGCGCAGGGCGGGGCGGATGGGGAGGATGGCGACGGCGGAGGCGGGAGGGCCTTTGAGCAAGGCGCAGTGAGGAGGGAGGAGGGAGGCGCTGCGACGATTTGGGGAGAGGGAGAAGCCGATTTAAGTTAGTAATTCAACCAATCCGGCAACGGCGATTTGTTGAATGGAAACCCAATTTACGACGGCGATTTGGTTGAAGGTTTTTTGGCGATTTTGGGGAGAAGAAATTGGAGAGAAAGAAATGGTCTGAACTAGGTCTCGGTTCATATATATATATATAAAAAAAAAAGAAGAGCCGTTATTAACCGTCCAGAATTCTTTATTTAGACAATTTAGTAACATAAATGCAAGCAGTAGAGACAGGTTTTGAAAACCGCTGTCCGAAGGTTTATTTTTGGACAAATGGTTTCAAACCGTCTTATGTTTTTTTTTTTTATAAAACCGCTCTCCAAGTTGTTACTTGGAGAGCTGTTTGAAAAAAGGGTTGTCCAAGTGCAGCTGTGCAAGCTCAAATGTGTAGTAGTGACATATGAAATATTGATCCTACTGTTTGGAAATATTTTTTGAATTTTTATAGTAAGTTCGAGAATATTTTCCAAATTCATGTACATAATTCGGAAAGTTTTTCCAAAATTTTGCATATGAAAAAATGATCATTCTGGTTAGAAATTTTTTTCAAGATTTTTTCATGTTTTTCAAGAAATATTTTCGAATAATTGTACTAACTTCAAAAAGTTTTTCCATCGTTTTACATGTGAAATATTGATCCTACTATTTGGAAATATTTTTTGAATTTTTATAGTAAGTTCGAGAAAATTTTCCGAATTCATGTACATAATTCAATTTTTTTTGCCAAAATTTTACATTGTATGGTGGATCTTGGTATGGTAGTTTTCTCGCTTGCCTTACAATTTGGGTGGAGGTGTATCAAGGTTTTTTTTTTTTAATTGAATAGGAGGATGCGTGAATAAGAAATATATAGATTGGGGGTATTTTGGGGAAATCAGGGGTAGTGTATTCATCATATAGTAGTGTATTAATCCATGTGGTGTATTTACTAAAAAGGTAGGAGTGGGTAACCTGAGCCTTAGTAAAAACACTTGGTGGTTCAAATCCTCACCATCAATAGAAAAGGCCCAATAGGCCCATCAGTGCGAAGAGACACTCCTAAATTTAGGGAATCAGGTCCGAAACGGCCGCCACCGCCCTCCTCAATCTCGCAAATGGGGCGAAAGATGACTGGAGGTCCCGGTGGTCTCGTGGGTTCGATGTCATGGGAGAGTGGGTGGTGGTGGCGGATTGCAGTGATGAGTTGGTTTGGTGAGTGGATAGATTTTCCATGAATCCATATCATCCTCATCCAAATCATACGGGTACTCATTGAAGTACGCAGGAAATTCTTGGAAATATATATTAATCGATAATCAAAGGTGTCCTTAGAAATGAAAATACAACACTTATTTATACTAATGGAACGTAAAACATCCCAGTATGGAGCCACCATAGGGTTATTCTGATACGCAGGAGGCGGACTAGCCGAGTAAAGACCAGTTTCCGGATCTCGTGTGTTACTTCTCAACCAAGTCCGGAAATTCTTGGCCATTACTCCACCATGACAATATTTGCTTCTTCTTTGTGAGGGTCAAGACCTCAAGGTAGTCTATACTTTGCATATAACATAACAATTTAGTAAATTTAAGGGTCATACTACAACTTTCAATAAATATATAATTAACATACCGTAAGCTCGTCCCATAATCTTTCCTTCAAAGGAGTCAGTTTGGGGTTACGCCAGTCGTTGGCTGGCAGCACGATAGGGATCACGCTCCTGACAGCAGCTCCAATGTAGAAGGACTACGACTCACTCTCTTTTCCTATTGCCTGTCCAAACTCATTGAACGATAACTGCAATAACATAGTATTTAATTAGGTTCAACGATCAATCAATATATTTATCGATTTCAAACTGTTCAATTGTAATAAAATTACCTGAAGTGTTTTCCCCTTGCTACGAGCTCTCTTAATAGATGACATTGTAACTATACCGAAAAGCGCTTCTCCCCGAGTCGCTGCTAGTGGTGGTGAGCATCGTTGTCACACTCTCTCAAGTCATCATATGCGCCATGATCTCCATCAGAATCTCCATCATCTCCGGGATATGGCAAACGAGACATGATCCTGTAAAGCAGAAGAAACAACATTTAATAAACAAAAAATAAACAATATTCACAACCGGATGTTTCATACATGATAAGAACTATCTATGCAGTATACATGATACATCTACTTATAAGTTACATCTGCATCATCTACTTATAAATTAAAATTTCAGTTGATAGCATACTCTTATACTATGAACACATGTGTATTAGCTAGGCTTGAATGACTAAGTGTATTAGTTGTGCATACTCTCATATAAGAGCAACATACTATGAACACATGTGTATTAGCTGTGCATACTCTCATACAAGAGCAACAAAATTAACTAAGTGTTATAAACAACAAAATTAGTTCAGTTCAAAAAACAACAAGAGCAACATATATAATATGAATAAAGCTAAAGCTTGAAAAATTCAATGGAAATACGACTTGAGTTGAGGCCTATAAATATTTCAGTAGATATTATTTCATGGAAGACCTATTCATTTGATTTTTTTAACACACGTTATATTGACTTACTCATATATTAATATTGTTCAATTCAACTATATAATCATATTTATAATGTTCAATACGAATATGCAATAATATGAATAAAGCTACAAATTTTGAAAAAAGTAAAATTAAAAGATTGCACAATCCAATCGCACCAACTAAGTGTTATGGAGGCGAGGGCGGCGGCAGTGAGGGAGGATGGCGGCGAGGCGGAGGAGGGGAGGGAGGGGGAGGCAAGTGTGGAGGAGAGGAGGGAGGGAGGGCGCGACGATTTGGGAGAGGGAGAAGCCGAGCGGCTTGCTGCTAGCGGTGTCAATCGACATTTTTGGTTGAATGGAAACCAAATTTAGTACATATGTATTGAAAATAAATGAATTCATATATGTTTCATTGATTATACTCATGCATTAACCAATTCTTTGTAACTAATTAAATATATTCATGTATAATATCAATTCATTGTATACAATTAACTATTATATTCATGGACGCATGTATCAATTCATTGGAATTCTTTAAATATACATGTTTACATCAATTCGTTGCACTTAAATAATTATTATAGCCAATTAAATATATTCATGCATGATGAATGAAACATATACTATATAAATCTCCATATGAAAATAAAATAATTCATAGCACACAACCATGTCTTCTCATCTAAAAAAAGAAAAAATCATCCATTAATGATCAAATGCGTAAAGCATTATGTGAGTATAAGAGAGAGGAGGCTTTGAGTGCGACAATACTGTTGGACCAGTCACGAGAAAGGAGGCTTTGAGCGCGACAAAAACTCTTCACAATTTTTTATTGTAGTTAGAGAACTCGATACCAGAACTCTTGACCGCAATTATAAAAGTTAGGGATGAAATCCAATTAGATTTAAATTTTAAGAAAAATCAAGTAACAATAGATTCACATTTTAGCAAATTACCATAATATTTATAATTGTAATATTTATAAATTATTATTTTAGAGTTTTAATTGGACCTAATATTTATAAAGGGATTTTTTGAAAAATTATTATCTTACTATCTTATCGAATTTGATGATTTTTTACAAAGGCACAAGTCGGGACTGGAAGATTTTATTATTTTAGAGAGTTTATTAATTTATAGAGATTTTACTGTAATTTAAAATTTTGATTATCATTAAGCAAATTAATTTATGAGTGAAATTTTAATTAAATGATAATATTTTATGTTTTAAATTAATTAATTAAATATGTGAATTGTACACATAATTCAAAAAGTTGAATAAAAAATATTAACCTTGAGAGTTGTGTTAAATAAGCGCATTGTGATTTTTTAGTTTAGTTTTAAAAATATATTTAATTGAATTCAAAATAAATTGAGATCAAATAAACTGGGTTAAAAATTCAATAATCCAAATTCATTATAAATTTTAATACATTTGCTAAAAAAGATTTAGAGAAGAGTTGCACGTAGGTAGGTAGAGCTTGGGTAGGGTTGGCATACCGTACAGTACCGAAAATTTCGATATGCAAAAATCACATACCGTATACTGTATTGAATTTTCGCATACCATACCAAGATTGAAAATTTTCGGTATATACCGACTCATATCAAATTAACAATAATACGGTATACCGTTTTATACCGAAAATTCGACATACCGTTCATACCTTGATTATTTATTAAAAAAACATGTATTTTATGAATACTAATATATCGTAACAACATATGTCTTAAATATGTATTTTATGAATAATAATCTATCTTAAAATAATAAAATATTTTATATATTTTAAAGATATGATACGGTACATACCGAATACCGAAAATATTTCGGTATATTTTCGGTATATACCATTATACCGAACTTTTGAAATTTTTGTACAGTTACCGTACCGAATATTTTGGTATATAACCGTACCGAACATTTTGGTATATCGAAAATTTAAATAAATTCAGTATTTTTTCGGTACGATAAGCTCGATATACATGTATACCGAACTTTCAAAATGTTTATACCATTATCACACCGATTGTTTCGGTATATCAAAAATTTCGATAAATTCAATATTTTTTTAATACGTGTAAGTTCGATATACCGGTATATTCGGTATATTTTCCAGCCCTAAACTTGGGGCAGCCACCCCTTTAATATGTTATGTAATAGAAGTAACACACATGTAAGTTAAGTTAAACATGCATTTGTGAAATAATCTTTTTTTCCCTCTAAAGTAGTTGAAAGTTGAAACACAGATAAAGTACATTGATAATCAATGTGAATGCTATTTGACAAAAACTTGTATAAACCTGATTCATGCTATGAACTCGGTTATTTAAGTATCACTATTACATACAAAAATTCTCACTGTTATGTATAAAAACTATCACTATTACGAACAAAAATAATTACAGTTTATAAATATTTTATATTTTTAAACAGTGAAAGTTTTTGTGCTAAACAGTGATAGTTTTTACACATAACAGTTATAAAGTTCATGTGTGAATCTGATTCACATGAGTGTTACTCATGCTATTATTCCATTTACCTCCTCGTGAGTGGAGAATTATATATTGAACAGTTAATTATACATGCCTAAAATAGAAACAAGCCAAAGTTAGATAAGGACATACTAGCTATATATTTTGGGATTAAGTTTTTTTAGTTCGATAATTTTGTTTCATTTTAAAATTGGTCACGATTGTTTTAACTTTTTAGCAAATCCTATAAGTTATAAAAAATTTGAAATTGGTCTTTCAACTCATTGAAAGGTGTCACCAAACAAGTTACCGCCAGCTATGTAATTATTTTATTATTTCTTTTAACTTCAAAAATGCCATCTACACTTTATTAATCATAATAATTTTGGGTCGAGATTTTTCTGCGCATTTTTTTAGGGAGAAAGAGTGATTTTCTGTGTGTTTTGGTTTATTTTTTACCTTAGACCCAACTCAAAATCCGACCAAAATTATTAGGATTAAAAAAGTTCAAGTAGCGTTTTGAAATTTAAAGGGAAAACAAAATAATCACACATGTGACGGTTACCTACTTGGTAATCTGCTGTAGTAGGTTAAAGGACCAATTTAAAAAAAAAAAAAAAACTTATAGGATCAAAATCAAAAAGTCAAAACAATCGAGACTAATTCCAAAGCGATGCAAATTTACTGGACTACAAAAAACTTAATCCCCTATATATTTTATACATTAATATTAATACTTAATAATCAAAAAACTATTTAATATCCATGAAATCACTTATCATCTATACATTGAAATTAAAGTGATGCGCATAAACTCATATAGTTTGAATTTTAAAGCAAAAAATAGTAAGTAATTGTGATTTAAATACAAAAAGATTATACTTTAGTTATAATATGTACAGTCTTCTTATTTTAGATAGATACTTTGCAAGAATATGGCACTTAATACAAAATTAAGAAGAAAACAACACGTCAGCAAATTTAAGGAGACAACACATTAAAAAAAGAGAGGGTAAAAGTACACCTGTCTCCTCAAATTTATTTATTCACTTATTTAGTAGGTATTTAAATTGACAAAATTTATATGAGTCGTCCTCATGAATAAAACGAGGTACAACTTAGCATAAATCACATTCACCCCCTCACAAAATATTAAAGCGTCAATGCCCAATATATATCCCGTCTCACCGTGAGACGGTCTCATGCGAGTGTGCCACATTCAAATACGAGTGTAAAAGTACACATTCATATTGAATTTTTATTTTTGAATAATTTACGTCTCATGTGAGACGGCGGTTATCAATAGAGTACTGAATTAGTTAATTAATCTGCAGTGTTGTCCATTATTAATTAATTAATTAATTAATACTCATTGTGAAGAAAAACTTGTAAGTTGTTTAGGGGTACTAGTCCATAGTGTCTATGAAAAACTTATTAACTATTATATAAACTAGTGACCAGCCAAATATAGATATTATCAATAATATTCGAATTTCCATACACAATATAAATTATAAAAGAGAAATGTATGCATCAGCTGCTCCTGTTTTAATGAAGAAGGATAGTTTAAAAGATGTTCGTCGATCGGTAACATATCATCCCACCATTTGGGGAGATCATTTTCTTAAATACACTTCAGAACTTACGGTATATATATATATATACCTACTATATGTTATTTAACTTGCTCTAACTTTTGCCCTCAATTGATTATATATATTATTTTATCTGTCACAATACATACAAAATATAGGGATTAAATCGTAAATGGTGCCATAACTTTTTAACTTTTTTTGATTTAGTCTTATAACTATTTTTTTTGAACGATTTAGTTTCATAACTATTAAAATTACTCAATTTTCGCCTCTCATAATTACTTTTGAAACAATTTAGTCCAATAACTACTAAAATTGCTCAATTTTCACCTCATAACTATTTTTTTGGAATGACTTAGTCTCATACTACTAGAATTGCTCAATTTCAGTCCTATTTTGCCGGAAATCACCCAACACGACATTTTTTTCACCAGCGTGCCGGTCATGTGCAACTATAAATTGAGATTCCGGCGAGGCTCGTGTTTCTAAGCACTAATTTGACACAAATTAAACACTTGAAAATTAAACTGGGGCTGAAAAATTATTTTTCTTCCCCAAATTGAGTTCTCGCGGATTTAGGGTTGAATATTGGGGAAGTACCCGATTTTAGAGAATTGTGGAGATTTAATCTCACCCCATTTCTTTTAGATTTGTTTCAATAATTTTTCTTTCTGTGTTAGTTAATGGTGTGTATTTTTAATTGACAAGTGTATTAAATTGTGGAAATCAGTAATTAAACACGAGCTTCGTTAAAATTCCGAATTTAAAATGGCACATGACTGATAAGCTGGCGAAACAACGCCGTCTTGTGATTTCCGGCAAAATAGAATGAAAATTGAACAATTCTAGTAGTTACGAGACTAAATCATTCCAAAAAATAGTTAGGGGATGAAAATTGAGCAATTCTAGTAGTTGTGGAACTAAATCATTCCAAAAAATAGTTATTGGACGAAAATTGAGCAATTTTAATAGTAATAGGATTAAATCGTTCCAAAAAATAATTATGAAATTAAATTAAAAAAAGTAAAAAGTTATGGGATCATTTAGAATTTAATCCCAAAATATATATCATCGAATTTACGCAAATTCTAATTAAGACATGCCCGATTATTTAATATATATATGATTTTGATATGGAGCCTAATATTGGGCTCCTTATGGAGCCTAATAGATTTTTTACCCGGTCCAAACCTAACTCGACCCGACCCAAAATCGGCCCAAGCGGTTCATGGTTCACCTGGCCCGAATGGTTGATGGTTTAGGGTTTACGGTTCATAGTTTAGGGTTTAGTTTAGAAATGCCATGTAAGCTATTAGGCTCCCTAAGAAGCCCAATATTAGGCTTCATATCAGAATATATATATATATATATATATAAATGCTTAAATATTATAAATTTATACAAAAAAATTGTGCGGTCTCATGCAGTATATTAATTTAATTAGATCATTGGTTTAGATTAGTTTAGTAATAATATTTACTTGTAGGGATTAATAAGAATTGATCGCTAATTTTAACTAGATGAACTTAGCTAATTAATTCCCAACCAAAAAAGACCGAAATTGACATATTCAGGATTAAAATTGAAAAAGTACAAAATTACAGGACTAAAAAATGAAATCATCCAAAGTTATATGACTAAAAATGATATTTTCTCGCCTTTTGGCTCTGATAGTAATGCTATGAAATAATTTCATCTTATTCTTATAAGTTCGATCTTGTAGATATATATAAAATTAATTCGTTTATATTAATTATTAATTTCCGAAATAAATATATAAGTGTTATGTACGTATGTTAATTTTGTACTAGGATATTTGTGGTTCCGAGGAGAAGGAAGTTGAAAGACAAAAAGAAGAAGTAAAGAAGTTGTTAGTGGAAACTCCAAATGATTCTACCCTTAAACTAGATTTGATTGATGCAATTCAACGTCTTGGGGTTGGTTATCATTTTGAGCAACAAATTGAGAAATCATTGCGACACATTCGTGACACCACTTATAACTCCAACTGCAAAAATGAGGATTTGCGTGTTGTTTCTCTTCGTTTTCGCCTGCTCAGACAACAAGGCTACCATATTCCATGCGGTATATGTATCCTATAACTTTTCTGTAATCTAATTTTCATCCAAAAATTTTAACTATCCAATTTTGATCTCATTATAACTATCTTGATTGTTTAATTTTAATTTGGTCTCATTTTTGCTGAAAAACATAAAATTTTATCGCTTTACATCATGCGATATCACTTGCCGCTTAAAATTGAGGGCTTTAGAGCTCGTAGCTGACGTGGACGCTGATTGGTAAACAAAAATTCATTTTTTTTTTTATAAATTTTGAAAGAGCAAAAAAGTTCCTCCTAGTTGCGAAAATAATAATTTTTTATTTAACAGTCAACGTCCACGTCACAAGTGATTATACTTTTCATGGCTAGAGGGATTTATATTATATGGGATGGAGAAAGAAATACTATCAAGTAATAATTAATTTGAATGGCAAGAACTTATATGAACCCCAGTTCAATTAAACTCAATTTCTTCAAGTATCATTGTTGTTAATACAAAATTTTCTTTGTGATATACACACATATCATCCTTTCAAGTGCTAGGGAAGTGTCATTATTTAAAAAACCTAACTTTAAATCTACTAAAATTTTAACAATGACACGATATGATCAATGATATATATTATGTATGCATAGCGATTGCTACTAGAAAAAAAAAAATCAGATAGACCCAAATTCATTGAATACCTATTTTTAATTAATAAATAGTACTTCGAAGGTAGAAAAAAATGACACATGAATTTTAAACAAGATTAATATTTTGTATATATTTATTCATGAGTTTCTCATTGCAGATGTGTTCAAAAAATTCCAAGATGATGAAGGAAATTTTAACAAGGGATTGATAAGTGATGTTGAAGGGCTATTAAGCTTGTACGAGGCATCAAATTATGGAATAGATGGAGAGGAAATTCTGGACAATGCATTACAATTTTCTTCGTATCATCTTATAAAATCTAATTCTCTTTCACCACTTATCAAAGAAGCTTTGAATGTCCCTATTAGCAAGACTTTGATAAGGTTGGGAGCCTCAAAATTCATCCCTATTTACCAACAAAATGAGTCTCATAATCAAATATTACTCAATTTCGCAAAATTAGACTTCAATAAAGTGCAGAAAATACATCAAAAGGAGCTATGCCAGATTACCAGGTTAGCTGCATGTGTACCACATTTTTATTTACAATCAACCTTGTACTAAAATTAAGATAAATTGCAAATAGTCTAATTAAGAAAATAAAAAAGGTGGTGTGTGACGTTTTATAAATTAGAAGACGGGGGAATATATTTTTTCAAGGATGGTAACTTTAAGGGGGTGGCAAAAGTAGGACTGTAACTTTTCGGGCTGACAAAAGTAGGACCGTAATTTTTAAAAGTTGTAAAATTAGGCCCGTAATTTTTTAAAATAGCGATTTCAGGTCAAATTAAGGCCGAATTGCCCTCTTTCGGGCTCAAATCACAAACGTGAAAATTCTTATTAATAAACATATTTTTAAATTCCACATCATTTTTTTCAGAACTAATTTCAAATTTTTTTTTTAGAAGTTAAATTCCACTTCCTTATATTGTCAAACATAAGGCTGAAAGTAATCAAATACCAAAACCTTATCACCAAAACATGGCCACTGTTTTATACTGTTATTTTGCGTAAATTATAAATTATAAATAATCACTAAATTGTGGCACCAATAATAAACTAGTAGTATTGAATATCAAGTCGTATCAAATAAATTTGGTTGTCTTTGTACCAATGTATACCTAAGTTGAGGAAATATTTGTACCCAAATGCTAGCTTAATTAGAGACCAATGTTAATTTTTCTCGATATAAAATAAAGCTAACTCAAGTTACTTATAAATAAAACTGTATCGTGATTCGTGAACTTTAAGTCTTTAAGTCACGAAATGAAATTCATAAAACCATCACACCAGAAATTTGTGTAAATTTGTATTGAAATTCATAAAACAGTATAAGGAAGTGGTATTTTACTTTAAAAAAATGGAATTAGTTCTAAAATAAATGACGTGGAATTAAAAAAAACAAAAATTATTAGTAAAAGTTTTCACGTGTGCGATTTGAGCCCGAAAGTGGACAATTCGGGCTTAATTTGACCTGAAATTGCTATTTTAAAAAGTTACGAGCTTAGTTTTACTACTTTTAAAAGTTACGGTCCTACTTTTGCCAAATTTTTAGTTACAATCCTACTTTTGCCACCCCCTAAAGTTACAGTCCTGAAAAAAAAAATATTCCCTAGAAGACGGTGATTAAATTGTAAAAACACAAATAAATATATAAAATATTTCACGAATCAAAAATGAACGAAATATAATTCAGTTTGAGGGAGAAGTTGATAAAAATGAAACGGGAAACAGATGAAACAGAGGGAGTGTCGGTTTATTTATACAGTAATACATACTTCTCTTTACAATAACACATTTGTTTTCATATAATAACATGTTCAATATCTTACACGTGTTACTATAAGAACAAATATGTGTACTGAAAGTTTGAAAATGGCAATATGTATTACTTGTTCTTACAATACACATATACTTATCCTTACATTAACACATGTTTTCCTTTATAGTAACATAAATTTGGGAGCGAGTTTTTTTATTTTGACTTTACAAATTTTTGGGAAACTCCGTTTAACCTGTGAAAAATCAGCAAATTTTTAGCCCCTTCCCAATTTATACTAATATTACACGTAATATATTTTAAAGGAGTGCTTCTCATATATTGTAAAAATATTAAACGTTTTATGAATATATTTGCCTTTTTT
This sequence comes from Stenogyne calaminthoides, assembly GCA_037126765.1. Lineage (NCBI taxonomy): Eukaryota > Viridiplantae > Streptophyta > Magnoliopsida > Lamiales > Lamiaceae > Stenogyne > Stenogyne calaminthoides. Next base: position 2,302,953 of record JBBCBC010000015.1, read on the forward strand.
TCCAAAATAATATATATAATACCAAATTATTGTAGGTGGTGGAAGAATTTAGACTTCACAAATAAACTGCCTTTTGCAAGAGATAGAGTGGTGGAATGCTACTTTTGGATATTATCAGTCTACTTTGAGCCCAAATATCAGATTGCAAGAAGCATACTAACTAAAGTCATTGCTGTGACTTCCATCATTGATGACATTTATGATGTTTATGGAACGCTAGACGAGCTTCGAATTTTCACACATACTCTTCAACGGTCGATTTATATATATATAATACTCTTTATATAATTTATTTATTTATTTTATTGTGAAAAAAATGACTTTATACAATTTTATATTGAACTCCAGTTGGGATATTAATGAGGGGAACCAACTACCACCATACGTGAAGATATGTTACGAAGCTCTTTTGGGTGTTTATGGTGAAATGGAAGATGAAATGGTAAAACTTGGCAAATTATACCGTGTCCAGTATGCAAAAGATCAGGTAATGAGTTTGGAAAGTCATTTCATTCATGTAGCATGACACAAAATTCTACTAACTCTCGATCGTACATTTCACTTTTTGGCTCTTGTTTTAGTGAGCGAATTGTTTATAGTATATGAAATGATAAAGTGACTTTTAAAAAGCTGTAAGATAGATGAGGGGTAACACTATCACACCTCACCTTAAAAAGCTCTTTATCATTTCAAATATTAATAAATAACTCGTTCGCTAAAACAGTGAATGTACAAACGAGTTTGAGACAGTTTGAGTCAGTGGCGGAGCGAGGAATTGTTCCGAGGGGGACCTAATTTATAATATACTGCAACTAAATGCACTTTCTAAATTTTTATATATTTCTAAAAAATATTTGGACTAAATATCTCTATATTAATAGAGTCAAATACATTTAATATGCATATTAAAATGTGAATTATACATATCTCTTTCTCTCTTTTGCTCCCTCTTCCTCATCTGAAGAAAACTAAGAAAATTTACATGAAAAAAGAAGGTATACTTTGAAATTAACCAAAACCTCCAACCTCAACATGTTAAAAATAAATAATTATAAATACATATAAAAAATATTAAGTGGGGCCAGTTGGCCAGTGACCCCCTTGGCCCCAACATGGCTCCGCCACTGATGGGAGTAATATAAATTTGATCTCAATTCTTATCATCCGACAGTCTTATATGGATCATATGTATTGTGCACTTTAAGGGTATTTTATTGAAACATGCAACTCGTTTTTTTCTAAATTTTCAATTGAAAAGAGTTGCATGTTTCAAATATACATTTAAGTTGTAAAAGTGCACTTTCATTTTGCAAACCAAATTGCATGCATGTTTCACTAAAATAAATTGCGTATTTAAAAACACACTTAAGTTGCCGCAAAGGCACCCAAAAGCACAAAAAAAACCTCTCTCTTTCTTTTAGTAGATATCCAACACCGAAATTAGGTTCACGTGAACTCTCTTTTGCGAAAGTGTATCACTATTATTAGAGCCAACAATTCGAGATCGGTCGATGAAGCAGACCCAACCAACCCAAAAGGGAAGTATGGGTTGAAAGAATGACTTTTAAATATAAGCTTAAAAACACGGGCTTCTTTGGCCCAACCCAGATGGCCCGTGTGCCTAATGGGCTCAGGTCAATTTGTCCCTTTGGATAATGGGCGGCCTGCTTGGCCCACGTTATTTCTAATTTTTAATAATTTGTCATTTTTCCTGGGATTTAGACTTGAAATTTTAACATTAATTGGCCAATGGGCTGGACAAGGCCGCTCGGATTGTCAACTCTAAAATTTATGCATATATAATAAGTGTCACTATTATCATACAAAGTCTAAATTGCTTAAAAAAAAATTAGATTTTTAAACAGTGACACTTTGTATGCACAACAATAATTATACTCGTTATGCATAATAATAACACTTCGTATGTACAATAATAAATACTTGAAAAAATAGTTACGTGCATTATTTTTTGTAGATGAATAAATTGATTGGTGCCTACTTTGACGAGGCAAAATGGTATTATAATACGTACACACCTGCAAGTATGGAAGAGTACATGAAGGTGGCACTTGTATCTGGTGGTTACATGATGTTGTCAACGACGTCGTTAGTTGGTATGGGAGATGATGTTTCAAAGGAAGACTTTGATTGGGTTTCGAGTGAACCAACAATGGTTCGAGCAGCCTCATCTATTTGTAGATTAATGGACGATATGGTCGGATATGGGGTAACATTTTTTATTCAAATTATGATTTTATTTCATCATACACAAGATATATTATTTGCGTATATAAGCATTTAATTAAATATATATATATATATGTGTGTGTATATATATATACAAATATAATGAGGTAATTCTGAACTTGTGAAAACGTATATATAAAGAGTGACACTCATGTGAACCAGGTTCACACATGAACTATGTCACTGTTATGTGTAAAAATTATCACTGTTATGCACAAAAACTTTCATTGTTTAAAAATATAAAACATTTTCTAAACAGTGATTGTTTTTGTTCATAACAGTGATAGTTTTTATACATAACAGTGAGAATTTTTGTATGTAACAGTGATACCTAAATAACCGAGTTCATAGTATAAACCAGGTCTACACAAGTTTTTGTCTTATATAAAAAGGTTAAAATTAATAATATAAAATGAATAGGAGTTAAGATGGTCAAAAATTCTAAATACACATAGAATATCATTGCACATGAATAATTTATTATGCATAATATGTTATAGGAGAAGTATTTTAAAATTGCAAACAAAATCAGAATTTAATAGAAAACAAAATTCCCAGTTGAGGTTGGATAGAAATAAGGACAAATTGCAAAAAATTGCCATTAATGGGAACCTGAAAATTGAACTTTTGACTTTTGGGGGCAGATAGCGAACTTTCATAATTTTGTGAAAAAAGGACTTCGGTAAAAATTTTAGGCAAAACAGACACATGCAAAATGATAAAAAAAAATACCCCCATGTTTTGCATGTGAATTTGCCCGATATCCTTTTCTTAACGATAATTTGAAAGTTTGTTTCATGCCCTATAAAAGTTAAATTTGGTCCTGAAGTGTAATTGGTGAGATCCATCATGTCACGTAAGGGGAGGTCATAGTTCATTAATAGTCAGAAAATAAAATCACAAATAGAGTAAATTGATAAAGTTAAAATTAGTGACAAAAATTAGTCTTTTTTTTTCTTTTTTTTTTAAATTAGTGACAAAAATTAGTCTTGTTTTGCAATTATCTTAAAGTAGACCAGATGTTATTAATTGATTGGAAGACTGAATTTGAAATTATAACTCAACATGGAGGTTTGTACAATGAAACTCATAAGTCAATATGTGTTCATTAGTCAACATACGGTGGATATAAAATTTTGTTTTTTATTATTATAGTTTAACAAATCAATTCAATTATGTTATTAACCGTATATTCAGATACTTATACATATTTTTTTAAAAAAAATTAGGTGAGATCCATCATGTCACGTAAGGGGAGGTCATAGTTCATTAATAGTCAGAAAATAAAATCACAAATAGAGTAAATTGAAGATTTCTATTGTATGGTATAACTGATCTATGGGGCTGAATCATGTGTTCCAAAAATTTAAATAATAAGATAAGCTTTGTTTGATGAGAGGGATTTGAGTTTGGCATAACACTGATGCAGAATGAGTCATCGCTTTAATATATATTATGTATTTTCTTTAATAAATATACTAATTAATGTCGTTGTTTCATTCTGTCATTACATTGATCTCGTTATTCGGGAACAATTTAGGGTTTTACGTTCCATTAGTATAAATAAGTGTTGTATTTTCATTTCTAAGGACACCTTTGATTATCGATTAATATATATTTCCAAGAATTTCCTGCGTACTTCAATGAGTACCCGTATGATTTGGATGAGGATGATATGGATTTCATGGAAAATCTATCCACTCACCAAACCAACTCATCACTGCAATCCGCCACCACCACCCACTCTCCCATGACATCGAACCACAGACACCGCCGGACCTCCAGTCATCTTCGTCCGCCGCTGCAGGATTGAGGAGGACGGTGGCGGCCGTTTCGGACCTGATTCCCTAAATTTAGGAGTGTCTCTTAAGACTTTGATGGGCCTATTGGGCCTTTTTCTATTGATGGTGAGGATTTGAACCACCAAGTGTTTTTACTAAGGCTCAGGTTACCCACTCCTACCTTTTTAGTAAATACACCACTTGGATTAATACACTACTATATGATGAATACACTACCCCTGATTTCCCCAAAAACCCCCAATCTATATATTTCTTATTCACGCATCCTCCTATTCAATTAAAAAAAAAACCTTGATACACCTCCACCCAAATTGTAAGGCAAGCGAGAAAACTACCGCCCCGCCCGCATCCACCTCCACAATGTAAAATTTTGGAAAAAAAAATTACGATTATGTACATGAATTAGGAAAATTTTCTCGAACTTACTATAAAAATTCAAAAAATATTTCCAAATAGTAGGATCAATATTTCACATGTAAAACGATGGAAAAACTTTTTCGGTTAGTACAATTATTCAAAATATTTCTTGAAAAACATGAAAAATCTTGAAAAAAATTTCTAACCGAATGATCATTTTTTTTCATATGCAAAATTTTGGAAAAACTTTCCGAATTATGTACATGAATTTGGAAAATATTCTCGAACTTACTATAAAAATTCAAAAATATTTTCCAAACAAGAGGATCAATATTTCATATGTCACTACTACACATTTGAGCTTGCACAAACAAGACTTGGACAACCCTTTTTTTTTTCAAATGACTCTCCAAGTAACAACTTGAGAGCGGTTTTATAAAAAAAATAACATAGGCAAGAAAACCGCCGTCCAAAATAAATCTTGGACACGGTTTCAAATCTGGCATCTATACTATTTGCACAAATGTTATTTAACCGCATTTGTCTAAATATTTGACAAATGTTAATAACCGCTGTCTTATTATTTTTTTTATATATATATATATGAACCGAGACCTAGTTCGAGACTTCATTTCTTTCTCTCCAATTTCTTCTCCCCAAAATCGCCAAGAAAAACCTTCAACCAAATCGCCGCCGTTTGGGTTTCCATTCAACCAAATCGCCGTTGACTATTGAACCCCTTCTTCAGCCGTCGTCGGCTTCTCCCTCTCCCCCAAATCGTCCCCCTCCCTCCCTCTCCTAGCGCGCCCGCCTTATCTCCCTCCCTCCTCCCTACCGCCTCCGGTCGTCGTTCCTCCTCCCCTCCCCGCCTCCCGCCCCATAACACTTAGTTGGTACAAAGGATTGTGCAATCTTTAATTTTACTTTTTTTCAAGCTGTAGCTTTATTCATATTATTGCATATTCCGTATTGAACATTATAAATATGATTATATAGTTGAATTGAACAATATTAATATATGAGTAAGTCAATATAACGTGTGTTAAAAAAAATCAAATGAATAGGTCTTCCATGAAATAATATCTCTTTTGAAATATTTATAGGCCTCAACTCAAGTCGTATTTCCATTGAATTTTTCAAGCTTTAGCTTTATTCATATTATATATGTTACTCTTGTTGTTTTTTGAACTTAACTAATTTTTGTTGTTTATAACACTTAGTTAATTTTGTTGCTCTTGTATGAGAGTATGCACACTAATACACATGTGTTCATAGTATGTTGCTCTTATATGAGAGTATGCACACTAACACACTTAGTCATTCAAACAGCTAATACACATGTGTTCATAGTATAAGAGTATGCTATCAACCCAAATTTTAATTTATAAGTAGATGATCTGAGATGTAACTTATAAGTAGATGTATCATGTATCTTTGCATAGATAGTTCTTATCATGTATGAAACATCCCACAGAATATTGTTTATTTTTTGTTTATTAAATGTTGTTTCTTCCGCTTTACGGGATCATGTCTCGCTTTTGCCGTATCCCTGAGATGATGGAGATTCTTGATGAGATCATGGCATATGATGACTTGAGAGAGTGTGACATCGATGTTCCCACCACCACTAGCGACTCAGGAGAAGCGCGACTCGGGTATATAGTTACAATGTCATCTATTAAGAGAGCTCGTAGCAAAGGAAAAACACTTCGTAATTTTATTACAATTGAATAGTTTTGAAATCGATAAATATATTGATTGATCGTTGAACCTAATTAAATACTATGTTATTGCGATTATCGTTCAATGAGTTTGGACAGCAATAGGAAAAGAGAGTGAGTCGAGTCCTTCTACATTGGAGTCTTTGTCCGAGCGTGATCCTATCGTCTTTGCCAACCAACGATCGCGTAACCCCAAACCGACTCCTTTGAAGGAAAGATTATGGGACGAAGCTACGGTATGTTAATTATATATTTATTGAAAGTTGTAGTATGACCCTTAAATTTACTAAATTGTTATGTTATATGCGTATAGACTACCTTCGAGGGTCTTGACCTCACAAAGAAGAAGCAAATATTGTCGCAAGTCGAGTAATGGCCAAGAATTTCCTGGACTTGGTTGAGAAGTAAGACACGAGATCCGAAAACCGGTCTTTACTCGGCTAGTCCGCCTCCTGCGTGTCGAATAATAACCCTATGGTGGCTCCATCTTTGGGATGTTTTACGCTCCATTAGTATAAATAAGTGTTGTATTTTCATTTCTAAGGACACCTTTGATTATCGATTAATATATATTTCCAAGAATTTCCTGCGTACTTCAATGAGTACCCGTATGATTTGGATGAGGATGATATGGATTCATGGAAAATCTATCCACTCACCAAACCAACTCATCACTGCAATCCGCCACCACCACCCACTCTCCCATGACATCGAACCACAGACACCGCCGGACCTCCAGTCATCTTCGTCCGCCCATTGCGAGATTGAGGAGGGGCGGTGGCGGCCAAGTTTCAGGACCTGATTCCCTAAATTTAGGAGTGTCTCTTCAAGACCGATGGGCCTATTGGGCCTTTTTCTATTGATGGTGAGGATTTGAACCACCAAGTGTTTTTACTAAGGCTCAGGTTACCCACTCCTACCTTTTTAGTAAATACACCACATGGATTAATACACTACTATATGATGAATACACTACCCCTGATTTCCCCAAAATACCCCCAATCTATATATTTCTTATTCACGCATCCTCCTATTCAATTAAAAAAAAAAAACCTTGATACACCTCCACCCAAATTGTAAGGCAAGCGAGAAAACTACCGCCCCGCCCGCATCCACCGCCACAATGTAAAATTTTGGAAAAAAAATTCTGAATTATGTACATGAATTCGGAAAATTTTCTCGAACTTACTATAAAAATTCAAAAAATATTTCCAAATAGTAGGATCAATATTTCACATGTAAAACGATGGAAAAACTTTTTCGGTTAGTACAATTATTCAAAAATATTTCTTGAAAAACATGAAAAAATCTTGAAAAAATTTCTAACTGCATGATCATTTTTTCATATGCAAAATTTTGGAAAAACTTTCCGAATTATGTACATGAATTTGGAAAATATTCTCGAACTTACTATAAAAATTCAAAAAATATTTCCAAACAGTAGGATCAATATTTCATATGTCACTACTACACATTTGAGCTTGCACAGCTGCACTTGGACAACCCTTTTTTCAAACAGATCTCCAAGTAACAACTTGGAGAGCGGTTTTTAAAAAAAAAAAAAATAAACGGGTTTGAAACCGCGTCCAAAAAATAAACCAGACGATGGGTTTCAAACCCATTGCCTATCCTACCGCCATGATTTACTAACCGCTGTCTAAATATTTTGATACGGTTAATAACCGTATCTTATTTTTTTTTATATATATATATATATGAACCGAGACCTAGTTCGGACTTCATTTCTTTCTCCAATTTCTTCTCCCCCAAAATCGCCATGCGAAAAACCTTCAACCAAATCGCCGCCCGTCGTGGGTTTCCATTCAACCAAATCGTTGCATTCGCCTTGACACCTTAGCCGCCGTAAATCGGCTTCTCCCTCCCCCAAATCGTTCTGCGCCCTCCCTCCTCTCTCTCCGCCCTTGCTGCCTTTCCCTCCCTCCCCTCCCCGCCTCCGCCTCGCCATCCTCCCCTCCCTCGCCTCGCCCATAACACTTAGTTGTGCGATGGATTGTGCAATCTTTAATTTTACTTTTTTTCAAGGCGTAGCTTTATTCATATTATTGCATATTCCGTATTGAACATTATAAATATGATTATATAGTTGAATTGAACAATATTAATATATGAGTAAGTCAATATAACGTGTGTTAAAAAATCAAATGAATAGGTCTTCCATGAAATAATATCTCTTGAAATATTTATAGGCCCTCAACTCAAGTCGATTTCAATTGAATTTTTTCAAGCTTTAGCTTTTATTCATATATATATATGTTGCTCTTGTTGTTTTTTTTTGAACCTAACTAATTTTGTTGTTTATAACACTTAGTTAATTTTGTTGCTCTTGTATGAGAGTATGCACAATTAATACACATGTGTTCATAGTATGTTGCTCTTATATGAGAGTATGCATGCCTAATACACTTAGTCATTCAAGCTTTAGCTAATACACATGTGTTCATAGTATAAGAGTATGCTATCAACTGAAATTTTAATTTATAAGTAGATGATGCAGATGTAACTTATAAGTAGATGTATCATGTATCTTTGCATAGATAGTTCTTATCATGTATGAAACATCCGGTTGTGAATATTGTTTATTTTTTGTTTATTAAATGTTGTTTCTTCGCTTTTACAGATCATGTCTCGTTTGCCATATCCCTAGATGATGGAGATTCGGATGGAGATCATGGGCGCATATGATGACTTGAGAGAGAGTGTGACACCGATGCTCCCACCACCCTAGCAGACTCAGGGAGAAGCGCACTTTCGGGTATAGTTACAATGTCATCTATTAAGAGAGCTCGTAGGCAAGGAAAACACTTCGAATAATTTTATTACAATTGAATGTACTTTGAAATCGATAAATATATTGATTGATCGTTGAACCTAATTAAATACTATGTTTATTGCGCTTATCGTTCAATGAGTTTGGACAGCAATAGGAAAAGAGAGTGAGTCGTAGTCCTTCTACATTGGAGTCTTTGCCGGGAGCGTGATCCCTCGTCTTTGCCGATACCAACGCGTAACCTAAACCGACTCCTTTGAAGGAAAAGATTATGGGGACGAGCTTCACGGTATGTTAATTATATATTTATTGAAAGTTGTAGTATGACCCTTAAATTTACTAAATTGTTATGTTATATGCATTATAGACTACCTTGAGGTCTTGACCTCACAAAGAAGAAAAGCAAATATTGTCGCAAGTCGAGTAATGGCCAAGAATTTCCGGACTTGGTTGAGAAGTAAGACACGAGATCCGAACCGGTCTTTACTCGGCTAATCCGCCTCTCTGCAGATCGGAAATAACCCTATGGTGGCTCCATCTTTGGGATGTTTTACGTTCCATTAGTATAAATAAGTGTTGTATTTTTCATTTTCTAAGACACCTTTTGATTATCGATTAATATATATTTCCAAGAATTTCCTGCGTACTTCAATGAGTACCAGATGATTTGGATGAGGATGATATGGATTCATGGAAAATCTATCCACTCTCCAAACCAACTCATCAACGCAATCCGCCACCACCACCCACTCTCCCATGACATCGAACCACCGAGACACCGGCCGGACCTCCATCATCTTCGTCCGCCGCAGGAGATTGAGGAGGAGGTGGCGGCCGTTTAGACTGATTCCCTAAATTTAGGAGTGTCTCTTCAGATGGATTGATGGGCCTATTGGGCCTTTTCTATTGATGGTGAGGATTTGAACCACCAAGTGTTTTTACTAAGGCTCAAAGTTACCCACTCCTACCTTTTTTAGTAAATACACCACATGGATTAATACACTACTATATGATGAATACACTACCCCCGATTTCCCCAAAATACCCCCAATCTATATATTTTTATTCACGATCCTCCTATTCATTAAAAAAAAAAAAAAACTTGATACACCTCCACCCAAATTGTAAAACAAGCGAGAAAACTACACGCCCCCAAGATCCACCGCCACAATGTAAAATTTTGGAAAAAAAAATTAATTATGTACATGAATTAGGAAAATTTTCTCGAACTTACTATAAAAATTCAAAAAATATTTCCAAATAGTAGGATCAATATTTCACATGTAAAACGATGGAAAAACTTTTTCGAGTTAGTACAATTATTCAAAAATATTTCTTGAAAAACATGAAAAAATCTTGAAAAAATTTCTAACCGTAATGATCATTTTTTTCATATGCAAAATTTTGGAAAAACTTTCCGAATTATGTACATGAATTTGGAAAATATTCTCGAACTTACTATAAAAATTCAAAAATATTTCCAAACAAGAGGATCAATATTTCATATGTCACTACTACACATTTGAGCTTACCCAACAAGATTGGACAACCTTTTTTTCAAGCAGATCTCCAAGTAACAACTTGAGAGCGGTTTATAAAAAAAAAAATAGATAATGGTTTGAAACCGCTGTCCAAGAATAAACAGACAAATGGTTTCAAACCATTGTTTAATCTTGATTTGCACAATTTACTAACCGCTGTCTAAATCGCTTGGAACGTTAATTTAATAACTTTTTTTTTTTTTTTATATATATATATGAACCGAGACCTAGTTCGACTTCATTTCTTTCTCTCCAATTTCTTCTCCCCCAAAATCGCCAAAACCTTCAACCAAATCGCCGCCATTGCTTGGTTTCCATTCAACCAAATCGCCATTGCCGCTTGACTGACTTTAGTCAATGCTAAAACCTCCTCTCCCCCAAATCGTCCTCCTCCCCTCCCTCCTCTCCTATCAAGGCCCCTCCCGCCTCCCCTCCGCCTCCTCCTCCATCCTATCCTCCTCACTTAGCCTCCATAACACTTAGTTGGTGCAGTGGATTGTGCAATCTTTAATTTTACTTTTTTTTTTCAAGTCAGTAGCTTTATTCATATTATTGCATATTCCGTATTGAACATTATAAATATGATTATATAGTTGAATTGAACAATATTAATATATGAGTAAGTCAATATAACGGTGTTAAAAAAAAAATCAAATGAATAGGTCTTCCATGAAATAATATCTCTTTGAAATATTTATAGGCCTCAACTCAAGTCGATTTCAATTGAATTTTTTCAAGCTTTAGCTTTATTCATATTATATATGTTGCTTGTTGTTGTTTTTTGAACCGAACTAATTTTGTTGTTTATAACACTTAGTTAATTTTGTTGCTCTTGTATGAGAGTATGCATGCCTAATACACATGTGTTCATAGTATGTTGCTCTTATATGAGAGTATGCACAAATAATACACTTAGTCATTCAAGCTTTAGCTAATACACATGTGTTCATAGTATAAAGAGTATGCTATCAATCAAATTTTAATTTATAAGTAGATGATCTTGAGATGTAACTTATAAGTAGATGTATCATGTATCCTGCATAGATAGTTCTTATCATGTATGAAACATCCGGTTGTGAATATTGTTTATTTTTTGTTTATTAAATGTTGTTTCTTCTGCTTTACAGGATCATGTCTCGTTTGCCATATCCCGGAGATGATGGAGATTACGATGGAGATCATAAGCGCGTATGATGACTTGAGAGAGTGTGACACCGATGCTCCCACCACCACTAGCAGCTCCGGGAGAAGCGCACTGGGTATAGTTACAATGTCATCTATTAAGAGAGCTCAGAAGCAAGGAAAACACTTCCAGTAATTTTATTACAATTGAATGTGATTTTGAAATCGATAAATATATTGATTGATCGTTGAACCTAATTAAATACTATGTTATTGCGATTATCGCTCAATGAGTTTGGACAGTAAATAGGAAAAGAGAGTGAGTCGTAGTCCTTCTACATTGAGCTGCCGTCAGAGCGTGATCCCTATCGTCTTTGCCGCCACCAACGGTTGCGTAACCCCCAAACTCGCTTTTCAAGGAAAGATTATGGGACGAGCTTACGGTATGTTAATTATATATTTATTGAAAGTTGTAGTATGACCCTTAAATTTACTAAATTGTTATGTTATATGCGTATAGACTACCTTCAGAGGTCTTGACCTCACAAAGAAGAAGCAAATATTGTCGCAATTTGAGTAATGGCCAAGAATTTCCGGACTTGGTTGAGAAGTAAGACACGAGATCCGAAACGGGTCTTTACTCGGCCTAGTCCGCCTCCCTGACGTCAGAATAACCCTATGGTGGCTCCATCTTTGGGATGTTTTACGCTCCATTAGTATAAATAAGTGTTGTATTTTCATTTCTAAGACACCTTTGATTATCGATTAATATATATTTCAAGAATTTCCTGCGTACTTCAATGAGTACCAGATGATTTGGATGAGGATGATATGGATTCATGGAAAATCTATCCACTCACCAAAACCAACTCATCAACGCAACCGCCACCACCACCCACTCTCCCATGACATCGAACCACGACACCGCCCGGACCTCCAAATATCTTCGGCCCGCGGCCGCAGGATTGAGGAGGACGGTGGCGGCCGTTTGACTGATTCCCTAAATTTAGGAGTGTCTCTTCGCACTGATGGGCCTATTGGGCCTTTTCTATTGATGGTGAGGATTTGAACCACCAAGTGTTTTTTACTAAGGCTCAAAGTTACCCACTCCTACCTTTTAGTAAATACACCACCTGGATTAATACACTACTATATGATGAATACACTACCCCTGATTTCCCCAAAATACCCCCAATCTATATATTTCTTATTCACGCATCCTCCTATTCAATTAAAAAAAAAAAACCTTGATACACCTCCACCCAAATTGTAAGGTAAATGAAAACTACCGCCCAAAGATCCACCGCCACAATGTAAAATTTTGGAAAAAAAATTAATTATGTACATGAATTTTAAAAATTTTCTAAACTACTATAAAAATTCAAAAAATATTTCCAAATAGTAGGATCAATATTTCACATGTAAACGATGGAAAAACTTTTTTTTCGGTTAGTACAATTATTCAAAAATATTTCTTGAAAAACATGAAAAATCTTGAAAAAATTTCTAACCGTAATGATCATTTTTTTTCATATGCAAAATTTTGGAAAAACTTTCCGAATTATGTACATGAATTTGGAAAATATTCTCGAACTTACTATAAAAATTCAAAAATATTTCCAAAGCAAGGGATCAATATTTCATATGTCACTACTACACATTTGAGCTTGACAATTGCATTGGATAACCCTTTTTCAAAGCAGATTCCGGCAACAACTTGGAGAGCGGTTTCTCAAAAAAGCTTTTACGCAGGCTTGAAACCGGTTTTGAAACCCGAATAAAAAGCTTGAACAGACCCATGGGTTTTCAAACTATTGCCTAATACTCCCCTGCTACCGCAGTGTTACTAACCGCTGTCTAAGTGTTTCGACAGACGGTTAATAACCTTGTTGTCTTATTTTTTTTTATATATATATATATGAACCGGTGACCTAGTTAGGACTTCATTTCTTTCTTCTCCACTTCTCCCCCAAAATCGCCAAGAAAACCTTTCAAACCAAATCGCCATCGCCGCCGGTTCCATTCAACAAATCGCCGCTGCCGCCTTGGACCTCGCTAGTCCCGGCTTCTCCCTCTCCCCCAAATCGTTCTGGCGCCCTCCCCTCCATCTCCTTATAGCTATCCGCCCTCCTACCGCCTCCGCCGTCATATCCTCCCCCGCCGCCGCCCCATCCACACTTAGTTGGTACAAAGGATTGTGCAATCTTTAATTTTACTTTTTTTCAAAGTCTGTAGCTTTTATTCATATTATTGCATATTCCGTATTGAACATTATAAATATGATTATATAGTTGAATTGAACAATATTAATATATGAGTAAATCAATATAACGTGTTAAAAAAAATCAAATGAATAGGTCTTCCATGAAATAATATCTTTGAAATATTTATAGGCCCTCAACTCAAGTCGTATTTCAATTGAATTTTTCAAGCTTTAGCTTTTATTCATATTATATATGTTGCTCTTGTTGTTTTTTGAACTGAACTAATTTTGTTGTTTATAACACTTAGTTAATTTTGTTGCTCTTGTATGAGAGTATGCACAGCTAATACACATGTGTTCATAGTATGTTGCTCTTATATGAGAGTATGCACTAATACACTTAGTCATTCAAGCTTAGCTAATACACATGTGTTCATAGTATAAGAGAGTATGCTATCAACCCAAATTTTAATTTATAAGTAGATGATCACCGGATGTAACTTATAAGTAGATGTATCATGTATCTTTTGCATAGATAGTTCTTATCATGTATGAAACATCCCGGGTTGTGAATATTGTTTATTTTTTGTTTATTAAATGTTGTTTTTCCTTACGCTCAGGATCATGTCTAGTTTATATATCTAGGATGATGGAGATTCTCGATGGAGATCATGGCGATATGATGACTTGAGAGAGTGACACGATGTTCCCACCACCACTAGCAGCTCGGGGAGAAGCGCACTCGGGGTATAGTTACAATGTCATCTATTAAGAGAGCTCGTAGCAAGGGGAAAACACTTCAGGTAATTTTATTACAATTGAACAGTTTGAAATCGATAAATATATTGATTGATCGTTGAACCTAATTAAATACTATGTTATTGCGATTATCGTTCAATGAGTTTGACAGATACGAAAAAGAAAGTGAGTCGTAGTCCTTCTACATTGGAGCTGCTTCGGGAGCGTGATCCTATCGTCTTTGCCGAATGAACGATCGTAGCGTAACCCCAAACTCCTTTGAAGGAAAAGATTATGGGACGAGCTTACGGTATGTTAATTATATATTTATTGAAAGTTGTAGTATGACCCTTAAATTTACTAAATTGTTATGTTATATGCGATAGACTACCTTTTCGGAGGTCTTGACCTCAAAAAGAAAAAGCAATATTATCTTAAGCCGGAGTAATGGCCAAGAATTTCCGGACTTGGTTGAGAAGTAACACACGAGATCCGGAAACTGGTCTTTACTCGGCTAGTCCGCCTCCTGCGTATCAGAATAACCCTATGGTGGCTCCATACTGGGATGTTTTACGTTCCATTAGTATAAATAAGTGTTGTATTTTCATTTCTAAGGACACCTTTGATTATCGATTAATATATATTTCCAAGAATTTCCTGCGTACTTCAATGAGTACCAGATGATTTGGATGAGGATGATATGGATTCATGGAAAATCTATCCACTCACCAAACCAACTCATCAACGTCCTCCGCCACCACCACCCACTCTCCCATGACATCGAACCACAGACACCGCCGACCTCCACTATCTTCGTCACCGCAGGATTGAGGAGGAGGACCTGTGTCAAGTTTGGACCGATTCCCTAAATTTAGGAGTGTCTCTTCGCACTGATGGGCCTATTGGGCCTTTTCTATTGATGGTGAGGATTTGAACCACCAAGTGTTTTTACTAAGGCTCAGGTTACCCACTCCTACCTTTTTAGTAAATACACCACCTGGATTAATACACTACTATATGATGAATACACTACCCCTGATTTCCCCAAAATACCCCCAATCTATATATTTCTTATTCACGCATCCTCCTATTCAATTAAAAAAAAAAAACCTTGATACACCTCCACCCAAATTGTAAGGCAAGCGAGAAAACTACCGCCCCGCCCGCATCCACCGCCACAATGTAAAATTTTGGAAAAAAAATTCTGAATTATGTACATGAATTAGGAAAATTTTCTCGAACTTACTATAAAAAATTCAAAAAATATTTCAAATAGTAGGATCAATATTTCACATGTAAAAAACGATGGAAAAACTTTTTCGAAGTTAGTACAATTATTCAAAATATTTCTTGAAAAACATGAAAAAAATCTTGAAAAAATTTCTAACCGTAATGATCATTTTTTCATATGCAAAATTTTGGGAAAAAACTTTCCGAATTATGTACATGAATTTGGAAAATATTCTAACTTACTATAAAAATTCAAAAATATTTCCAAACAAGAGGATCAATATTTCATATGTCACTACTACACATTTGAGCTGAACAACAATTTTACTTGACAACCTTTTTTTCAAACAGATCTCCAAGTAACAACTTGGAGAGCGGTTTTATAAAAAAAAAACATAGATAATGGTTTGAAACCGCCGTCAAGAATAAACCTTGACAGTGGTTTCAAACCGTTGCCTCTATCTTGACTTGCACAAATGTTACTAACCATTGCCTAAAATATTGGACAAATGTTAATAAATCGCTGTCTATTTTTTTTTATATATATATATATGAACCGAGACCTAGTTCCGACTTCATTTTTTCTCTCCAATTTCTTCTCCCCAAAATCGCCAAAAAACCTTCAACCAAATCGCTTGCCGTAAGTGGGTTTCCATTCAACCAAATCAAATAAATTGTTGACTAGTCAGCCCGCTTGCTAAATAACTTTCCCCCCAAATCGTCCTCCCTCCCTCCTCTCTCCTACCTTGCTTCCTCCCCTCCCCTTCTCCGCCTCATCCTCCTCCCCTACCGCCCGCCCCCTCCCTCCATAACACTTAGTTGGTACAATGGATTGTGCAATCATTAATTTTACTTTTTTTTTCAAGTTTGTAGCTTTATTCATATTATTGCATATTCCGTATTGAACATTATAAATATGATTATATAGTTGAATTGAACAATATTAATATATGAGTAAGTCAATATAACGTGTTAAAAAAAAAATCAAATGAATAGGTCTTCCATGAAATAATATCTCTCTTGAAATATTTATAGGCCTCAACTCAAGTCGTATTTCCATTGAATTTTTCAAGCTTTAGCTTTTATTCATATTATATATATTGTTTTGTTGTTTTTTTTGACTCCAACTAATTTTGTTGTTTATAACACTTAGTTAATTTTGTTGCTCTTGTATGAGAGTATGCACATCTAATACACATGTGTTCATAGTATGTTGCTCTTATATGAGAGTATGCACATCTAATACACTTAGTCATTCAAACTAGCTAATACACATGTGTTCATAGTATAAAGAGTATGCTATCAACTGAAATTTTAATTTATAAGTAGATGATGCAGATGTAACTTATAAGTAGATGTATCATGTATAATTTGCATAGATAGTTCTTATCATGTACGAAACATCCCGGTTGTGAATATTGTTTATTTTTTGTTTATTAAATGTTGTTTATTCCGCTTTTACGAGGATCATGTCTCGTTTGCCATATCCCGGAGATGATGGAGATTCGATGGAGATCATGGCGATATGATGACTTGAGAGAGTGTGACACCGATGCTCCCACCACCACTAGCAGCTCCGGGGGGCGACTTTTCGGTATAGTTACAATGTCATCTATTAAGAGAGCTCGTAGCAGCGAAAAACACTTCGTAATTTTATTGCAATTGAACAGGTTTGAAATCGATAAATATATTGATTGATCGTTGAACCTAATTAAATACTATGTTATTGGGTTATCGTTCAATGAGTTTTGAATGAACAAAAGGAAAAAGTGAGTCGTAGTCATTTCACATTGGAGCCGGGCCACGAGCGTGATCCTATCGTCTTTGCCCAACGACGGGGCGTAACTAAAACTCCTTTGAAGGAAAAGATTATGAGACGAGCTTCTTACGGTATGTTAATTATATATTTATTGAAAGTTGTAGTATGACCCTTAAATTTACTAAATTGTTATGTTATATCGCAGATAGACTACCTTGAGAGGTCTTGACCTCTCAAAGAAGAAGCAAATATTGTCGCAAGTTGCGAGTAATGGCCAAGAATTTCCTGACTTGGTTGAGAAGTAAGAAGACACGAGATCCGGAAACCCGGTCTTTACTCGGCTAATCCGCCTCTGCAGTCGTAATAACCCTATGGTGGCTCCATCTTTGGGATGTTTTACGTTCCATTAGTATAAATAAGTGT
Organism: Stenogyne calaminthoides; assembly: GCA_037126765.1. NCBI lineage: Eukaryota > Viridiplantae > Streptophyta > Magnoliopsida > Lamiales > Lamiaceae > Stenogyne > Stenogyne calaminthoides. Next base: position 2,320,884 of record JBBCBC010000015.1, read on the forward strand.
TGTATTTTCATTTCTAAGGACACCTTTGATTATCGATTAATATATATTTCCAAGAATTTCCTGCGTACTTCAATGAGTACCCGTATGATTTGGATGAGGATGATATGGATTCATGGAAAATCTATCCACTCACCAAACCAACTCATCACTGCAATCCGCCACCACCACCCACTCTCCCATGACATCGAACCACAGACACCGCCGGACCTCCGTCATCTTCGTCCCCGCCTGCCGCAGGATTGAGGAGGACGGTGGCGGCCAAGCCGGACCTGATTCCCTAAATTTAGGAGTGTCTATTCGCACTGATGGGCCTATTGGGCCTTTTCTATTGATGGTGAGGATTTGAACCACCAAGTGTTTTTACTAAGGCTCAGGTTACCCACTCCTACCTTTTTAGTAAATACACCACTTGGATTAATACACTACTATATGATGAATACACTACCCTTGATTTCCCCAAAATACCCCCCAATCTATATATTTTCTTATTCACGATCCTCCAATTCAATTTAAAAAAAAAACCTTGATACACCTCCACCCAAATTGTAAGGCGAAACGAAAAACTACCGTCCGCCCGATCCGCCGCCACTATGTAAAATTTTGGAAAATAAATTAATTATGTACATGAATTTAAAAATTTTCTCGAACATACTATAAAAATTCAAAAAATATTTCCAAATAGTAGGATCAATATTTCACATGTAAAACGATGGAAAAAACTTTTTGGTTAGAACAACTATTCAAAAATATTTCTTGAAAAACATGAAAAAATCTTGAAAAAAATTTCTAACCGAATGATCATTTTTTCATATGTAAAATTTTGGAAAAACTTTCCGAATTATGTACATGAATTTGGAAAATATTATCGAACTTACTATAAAAATTCAAAAATATTTCCAAACAAGAGGATCAATATTTCATATGTAAACCCATTTTAAATGGTAATTTTGACATTTTATGTGTCTATTTTTTTTTTTTTTTTAAAATGACAGAAAGGTGTAGGTGTGAGTAACCTGAGCCATGTACTAATCTTAATTACATTATTAGGCTAATGTCTTCCTTTAGATAAGGTAATTCCGAGGGCCAATTAATATCAATGGCCTTGGAAATTGTCGAAAACCAATTTGGGCCGTATGCTATGGTGAAGAATTTTTTGAAGATTTAGTGGATGATGGGCCCTTTATTTTTTATGATGGACTGAATAATTTTAGTGGGTCCCCATTTTACATGGACCAACTTTAATGACGAGCAACCCGTTATTGATATCGCGTTTTTTGCGTTTGAGGAACATCATGATGTTGTCGCGACAATATTTCCGACGATTATTATGCTTCATTGGCAAGTTCATGGATATTCCGCAGCGACTTCTCAAGGATTATTTTTGCCTTATTTTTGCGAGTTGAAAAATATTTCGACTCCCCTCCCACTTTTGTCAAGAATGAGTCATCTATGATTAGAGAAATCGAATTTCACCAAAAGAGGAAAAGGATGATGCATAATGACTCATCACCTCATCATATTCCCATGCATACATGATTTCCTTTAATAAGTTTACTAATTAATGTCGTTGATTTCCTTCATTATTATATTTATCTTATTCTTTGGGAACAAGTTAGGGTTTTATGTTTCATTAGTTTAAATTGGTGCTCTACTTTCATTGTAAGAACACCTTTAATTATCGACATTATATATTTTCGAATTTTCTAATACTTGAAACACTGATCTCACTTCTCGCAGAGCTCAAGATGCAGCCTTTGCATCAAACACATTGATGCTATTATATTAGAATGTTATTAAAATCGTACTATAACTTCTCACAATAAATGCATCCTTAAAAATATGTACACTTGAACAAAGATAATGTACATTCGCTCACAAAATGTACACTTGAACATTTGCTCCCCCGTGTAAAATTCAATTTAGATGTGCACAACATGTTTCATGTAGGATTTGTATCTATTATTGTCCCACTCATCATTGTTGTTGACCCCACAATATAAATTTTTCTCTTTATTTTTAAATTTCATGGGTCTACTTGAACAATAAATATATAATTATTTGGTATTATTATAGGGTCCACCCCTACTCACTTGTCATTTCAACTAATCAAACCTCTACTCACCCTTTCCAAACGTGAAGAGACAACCAACATCTCTTCTCACAATAAATGTTCATCCAAAAAATGTACCATCGGACAATAAAATGTACACTTTCGAAAGATAAAAAATTTACACTCCATAAAATTTAAACTAATCAAGAGTTCTCATTTATACAAAAAAATAAATCAATCAAGAGTTCTCATTTATACAACAAATAAAACCAATCAAAAAGAATTCTCATTCATACAACAAATAAATCAATCAAGAGTTCTCATTTATACAAAAAAAAAAAAAGCTAATCAAGAGTTCTCGTTTGTAGAAATCCAAATCCAGAATTAAATATATCATCATACTTAAATTTGACAGAAATTATTCTACACATTTGAAAATGTACACTCGCTGAATAAAATGTACATCCACCTGCAAAACTACAAAAAATCAACCGTGCTTACTCATCACTACATTCATCAGACAATATAACTCCCCACTACCAATTTATGACAATCTACCCAAAATAGGCCCTTGACGTTGAATAAAAAAAACCTCTCTCTCTCATCAAAACCTATCGTTGATGCGGGGCGTGAATACGCCGCCATCTCATGTCGCCGAATACACAAGTCGCGGAAACCTCATGTGTGTTTTTTAGAGAGATCTATATATAGAGAGACAAAGTGTGAGTGAGAGAGAGGAGGGTGAGACTGCAGATATTTAGATATAATGAGAATAGGGGTTGGGTGGGTGGTTGTTTATTATTATTAATGTTAAATGTAATTATAAAATTAAATGAAGGGTACCATTGGTAGTTTAAGTGAAAGTGGACAGTGAATTGTGGCTGATTGTAATGAGCCTCTAAAGCATGTAAGTGAATGTAATTATCCCATTTTATTTTTTTCTTTTTTTAGTTTTTTATTTTATTTTAAAATTGTCATTTTACATTAATTTAGAAGAATTAAATGACATCAATTTTGCTCTTATATCTGTCTTTTAAACAATATGCATTAGATAACCATCTTAATTAAATGTGAAAACGTCAAATAAAATCGGGGGAATATGGCTGAAAACTACAAAAAATCAACCGTGCTTACTCATCACTACATTCATTGTACAATATAACTCCCCACTACAAATTTATGATGACAATCTACCCAAAATAGGCCCCTGACGTTGAATAAAAAAACTCTCTCCTCTCTATCAAAACCTATCATTGATGCGGGGCGGCGAATCACGTCGCCATCTCATGTCGCCGGAATACACAAGTCGCCGGAAACCTCATGTGGGTGTTTTACAGAAATAGAGAGATCTATATATAGAGAGACAGAGTGTGAGAGTGAGAGTGAGTGGGTGAGACTGCAGATATTTAAATATAATGAGAATACGGGTTGGGTGGGTGGTTGTTTATTATTATTAATGTTAAATGTAATTATAAAATTAAATGAAGGGTACCATTGGTAGTTTAAGTGAAAGTGGACAATTGTGGTGATTGTAATGAGCCTCTAAAGCATGTAAGTGAATGTAATTATCCCATTTTATTTTTCTTTTTAGAGTTTTTTATTTTATTTTAAAAATTGTCATTTTACATTAATTTAGAAGAATTAAATGATATCAACTTTGCTCTTATATCTGTCTTTTAACAATATGCATTAGATGACCATCTTAATTCGTGGGAAAATCGTCAAATAAAATCGGGAGGAATATGGTCAAAAACTACAAAAAATCAACAAGTGCTTACTCATCACTACATTCATCATAATATAACTTCCCACTACAAATTTATGATGACAATCTACCCAAAATAGGCCCCTCATGTTGAATAAAAAAACTCTCTCCTCTCTCTCACATCAAATCAGCCTCCAATATTTTCTCTCTCCCATTAAATTTTGTTCACACACTTTCTCTCTCTTCAACAAAAAATACGCAACTCTCTCTCTCTTTATTTCCACAAATTATTGTTCACTCTCTATACTTCTCTCTCTCCGCGGGCGGCTTTTGAAGCGACACGCGATATAGATTTGTGGTTTCCACTTGAGGTGATGGTGAAGACCAGTTTTGGATTTTTTAAATGCTCGGTTGTGGTGTGTTCTGGTGGTGGTGGTCGATTTTGGTGTAGTGTTGGTTGTGGTGGTCCCGATCTAGGGGGTTCGACTATGGCGTTGGATGGGGGATTTTGGGGCTTTGTGGCGTTGGATGGCGGTGGGATTTTGGGGCTTTGGGTCGATTATTCGGCTTGCAATGATGATAGTGGTGGGGAGGCGGACGCCAATTTGTAAGTGGGGGGTGGTGGCGGTGGCGGGCAATGGGACTCGTGGTGGTGTTGTTTATTTTCCTAGGGTCCTTGATTATCTTGGGTTTCTTATTTTACTTTTTGTGGGATTAAGGAATCTTGATAATTTTATGTAACTTCTTTATTATTTTTAAAATTTGTAGAAATAGGTTGGGAAGGTGGAGTGAACAAGTTAGTGTATGCTCATGAAAAGGGTAAGAAGGACAAATTGATGATGGGTATAGTTGGAGGAAATATGGCCAAAAAGATATTTTTGGGTGCTAATGTGTATAGTTAGACGATTTGTGGAGATTTTTGTAATGTATCATGCAATGTATTTATGGTGTATGCAATGTGTATATGCAATGTATATATGTTGTATGGAATGTGTATATGCAATATTTTTATGTTGTATCAATATGTATATGCAATGTATTTATGTTGTATAAATATGTATATGCAATGTATTTAGTGTGTATATAATGTACTGTGTAACAATGCACTTTTTTATAAACAAAATTTTGTTGAATTTGAAGAACACATTTAATTTTGTTCTTATTATTAATTATTTATTATTATTATTATTAAAATAAAATAATTGTTGAAATTAAAAGAAAACATATTAAAAAAATTATTTCAACTAAAATGGATAAATTAAAAAAATATCTCATCTCATTACTTTTTTTTATGTTGATTATAAATAAGAAATGGTAAAGGACTAATAATAATAATTTTGGTAAGAAAAATTGTGATGAAAAAATCGTGACCTATAAATAAAAAAATGATGACAAATAAAAAAAATATTTAGTATACCCATTATTTAACGTACATGCAATATAAATGTTATATGCAATATTTTTATATTGTATGCAATATATTGAAAAGATAAATTCAATTATTTAAAAATATCTAAATTTCTTTTTATTTAAACTAAAATAATAAAGAATTTTAAAAGTAATTTCATTTTATCATTTCAAATGAAATCATTGTTTAAGAGGTGCAATAAATTTTAGAGTAGGTGTAGTGTGAAAATTTTTATGTATGAAAATTTATAAAATTGTCCTAAATCAACTATCTACACCCTAAATAATAAATAATTAACTCTAAATTATGACCTATTACGAAGAATCACTTGGGCGAAAAAACCATGAACCACTCAATTTTGTCTTACCTTCACCAATTATAAAATTTGATTGTAAATTAAAATTTTTTTCATGTATGAAATTTTTATACTAGACTTTCTCGGGATAACAATATTAAAGTAGAATGTATTACAGTTCATTAAATGTATTACCCTAACCTAAACAACCCCCCACAAAAAAAAAAAAGGTTTGCACCTACAGTTAAATCAGATTTTCGTTTCATTGATATTTTACCACATTTCTCAAATTCTGCATTACAATTTTCAGTTTTCTTTTTTCTTTTTCTGAATATGATAGTGATTTCGGATCTACAATTGTATTACATTGCAATAAAAAAATCTATTAAATAATCTCACAGCCTTCATCTTGAAATCTATTAAATATTAAAAAAATTAAAAATCTATTGAATATTCTCACAGCCTTCATCTTGAAATCTATTAAATATTAAAAAATTAAAAGCAGAAATAGGGAGTTCATAATTTTTTGGGTTTCATCAAGTCTAAAGATACTGAAATTGGTTAGTTATTTTTACTGGTGATAACTTATGGTGTTAGCTAGTTAAAAGAGGCGGATTCAAAGGGTGGGCCGACCAGCCCACTCCAATTGTTTTCCAAATTCTTTTGTATTATATATATTATATATAATTAATTTAAATTGTTATATTTTTTTAGTTCAGTTTATCTAAATTTAATTTGTTTTAAATTCAATTAAATTAATTTTTTTTAAAATAAAAAATACCCAAAATCAACACATTAATTTAATACAAATCTCAATCTCAATCTTTTTTATATACTAACTCCGTCCTGATTTTGTTTGGTCATTTCACTTTTGGCTCCTGTTTTAGCGAACGAATTGTTTATTATTATATGAGATGATAAAGAACTTTTAATGAGTCAAGAGAATAGATGAGGGCATGACTATCATATCCCACCTTAAAAATCTCTTTATCATTTCAAATACTATTAAACAACTCTTCGCTAAAAACACGAGCCAAATATTATTTGGACAATCTAAATCGGACGGAGGGAGTATTAATTATGTATAGTCCACATATTTAATTAATTAACTCAAAACATAAAAATACTATTTAATCTAAACTCACCCATAGATTAATTTTTTGTGTAAGTGTTATGTTAAAATAATGTATATTTCAATTCAACAAGTTGCATGATTTTAAAATATATTATAAAGTGCACGCAGTGCATACAAGATTTAAACTTATTAAAATTATTTTTTCTAGTCCACCCTCTATCAATTTATGAATCCGCCAGCTAGTGATGCTATGTGATTGTATTAAATTATTAATAGGGAGAGCTAGTTCACTTTTTAGACTATTGTTCATTTTCTTATTTCATAAGCTACTTTCTCTCTCACCCTGACTACGTAACAATTGTAATCTTTCCTCAATTCTTCAACACGAATTTCATTCCGTCAATTCGTCATATGGTATCAGATGATCAAGTTTATTAGTCAGATATCAAAGATCCTGATATTTTCGATGATTTTCCTCAATCAAATTGCTAATTCGATTTTTCTAAATTTTCTGGAATTGCTAATGAATTTCATTATATTGATATGATTCTTCATATCAAGTAATACATGTTTATCATCAAATGAGAAGAGCATCATGACTAAAATACCTCCTTCCAGAGAGGAATTCAGAAATTGATAAAAAAAAAAAAGTAAATTAGAAAATATAATTTTAAAGAAAAATTAATAAATCCATTATTATAAAATATACATAATGTATATGCTTAATATATTGAAAATATAAACTTTAATAGGAAAAAAATTTACATATCATAGTCATAAAACTTCAACGATAAAATTAATCACCAGTGGCATAAAAAAAATTAGTTAAAAGATTAATTTTAACTCAATAAATTTCACATTATATAATATTAAATTAATAAATTTGATTATCATTAAGCAATTAATTTATGAGTGATTTTCAATTAAATGATGTTTTAATTAATTAAATATGTGGTCTGAAAATTTAATTTAAACTAATTTATGAGTGAGTTTTATTAAATAATATTTTATATTTTAATTTAACTAATTAAATTTGTGGACTATACAAATAATTCAAAAGGCTGAATAAAAAAGGTTGACATTGAGATTTGTGTTATATAAGCACATTATGATTTTTATAAAAATTTTAGAAAAAATAAATTTAATTGAATTCAAAATAAATTGAGATAAAATGTACTGGGCTAAAAACTCAATCGTCCAAATTAATTATAAATTCTAACCTCTAATGCACGGATTCTTCAAAAAAAATAAAATAAATTAAAATGCAGTATCGAATACTTGGTGGGTGCGGGTGCGGGTGCGATTAAGCAAGGGATTCTGACCGGTGAATTAAGCGCGTGACGTATTTTTTTTTGAAAAAAAAATGAAGGGGGGGATCGACACCGGAAAAGCGTTTGTAACGAATCCATTGCGCTTTTGGGTGCGTCTCAGGGCATTTTTGAAAAAAACAAAAATTTTATGGAAAAAATTTAAAACTTAAAATAAAAAAACTTAATTACTTTATTAACCCACAAAACTTAAAATAAGAAAACAAACTTTTAATAAAAAATCTTAATTATTTTACTTACATTTTCAACCCATTGAGCACAATTTTACAAAGAAATAGCCCCACAAACAAAAGACGTGGCTTGTTTTAATTGGATTGAAAACTTTATTATGTCTTATATGTTGGGTTAATGATGGTATTTGAATTGTTATTTTTATACTCTCTCCGTCCCATTTCAACATTCACACTTTGACTGGAACACATATTAAGAAAAAAATGGCTTTGTTGACTTTTTAAAAGGGATGAAGAGTGAAGATTGTAAGATTTTTT